>OU343061.1:15951339-16416339 GCA_910593695.2 Ocypus olens
TTAGTGCGTTTAGTAGATTTTGTGAAAAAAGATGAAAAGCCCAAGAGATTTGAGAAAAATATCCTACATTCTTTAATTTTTTTACATGAATCTTGTAAAACTAAATTTATTTTGGGCGCGTAACAGTGCGTAAAAAGTGCTTGAGGAGCAATTGCCTTAACTTTTTGCTGCAATCCATTTAGTTCTCCCGCCATTACAGCAGCACCATCATACGTTTGGCCGATTAATTTGTGTTCGATATTGAAATGATTGAAGTTTTGTTGGAGTACATTAAAAATATCGTTTGCAGTTCCACCTTCACTAAGGTTGAAGAAACCCAAAAATCGTTCTATTACTTTCCCCTCACAAACGTAACGAAAAATCACTGACATCTGAGAAAAACAGCGTATATCTGTACTCTCGTCTATTTCCCATGAAAAACAAGAAGCTCTATCAATTTTGTCATGAATATTCTGCTTTAAAACCGTAGTTATGGAATCAATTCAAAAAATCGTTTTGAATCATTTTTGACAGTCCGGTAAACACTGAAGATATCGATGGATCAATGAATTTATTAAAATTTTCATCCAAACTAGATGCAAAATGAGCTAATTCTTCGAAATTCCCTGAATTTGTTGTTTCGTCGTTAACTCGGAATGCAAGTTCTTGAGTTGATAAATAAATGACCATGTTTATTAAACGTTTGACCATTTTTCGATTTTCCCGAACGTTTTCATTATGTTTATTTATAAGTTCTCGTCTAGCGGTATCATGTGCATTTACAATATTATATTTCGCGAATAATTTATATTTTAAGGCAGAATACGTATGATCTTATGAAAGTTCATGTTTCGCTAAAGCGCGATATACTTCTTTTAAATTGTCATTACCGCATGAATTAAAAGGGTTTTTACTTTCACAAAACAACAAACAATACCAACAAAATAATTTGTTACAAATCTCACTACCAGTTAGCCAAATAAACTTTGTGCAGAGTGTTGCAGAAAAAGTGCGATTGTGATCTTGTTTTCTTTGAACGAGATTAGTCAACAACGGGTGTGGAACTGGCACATTTTTAATGAAAACTTTATCATCGTACGACAATCGGTTAAATTTATTGTGTAAAAAATAATGAACCAAATCAGCGTTAGTACTTACAATATCCCTTACACTAGCCATCGTAGTTTTAACAAATAATACAATAATTAATAATCGCATACACGAGCACCATGTGGACGGGACCAAGGAAAAGACAAAGTTATTCTGTCATCTGATCATTTCTATGATGGTACACGCGCACTGTGGATAAACGGCCAGCCGTACCCATACTCCTCCGTTAGAACGATACACATTAAATAATTTCGCCAGACTTTTAACAGTGAGAGAATGTTGTCGGAGTAACAATAACATCTTTAAACATGTTATATACATAATATGGTTAATTATACACTGATATATTTCACATAAACTACCTTAAATTTACCTAGAATGGTAATTATTTTGTAAATTGCAATTAGGTAACCATTTAATTATTGTTTGCATTTTAAATTACATCTATTGTTTAATGATATTTACTTATTTTAAGATTTGCCTTCTCTTTAAAAATGCGAAATATATTCTGATTTCAGAAATATTTTTTTAAGGAATAATGTGTTTTCGAATACCGGTCAATTGTTGGCCTTAATGACCAATTTGTATTAAAGTAAGTACATATATTACTTTTAAATTGAACAATATGAAAATAATCAGAAATACGTTAATAAATAAATTTACAAGTTCTAAAATAAAAATCTGCGACCTGTAACGCAAGCGAATTAAAGAGTGCATCGAGTCATGGGCATCGGAGTATTGCGTACGGAGTACGGCCCCGGTGAATTTGCCGTACTGGAGTAAACCATTTGTGGACGTACGTTCACGCTGCAGGCCAAATGAGACGACAGAATCTGCACTGACACTCGTGCGGACGTAGCGCTTGCATTAATCTTAATACTCTGAAAATCAACGGCTCGCCGATTTTGCGGATACGAACTTGCGTAGTAGACATATATTAAATGAAAATAAACTACCGCATTTATCGGCCTTATACTGAGTGCCTATTAATATTACTGGCTATAAGCATATTATGTATTTATTATAAAAAATTCGCAATATTTATTTATTTATAATATTTGTTTTAATTGAATTTAACGGTACGGCCCGGCCGACCCTGCCGCCCCTGACGAGCCGTCACTGACTCACACGCAGTCCCGCACGATTAGACTGGCCATTTCCAATCCCGGGCGAAGGAACGTACGTGTAAATGCAAGAACATCGCACAATATAAAAACGCACACTTTTGTCTCCGCCCGTCTCGCACGGGATTAGATCCTTGAATTTTTTTTGTCTACTTAAAATTCTACGCGCCGCTCCAAGTGCGACGGACATAAAACAGTTTTGGCTTTCATACACTAGAATTTGTCCTGTACGGCCTGTGTAAGTAACGGTTAGAACGGTATCCAATAACCCGCGAAAGAGTGTATATGTGAACGTACCTAAAACACGAATTTGTTGAGCACTCCACTGGAGAAATTTTGACGTTTATGAATATACAAATAAATGGCAACCATAACAACAACTAAACTGTTGGGCAATTAAACTGCTATCATTTCATTGGCTAAAATCTGTTGGGCAATTAAACTACTATCATTTTATTGGATGTCATCCGTGGAGAAAATGATTCGGCCGAGTAATGGACAACTTTCTCAATCAAAAATGATTCAACAACGTTTATATTATTTAATAGGATGCGAAAAAAAATATTTCCACAAGATCTAATACTCGTACGGCGTACGTATAATGTAAATTTTAAGTTCCCGGCGCGTCTACCATAAACAAAATTCCTAAATGAGCTTATTTTAGTTGTCTGTAAAGCGATGGTCGAGACTTTTATAAACTAGCTCGTTATCTAAGGGTTAACAGATCCGATAATCCTCTGTGCCGCTGATGCTTGGAGGACGAAGAAACTCCGCAACATCTGCTGTGTGAATGCACGGAATAACAGGAAGCGACGCGGCGTGTGCATACATTGGAATAGATAAGCGCCGTCTAAATGTAGCCACTAGAACTAACACTAACACACAAACATTTCCTGTATATGCAAGTTACCTGTCGTCCACAATAAAGACCCCATTCATCGTTATAAGAGACATTCTTTTGTTCTTAAGTACATATGTTATTAATTGCGCAGTTAGAATTAGAAATGCTTATGTTGTTAAATTGTAAATAGTTTCCTATCTTCCTATTGTATTAGCGACGCCAGTAGGCAACACCTGTCGGTAGCAGTTAGTCAGTAGAGCTCATAGAGTAAAGTCGAGTTAATCATCCATGTATTAAGGGGGAATCACTCGCTGAAAAAAGAAGTGAAATTTGTACGTCGGCTCATAACATCTTACAATTACAATATTTTTAATACATTGCTGAAATTTTAACACAAGAAAGCCAAAGAATGTTGCTAGCCTGGTTATTATTTATTTTTCTCGAAAATAGTATTTGAAATGGTGTAAAATAATTACAAAGATGTTCAATATGAAGCCTGTTTCCTTATACATTTTAACCGCATTTCAAATTCATTTTAACATTTTTAAATATTAGAATGGCTAGTGAAGAATTTTGTGATTAATATAGCGATTGAAGTACCGGGTGGGCCTGAAAGGCGTATGATTTTAAAAACACTCTTGCGTTTGTAGCTTCAGAGAGGGGACTGCGCGGGTGGTGGGGTTAAGTAGCCCGGTTATCGGAAATTTAGTCGCGATGGATCACTTCACCGGAGCGCAACGTGCATTCTGCGTTAAACATTATTACAAAAATCGCGATTCGTGCGTTATTGTTCGGCATTTATTTCGGCGTGAGTTTGGATTACATGACCTAAATCAGTGTCCGAACGAAAGTGTGATTCGATCGTGGGCCAGGAAGTTCGAAGCTACTTTCTCTCAAACAGAAACCTGCGGGACGTCCAAGGTCAACGAGAACAGAAGACGCAATTGAACAAGTTAGAGCTTCAGTTCAACGTAATCCTGCTCAATCGACTCGAAAGCGTTCAGCCGAACTTGCGGTATCCAGAACATCTTTGCGTCGCATTTTGTTGAAAGATCTGAAATTGCACCCGTATAAAATTCAAGTTGTGCAGGAATTACAGCCAAATGATCCAATTTTACGACGAGCCTTTGTTCAAACAATGTTGGAACGCTTACGGAGTGTCAACAATATTCTGTTCTCCGACGAAGCCCATTTTCACATAAATGGGCATGTGAATAAACAGAATTGCCGTTACTGGGCTGCAGAGAACCCACGTGCAAAACACCAAAAGCCTCTGCATTCGCCAAAAGTAACCGTTTGGGCGGCCATGTCAGCGCACGGAATTATCGGACCCTACTTCTTCGAAAATCGACAAGGCCAATCTGTCACTGTAAATTCTGACCGATACATAGCCATGTTAAGGGATTTTTTCTTTCCACAACTGCAACAATTTGAAGCTTATAATCGTGCGACATGGTTTCAACAAGATGGCGCGACATGCCATACAGCTAATGCCTCTTTGGCGGTCTTAAAGGAGATGTTTGCTGGGAAACTGATATCGCGCCGAGGTGACATTGCATGGCCTCGTAGAAGTCCAGATCTAACGCCACTGGACTTTTTTTGTGGGGATATCTAAAAAGTAGAGTCTACTCCAATAACCCAGCCACGATTAACCAGTTGAAGACCAATATCCGGGAAGAAATGGCAGCTATTCCCCGTGCAATGTGCCAGCGAGTTTTTACCAATTTGAGGTTCAGATTCGAAGAATGTTTGCAGCGCGATGGTGCACACCTGGATGACGTTATTTTTAAGAAATGAATTTCCCAGATGTAAATTTTTATAGAAATAAAAATTTGTATGTGAATTGTACTTAGTTTTTTTTAAATGATTTTTTCAAATTCGTAATTATTTCTGGCCCACCTTGTATAAAAATATACTTATTCATTTCGTCGTATTTAATTAATTTAAAACACTAATTTTCATTTTCGTCGTATTATCAGGAACGCTCCGATCCCTCCAAATGTAAATTTTGTAAAGAGAGACATCCTCTTCAAGCTGGAGAGAAATAATGGAAGAAAAGAAACCGCAATTTATGTGTGTTATTGGGGGTGTTTCAGTGGTACGTCAGGATTGTTTACATGGGTCGTGCCCATAAATTATAAGAAGGATGAAGAGGCTGACCAGGTATATTTTCAGAAAGCATTTTGAACGGCAGTTCGTATTTATTGTGCAATCAGTTTAATTTAATTTAAATAATGGGAATAATTATGATTTATTTGAGACTATTGTTCGACTTGACGATTTTTAAAAAAATATTTTAAAACGGATAAACTATTATTTATGGCGAAGAGTAGTGATGGGAATTATCAACAAATCATTATCGAACTAGTATATTATTAAAATATCTCGATATATTCGATTAGTGTACACCGATGAACAGAAAGGTTTTATTTGTATGTATCATGTTTTTTAAAACGGAAATATATAAATTGTAAATTAGTAATTACAAAGTACAAAAACGGTAGATGTGATCAGAAAGGGGGTTAGATGTTATGAGATATTAAATAATTGTTTAGAATAAAGATTGGCACATCAATATAAAACAATCAGTTCGTATACCAGGAATTAACAAGTCACTCGTTTTGATTACTGATTTGAGTACATGTTTATATGTGTGTGCGTTTGTTGCACAATTGGCATGTAACAGTCTTATAAATAGATTGACTATCTCTTTTCGAATACTCCCACACAACTGAAAAATGACAGAATTCAGAGATGATCAGTAACAAGAAACGTGTTATATTTATAAATGGAACCATTCATATTCAGCATAATGAGAATCAATGCGCTTACTCGTCAATCAGTAGTGGAGAAAACGATTATTACATCGATAAAATATCGATATACTTATCGATTATTATATCGATTATTAAAATATCTCAGTCCAAATAATCGATTATTAAAATTTATCCATTATTCCCATCACTACCATCACAGTTGATTTTAAATTAAAACATGATCTAAATCAATTCATTTAAATCGCTACCGCCCTGATAGAAATACATGAACTGAAATTAATACGGGAATTTACCTAGGTTATTTAGTGTATTAGAAAATATTTAAGCAATATATTTAATTTTTTGAAGTTGCATTATAATATATTTGAGTGAATTCGATTTGAAAATAAAAGAAACATTTGGTTGTCATAGCAACAAAATAATAAGTGCCAACGAATATTCAACTTCATCGCTTGATGTAATATAACATACCAAAGAACTTCTATAAAAATCAATTTTAGATTCGGTAAATAAAATAAAAATATAGTCACTATGCGAAACCGACCGCTTATTTTCAAGTCGAATTTCCTCTAAATTTTCTTATCCAAAAAGTAAACAAAGAACTTGGTGGTTTTCCATTAAAAAAAATTATTCATACCATAGCAACAAAACAATGCATGCTTAAAACTATTTATTGTCGTCACTAGTAGGTGTTCTTTTAAATATCGAACAACTTTTATTTGAATTGTTTTTGATCTGGTTCATAATTAAAAAAATATAGCAATGCGATTTGTTGAAACTATATGTATAGTCAGAAAATAGCCATTAAAGTTATTTAAAAAAATATTTTGATATATGTATATAATTCATAAATTATTTTATTTGCTACGACATTTAATTGATTGAAATAATATTTGCTCATTCCCGATTTACACTTCCTCCTTATTTCAGTAATTTTTTTAATGAAATTACGTTCATAAAATGGATAAAATAAGCTCCAATTATGTATCTAATGTTCATTTTATGGTTTATTTTATCCGTTCTCATTTCACTTTAAATGTGTTAATGCTTTCATGTGTTAATTGCAATTTAAAACTTGAAAATACGTTTAATATGAAATAAATGTGAATTAAGTTTATTTAATGAATGTTAGTTTGGACCGGATGTTGAGATGTTACATTCATTCCAACGAATTCTTTTTAAAATTTAAAGGGACGGTCGAAAACAGGTAGAAAACTTGGGGTGAATCATGCGAACATGTGGACACCAAAAGGCATCTAAATGTTTAATTTTAGCAAAAGCTGCATTCTTCGCCCCAAACAGGTACCTGCTTCAGACCCTTCCTTTAAAACTCAAAAGGAATTCGATGAAATAAAAGTAGGCCATCATACCAAAATTCGGTTAAAACTAATTAAACGAAACCATAACAATATTACTAAAAAATGGACACTGTTTTAAAGCAACTTTAATTTTAATAAAACATTTGAAGCACGCGTAGAAAATCTAAGCCTATTGACAATTTCTGTACATAGATTATTTTAAATTTTATCATAAAATCATGAATTGACGAATTTCAACCGGATATTGGGATTGTGCGTAAATCATTTTTTACACTAGTAGGAATTACCACACTCGCCTTTGGCTCGCACAGTCAAACTTCTCCACTTGTGGAAAAAGTATTTCTTTACTCACTTGTTGCACAAACTAATCTCATATTGCTGCATATTTAACTTATAAGAAAATTATGACAGTCATTACTCTTTGGGTCAATTCATTAGTGCAGTTTACATACTTAATTATCAGTAGTAATACAACAAGTGTATTAACAATTGGCGAAATACAAATTCATTCGATTTTGAGAAATAAATGATGTTTGGAAACTACACGAGCGCAACGGCACGAGTGTGGTTTCCTAAAGCAACATAATTATTTCGAAAACGAGAAAGAATTTGCGGCAATATTAGTTTTTTGTATTCTAAATATTAAGACAATTACAACTTTAACTCTCGGTTGAAACAACGTGTACGTAAATGCAAACGCGTTTAGAAAACAGAAATAGTCAAAGCATGCCTATCAAAAATTAAGAAAGCAACTTTTATGAAGGGTGTCGTCGAGAAATATCTACGAATTAAATCTAGGTCAATAAAGCCGTGATTTGGAAAAATCATAATTTTTGGATTCCATTTGAAGTAATCAAATTTCCTTTTAAGTGAATTTTAACTGTATCTATTTTAAGTTTCATATTATGAGTTAGGTACTTAATTATTGCAGGTAGTTGTGTATGTTTCCGAATGAGTTGTCTTAGCATAACTTTTGATATTATCTGCTACTGTTTAATTGTAATAAAGGATCATGAAAGAATTGATATGTTGAATTATTTAATTGTATGCGCAAAAGATTATAACCGTGTTTTCCGTTTTTTGCTTTATTTTTCAGACTTCACCTCTCATAATCCTTTATTACGGTTAGATTTATTATTATTTATTATTTATTGTTATGTGAATATAAATGTATGATAGAAATTGTATATAATATTCAGGTAATAAGCGTGAAAAAACTGAGGCTTTTCAAATGTGTTTACCCAAGGGACCAGATGGATCTTCACGAGCGGAACGCCCGGCAGAAAGATTAACTACTGTTTACCACAAAACTAGTGTTCGACCCTTGAGCCGCCAAGTGCGGTCTGTTTCTTCCCCTTACCCTCCCAAATCTTAAGAATGAGATAAATACCCGAAAATTTTGGAGGAGACGGGGTGATCGCGTATTATCCGGCAGCCGCCTATTTCTCTGTTCCTTTTCTACCGCTCGAGCGCGCTCCTCTCTCTTCAGCCTGGTATCCGATTGCATTCGAGATTTGAGACGTGTTACTTGACTTATGGTATTCTAAAGATAACAAACTTCTTTTACGGGTTCTGGAGATAAGTGGAGGACTTCATTCAAAAGTGTAATTCCTATTAAAATTACTATTGGGAAAATTGCACATTGTAAACGAAAACCACGACATTTGTAGTTCCCCAATAATGACCGACCTAATTACCTGAATGTACAATTTTAGGGAGCCAATATTAACACATTTCAAGTTTTATTCCTAGATAATGATGTAAAAATCAAAACTAGTCGGAATAAAAAATTGTGAATCCAATCAAGTGCCTCATTTTAAAAATTCTAAATGAGGAAGGGCTTTAGCGATAATATGGCTATTTCTTATTAGTGTTCTAACCGGTAAGCTATCCAATACCGAGTGTCCCGCTAACTTTATGACAAAGTTTGACATATGGAAGTGATTGAATGGTTAAATACTCATTTTTACTTTCTCCGTTACGAAGTACGGTTACGTGATTTTCTTTTCAAAATTTTTTTTTACGGAAATATCCGTTTTGGGGTCCCTAGATGCCATTTCAACAATTTCTGGAATTTTTTTTGTGTCTGTGCGCGCTGTATCTCCAACATTAATAGACCAATTGATATGAAACGTTAGACATAAGTCTTATTTGATAATCCGAAGAAATGAAAAGCTTTTAGTAAAATTTCCTACACCGGAAGTGGGTGTTTACCTTAACCGTTTTTTGTTTTTTTATAATATATTCTTAAATATGAAAAATACCACAAAAATATTTAAGCAAATATTGAAGAAAATATTTTTCATAAAATCATTGTTATTCGAGAAAAAAATTATTAATTTTTTTTTCATTTTTGTTATATAATTATGAAACGCTAATAGTTATAGCAAATTTATGTTAATAATAATTGTAGAGAATGCCAAAATGAACAATTTATAAATAATACGTTTTTTTCGAAATCTCTTTAGTTTTCGAGTAAACTGAGTTTTTGAATTTGAAGTATAATCTTTCATAATTTTGACGTTTCATCCGAGTCTACGAAACGTTCGATGCACACCTAAAATATGATTTAAATAGAAAATAAACCACGAAAGCGTAAATATAAATGACTATGATACCATCAAGTCGGAGAAAGTAACATGATGGCCACATTACCATTTTTTAAACAAATGGACTGGCAGTAACTGACTCGTAAATTAAAACTAAAAGAACCGTTTATATGACATTTTCGTATTAAAATTTCTTTTGTCAACGTTTGACATACAGCTGGTGGGACCCTCAGTATATTTTTGCCAAAATCCACTTGAGATTATGTAGAAATAATATTGTGTTTATTACAAATTAACATTTATGATCTACCTACACAGAGTATCATTTTAAATTCATTTTGAGAACAGGGCGAATCGAAAATTTAGATTCATTCCCCTTTTCGCTTTTAAAACCAATGCAACCGAAAACGGCAATATTATTTTACATAATCTGTAATGGATTTTGTAGAAGAGATTGGATAACGATTGACACACTTTGTTTAATATTTATACCATTATCGTAACCCTCAAAAGCATTGGTTATTTTGAGTAATCAATTGTATAAGATAAGTAACTTCAATTTCCTAAAAAAATATATTTATCCTCAAAACGGTAACAATTTTTATTTAATTAAATGCGTCGTTGAAATCTGTAAAAAACATTCTTAGACTAATTTTTTATAACTCAAACTTATCATCCAAGACTTTTAGTTATTTTGGGACAACTCTGCCCGCTTTTAAATTGCATTTTTAATGATATAACGCAGTATACTTTTGGAAAAAATATATAAAGTGATTATGTTGAACAGTATATCGTACAAATTTTAACTTACTTTCGCTAAATTGTGAGATTTTTACATTTCTTGCGCTTTGCAGATAAGCGCAGCCCAGTCTTATTTCCTCGTCTAATATCCATTCTGATAAAAAAATGTTCGAACACCAAAACTTATCACTTGAAAAAGTTTAATATATTGTACAATATTTTACGAAATATAATTGTAAATAATAAAGATAACACTAAAACACAATTTCTTTATCTCGGCTAAACTAGCACCTCAAATACTCAAAACAGACTATTCCAAATTTTGTAAGTAAATTTACTGAACTTCTAGGGTAGGGGTGTAACGAGTACCGCGAAAAACAGGTTGTAATATAATTTCGTGGAATAGCAAAAACGGTATTACGACTTGGGGCATGACTAAGGGAAAGCACATTTTTCAAGAGGGCATAACATCTAAAAAGGTTAACCATTGTATGAGGGATGTCGGTTTCTCCATTTCCGATTTTCGGAAATATCGGAAGGAATAAAATTCCGCTAGTATTCAGGATTTTACAACTTTTAACTATTCAGCGTGAAAAAAGTCCTACTCTGTATGAGAGCCATAAATTTTAATAATGTAAACAAGCTGGCGATAAGCGTTCGGTCGGTTCCTCGATTGCACAGTGAAGAATGGATGTGATGCACATGTTGGTACCTATACAATTTCATATGGATGGATTTGAAGGATAGACATATTTATTTTCTAATGGACCAGACAAAGATATTTCTAGCTCCAATAATTTTTACCACAGTATTTTATCCGAAAATTAAAAATCGGCTCCGACGAAAAAAGATGGTATCCCCTTAACGTAGTTATGCATAATAATATATACAAAAACACAAGTTCCACCATCGAATTTATTTCTTGCATGTGTACGCGAGTCAATCAGAATATCTTGGTTTTAAAATCCGTTTTGAGTAGACGATTCTCCTTCGTGTGATCAAAAGTACTTAGGGAATTTGTATAAAAATTAGATTATAAATAGGAAAACCAAGTGATTTTGATTACTTATATTTACCTTATTAAATATATGTTATACAGTGCATTTTATTTAAGTGTGGCCATAGGGATTTATATGGTAAAAATTGTACCACGTGTTAACTTTTGTTGTCGTGCAAATTTGAAACATTTTTATATTTTGATCAATGAATCAAACATTTTTCTACGAAATGTTCATTGTTAGAAGGACATAAACATGTTAGAATTCTTTATTTTCGCTTTCAAAGTTGAAATTAATAACACAAATAATTAAGCCAAAAGATCAACTTGGCGGAAATGTCATAATGTTTGCTGTTAAGCAAATGTTATAAAATCGCACGAAAGTTTGT
Source organism: Ocypus olens (assembly GCA_910593695.2). NCBI lineage: Eukaryota > Metazoa > Arthropoda > Insecta > Coleoptera > Staphylinidae > Ocypus > Ocypus olens. The sequence goes on from OU343061.1 coordinate 15,963,166, forward strand.
TATTGTGAATTTTTCAAGAAAATATCTGTTTATAACATTGAAGAACGAGTAGAAATTGTAACGGCATACATAAAAGGTATGTCAAGTCGAGAAATTGCGAACAACTTCGCTGCGGCACATCCAAATTGTCCTATTTCAAGTAAGACTACAGTGCTTAAAATGTACGAAAATTTTCGCACAAAGGGTTGTGTGAATTTTGCGCATGTAAAACGTGAGAAATTCTTTGGTTCTTACAGAAGAGATGAAAACGAATTTGTGTTTGGCGATAGATGACGACAGTTCAGCCACTCCGAATCATCAATTTAATCTTTCGAAAAGTAGTTGCTTTAGAACGTTGAAAATGGAAAAGTATAAATAAAAGTATATAAAATTTAAAAAGTGCACAAATTATTACCACGAGATTACTTGCCAGGAATGGAATTTAGTGAATTTTGGATGGAAAAGATTAATCATGATCCCAACGTTTTAAAGAAAATACTATTTTCTGATGAGAGTACGTTTATGTTAAATTAGACCGTAAATAAACAAAATCGACGCTTTTGGGCAAGAGAAAATCCATAGATTCAAGAGACTCACACACAATGGCCTGAAAGAGTTAATGTCTGGGTTGGAATTGTCAGTAACAATATCTTGGGGCCATTCTTCATTGACGGGAATCGTGAATCAAAATAAATACTTGGATCTGCTTCAAACGGAAGTGGGCCCTAGCCTAGACGATTTGAGACCTAATAGGCAAATTATTTTACAACAGGATGGAGCCCCAGCTCATAGTGCCGCCGTTGTTACCACATTTCTGAATGAAATATTTCCTAATAGTTGGATAGGCTGATTTGGAAATATCTCCTTTTGAAGGAGAAAGACGCTTTTCCTTTAAAAAACACAACACTCTTTATCTTATAACCTTTATTTGTCAATAAACATGACATTTTCGCCAAGTTGATCTTTCGGCTTAATTATTTGTTATTAATTTAAACTTTGAAAGAGAAAATAAATCATTCTAACATGTTTATGTCCTTCTAATAATGAACATTTCATAGAAAAATGTTTGATTTATTGATAAAAACATAAAATTATTTAAAATTTGCACGAGAACAAAAGATAACATGGGGTACAATTTTTACCATGTAAATCCCTATGGCCATACTTAAATAAAATGCACTGTATATGTTTTTCCCTTTTTTATGAAAAATAAGTTTAAATTAATTACTTACAAACACAAATCATTTTCGAAAATAAACGTATACAATTGGATTAAAAATGTGAACATCCCTCCATCAGGGATCTGCAACTGGAGCTTTTAATCCAATTATATACGATAATGCATTTGCAAATCATTAATTTAAATTGAATATCTTATTGTTAACCGTTTTATCGGGTATTGGATGAAATACCTTATTATTATGTTATGTGTACTTAAAGGTATAAATAAAGAAATAAGTTTAGGTAGCCTAATAAGTCTGTATATGCTACATGAGAATTTCCAAACGAAATAAATATATACGCAGCGCGGGGTAAAAAAAAACCGCCCTCGTTGACTTCCAGCTAGCTCTTGGAGTCGGTGTATGAGACACAGCACAAGAAACACGAAGGATGTGGTGGAGGCAGAAATAGTCTGATTGGCGCGATAACGATCGCTATTATTTACACACGGAGTTACAGAAAAAAAATGTTCAAAGTTAAAAAAAAAAATAATATGTACATGGAAAATGTCAATAAAATAAAGTCACGAAAAATAAACAGTCACAAAAACAATAGTCACCAACACTCAAGTTCATGAAGCACTGGAATTTCTGAAGAATATGGCGGCGGCGGCGGCGAAGAAAGCGGCGGCGAAGAAGGCGGCGAAGAAGGCGGCGGCGAAGAAGGCGGCGAAGAAGGCGGCGGCGAAGAAGGCGGCGAAGAAGGCGGCGGCGGCGTGGCGTCGTTGATGTTCGGACGGTGGTGTTGGCTGACTGATTGTTGTAGAAGTCTGAGTGATGAATAATGACTGATTGTTGAATTTCATCTGATGTCTGGGGAGCGCTCCATTTTCTTTTACGGGGTCCACGCCCTACTCTTCTCCGGGTTGCGGGTGGTGGTGGTGGTGGTAGGGTGTGGCGGGAGCGTCGAGGTCGGCGCACGTGTTTTAACCGGCAAATTGCTCTTCCAAGAACAATTTGGGTTCGAACCGATTTTGTCACGTAGGCATCGGGAGGCGGATCGACAGCCCATTGTGTTGTCCTGGCAACTGCACATTTTCACTAATTGTTCTGCGAAAACAGTCTTAACGATGCCCTCGGTAAATCGGCGCACAGCGGGTAGAGGCTCACCTTCATTGTGTAGTTACTGGCAGCTGGACTTCTTCGAAAATTATCTCGTTTGGAAATTTCAATAATGCGGAATGTATGTTAATATTGAAAGGGAGCAATGATTAGCTACTAAAATGCAAATTAAGATAATTACGCATTTGTTAAGACGCGTAGATAAACTAAGCGCCGATAACAGTATTATTAAATAATGGCTTTCATAAACATGGTGGGCACATAACCCATCTTACAATTTTTAATTTTCTCTAACGAACCTTTTTTTCATCGATATTAGTTCCATTAGTAGGCTAAATGTCCTAATTTCTAATACGCGACATTCGTAATTTGTCTTACAGCCAACTTTGAATCAAAATCTTGTAACTCACGATACAAAAACGCTCGCCATAATGCATACAAAATAAACGACATTCGAAAATACATTTTGACCAAATTAATATACTATTCTACGTAACAATTATGATTTGCTAGTGACTGATATGTAAACTGGTATGAAAGGGATACTGTTTTAAGTTACGACGAAAATCTTGTGTCCTGTGATTTGATTCTGAAAAAGTTAAGAACCCTTGTATTAGACCCTGGATCAGAATTTCAATCATTATTTCGTGAACATTATAGACATATCTAGCTGGTATCAAACTGGTTTCTCCGGAATTTTCCATTAAAAATTCCCCCTTTGCAAAAGATTGCAGGTAACAGTTTGAAAACCAAAAACCCCTACATCTGGTTAGGAAGTCCTAAAATATATTATGGGCTTTATGTACAGCATAAATAATTGTCCGTAAGAGAAAGTTAAGTATATAGCTTTTCAACAGAGATGGCGGTCGGGGTGTCTTGTCCGTCCGAAGTAGTGTCGGTTGCAATTTTCAGGTAGTAGAAAAGGATACCAATATTATTTGAATGTTCCGAACTTAGTTCGTAAACCGCCCTTACTCATGAATAGGTCTATACCTCAAAGACTTAGGCGTCACTTTTGATCATCAATTTTGAAAATTTCATTTAATATTTTGGTTCAACTCGAATGCTATCAAAATCATCAAGAACTATTAGCAGTTGATTCGAGATCTACATTTCGTGAAATTGTAATAGAAAAGTGTAACGAGGACGAGAGGTTGACAGATTGTCGACGCATGATTATGCGTCATTTACGGATGACTTTTCATAGTAACTACTATGAATTCATTCTCGAATATTTGTTCACAATTTTTAAGCAATATTTTCCGTTAAACCAAAGAGAAAACAAAAATACAACCTCGAAAATAATGCTAGCAGGTAAAGGAATGATTATAATTTTATTCTGACCTTTTAAGTTCAATAATAGAGATACAAACTGAAATTGAAAATTTTACATGGGAATTCCCTATGATGCATCTTGAAACGGGACACACGGTATATACGTAGGTGCATAAAATTATATTTTTCGAGATTTTCATTTGAAAAAATTCAATTTCAATTTTAATTACTACAGCATCTAGATTTCTTGCTTCATTGAGCAGTGTATTCTTAAACAGAAGTTATTGGCCACCGAAAAGATTCGCTCACTTGCTGTAGATGACGATTAAATAGAGTTGGGCGCGTCGAACAAATTGTTGAGATTTTTTGTTCGCGTTCTCATCGATTCAAATAATTTTAATTCCTTATAAAAGTCCACATCTATTTTATAGCAATAATCTTTTGTAACTGATGAAATAATCTCTTGCATTTTTGCACCACAACCTTTAGTAGATGTCGTGGTTCTGGATGTTCTAAATCTTGTAACTCACTATTATTTTTAAAACCTGGTGTATTTTTTTTTCTACTTTGAACTACTTCAAATGTATCTGAGAATTCGCTCTTAAAAGCATAAAGCCATCCGAGACTTCTGTAAAAAGTTTTAGAGAGTGCGTGTCAAAAGGCTGAAATACGCCTGAATCGGCCTTTGACACCATCTGGCGTTAACTTTTATAGGAGTCTATGTTGACTACCGATAAAGTAGGTTCCTAGAATTGTTCCCAACGTTTTTACAAGCTGTAACCACGTTAGGAACATAACCAATTTGAGTGAGTGTAAAATATGTTTTTCTGAGGTTGCAACTTAAACAGTTCTCCTGAAAAGTAGTGTTTTCAAAGTCGCCGTGCAACGCAGAGAAACGAGATTTCATTCAAATCGATTATGATTTTCTGTTCGATGTTCGGAATTGTTTTCTTCACAGCACATACCTCCCATTGTACGGATTATGTTGCAACAACATGTCTTTTGTATAAACAAAATCGAGAAAAAACGCGAAAAGAACATTTTTTTACAACTTGAAATTTTTTTATGATGATTTTTTTAAAAGCTGGATTGAGATATAAGCTGAGCGTTAGAGTCTAAGCTACAAAGAAATTTCAATTGAACAAGTATTTGTGTCTGTTACTTTCTAAAATACTAATTATATTGTTGGCAGCATTTATATCCCACCTGCTTCTGATAATAACTTATATATGCGTCATTGTGCAACCATGGAGAATTTATGCAATAAATTTAATAATCATTATTTTCTAATATGCGGGATTATAATTTACCCAATATAGATTGGGGAAGTAGCAACAATGGCTTAGCAGCCATTGATCAATTATCAACACAAGCTCAAACTGTTTTGGAAGTATTTGAATTTTTAAATTTAACTCAAATCAATATCATCCCCAATAATAATGGTGTATTTCTTGACTTAATATTCACTCATTTGCCTTCGCTAAGGGTTCAGAAAGCCCTAGATGCCATTTCCAATGAAAGCCATCACCACGTTGCTTATAACTTTGAAATTATAAATATAGTGCCATTTAAGACAATACATACTGAAGAAAAAATGTATATGTTTTATCAGGGTGATTATATTAATTTAAATACATATTACTCCCTGGTGAATTGGAATCTGATTTTAAATGGCAAGGACGATGATTTAAATAACATTGTAGACCAATTCTATACAGTCATAAAGGAAGGCATGGAACTATTTATACCTTCAAAAATAATAACAAGCAAACACAGAATGTTTCCTTGTTGGTTCAATGGGGACTTAATCGATCGCGTTAGAAGAAAGAAAACCCATAAAAAAATATAAATTATCACACAACTACGAAGACTAGATAACTTTTAGTAACATACGTATGGAATGTAAAGTTTTAAGTAATAATTTGTATAAAGAGTACTTAAATAAAACTGAGTACTCCATTAGAAATAATCTCAAGCATTTCTGGAAGGATGTAAGAGAAACCAAGTAGGAAAATGGACTTCCAAGTACAATGAAATATAATGACAGGAGTGCTAACTCGGGCAAGAAAATAGTAGTAGACATGTTTGCGGAATACTTTTCATCAGTGTACGTCAAAGATTCTGATGATGATCTTCAGGCGCCGGACGATAGCCTGGATAGGAAAGGATCAATACAAAATTTTGAGTTGGATATTACTTTGGTGGAGACTTTTGATGCTTACCAAGTATAATTTTAAAAAAGTGTGTTTGTTCATTGGCTAAACCAGTATTCTCTTTGTTTTCCCAGGCCCTGAAATCGGATTTGTACCCGACCTGTAGAAATCTAGCTATCTTACGCCGATTTTTAAAGCAAGGGCACGTGATAATGTGGATAATTACCGAGGTGTCTGTATTCAGTCCGTCTTACCTAACTTATTGCACAGCTTTGTTGCTGGTAAAATCGGGAAAATGTGTAATAACATAATTTTAGTGGAGTAACATGGATTTATGCCAGGGCGGTCAACTGTAACTAACTTAATGGAGTACCGAACATACTCGTCAAACGCTTTGGAGAATTATTATCAAGTCGATAGTATATATACTGATTTCTCCAAAGCATTTGATCGTGTAAATCATAAGACTGTATTATTGAAATTGGGTCAGTTGGGTCTAAATAACGGTATAATTCGGTGGATATCGTCATTTTTTTAATAAAAGGGTACAATATGTGCGAGTTAATAATTTTATATCGGATGAAATTTCTGTAGTTTCGGGTGTTCCGCAAGGGTCCTACTGTGGCCCAATTTTGTTCTTACTATTCATTATTCATTAATGACATATCAAAACACATAAAACATTATAATTTCTTGTTATTCGCTGATGATCTTAAATTGTATAAGGTGATAAAGAACATACGTGACTGCATTGAAATTCAGAGAGATATTAATGGTTTAATAGACTGGTGTGACAATAATAGACTTTTTCTTAACTTAAGTAAGTGTTCAATTGTATCTTTTTCTAGCAGTAAACATATTATTAATAATAATTACCTGATTAATAACTGCGAATTGCAACGTGTCACTTCAATAAAAAGACCTGGGAGCGATTTTTGATTCAAAATTAAGTTTTAAGGATTACATTAACTATTTATGTAGCAAGAGTCGCAGATTGTGGGGTTACATATGGCGGTCATCTTTGCCTCTTGGAATCTTGCCTCTTAAGACTTTGTATTGTTCTCTCCTTCGTCTAACTTTGGAGTATGCATCTCCTTTTTGATCTTCTTATTTGTTAGGAGACGTTAAACAAATTGAACGAATCCAATTGTAATTCTTAAGAGGCGCTCAATTCAAAATGGGGAAAAGACACGTTAGAGGTGAATATGATTAAGTACTATATGATTTAAACTTATGTTCGTTAGAAAAACGCAGAACTGTAAACGATCTAGGACTTTTACATAAAATTTTAAATAACACCATTGACTGTAGTAATTTACTGGAAAAGATTCATTTTTATGTGCCAGCTAGTACAGTTATCACCAGAAATAGACCTCTGTTTAAAGTTCAGTTGACTCGCACCAACTTTACCAACAACAACGCATTGCATAGAATGATTTCAATTATTCAATTCCTCTTTTGTCAGTTTTAAAAAGACTTTATATTTGAATTTGAATTGATTAAATATTATCTTTGCACTACTATTTTCTTTTCAATTTTATTATACTATCGTCATCTACAATTTTTTTTCCAAATTCAATTATGTATGATTTGCACACACTATATACCTCTGTAGTATAATATATATCGCGTATAAATATATTCTGTTCAATAAATAATTAAACAAATACACGTGATATACAGGGTGTCAATTTGAAAACTTTCAATGCGAATATCTCTGACAATAAAGGATTGAGAAAAACGCAATTTGGTACAAATGTTATACAGGTAGGGGGAACTAGAACCATCATATTTTGGTTATGGGGTGAGTGACCCCTTGGGTCCCATTCACCCTAACCCCAAAATTTAAAATGGCGTCACCCCTTTTGTGATTAATTAAAGTGTGTATAAATTTATAAATCGCTCATTAACAAAAATTGTATAAATATTGAAACTATATAATTAAAAATTATTATTAAAAGTAGACTAAACCGTAATTTTTAAATTCTTGCTTATTAAAAAAATTAATTCATTTAAATAGAACCCCTGTTAACATTAACGAATAAACCGTTTTTTCGGATAATTACAGATTTTGCGAAAAAACGTTTAACCGGTTTCGGTTTTAACCGGTTTGGCAGCCCTAACTCTATAATTAAAATAATATTCATGAGGCAGATAATATTTATTCTGAATGAACGATTTTTATTTGCGTCATAAATAAAAACAAGTTTTATTGACTTAATAGACATTATTCAGATAAATGTTAATTTTGAAAATTGGCACTAACTCTAAACATTCAGTTCTTAAATTGATTCTTCATGGTAGAATAAAGTCACCTCTATAGGTGTGGGTCTTTGTCCTTGGCTTTTAATAAACTGTATTTACATCATTTGTAATTTCCTATCTTCACAACAGAATCATGTACTAGTCAGAACGTACCATACATTTGTGTAATATTTTCCAATATTATACTTTTTTGTATTTACATGTACGTTTATTTAAAAACAAAACATATATGTACAGGTAGGCTTAGACATCTAGATGGTGAGACTATTTTGTTTCTCCAATGGTATAGATACAGGGTCTGTCTCGGTAAGAATGAATTACATTACATTTTCACGAAAATAATACTACCCAGTACTATGTGTATATACAGAGAGATAGAGTAAAAATTGCTGGATTAAATAGCATATAATAGTATATAACGGAGGTGTATAAGTATTACTGCCTCCAGCTGTTCACATTCCAGGATAAATAACTGGAATGATACACATTATCCAGTTTGTTGGAGCCCAACAGCACATAACGTAACACATGCCCTTACTGAATAAAGGATCCGCATTTCAGCCGTAAGCACCCATGGAATTCACCTCAATGGAAAAGCGTGTATTTTCACCTTTTAATCCACTCCAAGACTGACATCGATCGTAATATGTTTCCATTACAAACGTGTTGGGTATTATATTTTATCCTAAATTACCACCATAAATCCCCATTGGAAGCGATCGATACAACTAATATCGAATATCCATTTAGCAACAATGGGCAATTTATGTTAATTTGAAATTTGATGAACGAGTGTTGAAATGAATACAATTAACATTAGATATAATTGGAACCTATTTATTATAAAAGAAAGGTATTATAAAATCGATAAACTCGACATTGTTATCCAATAATAATTGCTATTAATTTATTATTTACAATTCGCTTACAAAATATGGTGATATTATTCATTTAAAATCCACAAATATTTCTAACGCGTCTAGAAAAGTTGTAGCTTACAAAGTTGTCATAAAGACGTTTATTAAAAAGATTTGAAAAAAAAAATGCAAAAATGTTTAAGATTTGGAGTGTGTCAAGTTGGCACCCCAATGAAGAGTTTTGATAGTTCTGAATAGAGTTCTTAATTCCTTTTGATGTATCTAGAAGCACTATCAACTTTTAAAAAAAGAGTTCTGTAAAATTGGGCTGTCAGGAATTTTTTGAAAAATGGGGTGCCAACTTGACACCGCACCCCAACATTGTTATCGGATAGTTCTGATCTAGTTTTAAGATGTGTTTGGGTTAGTACTATAGTTCCTGATACTTTTAAAAAATATTTCTGTTGAATTTCCAGAGATAAAAATTTTCAAAGTTGGAAATTCGAACTATTCAAATTCATATTACTCACTTAATATTGGTCGAATCTAAATATTTCATAACAACTATGGATAGAACTCACAAAGAACTATAGGAAACACCAATCAGAACTATCCGCAACTATCAAAAATATTTTTTTGAAAAAAAATCGCAAAGCAAAAAAAAAATGAGACTTCTAGGAGTTTTCATTTTCTATTTCTACTCATTGAGTATAATAATTCTTTCTTATAAAAAATTTCGATACAATCACGATTTATGGCATTTTTAAATAAATTTAAAATTCGATAATGGAAAATTTAATTTTGAAAATACCCATTTCCTGTCATTTAATCGCAATTTGCCATTAGAGTTTTCGTTAGAACTCCTTGAGAACAACCCATAAGTCAAATCAGAACTCCCAGAACTATAAAAAAAATTATTTTGAAAATAATTCGATGTGAAAAAGGGGGAAAATATTGAGAGTTCTATGAGTTCTGAGTACATTTTCTTTTTCTAATTAACGAGTACAATAATTCTTTCTTATAAACAAATTCGATACAATCGCGATTTATGGCATTTTTAAATAAATTTAAAATTCGATAATGGAAAATTTAATTTTGAAAATACTCATTTCCTGTCATTTAATCACAATTTGCCATTAGAGTTTTCGTTAGAACTCCTTGAGTGCAACCCATAAGTCAAATCAAAACTCCCAGAACTATTAAAAAAATTGTTGTAAACCCAATACTTGTATGACGGGCGTGATTAAATGTAGAAGTGAAAATCAAAATTCGTGCTTCTCACGGAGTCGTAAGATATAGTTTCTTTATTATCTTAGAAGTTCTGCTTTCAGCTAAAGATTATATTGTGTAAACCTTTCGGTTCTCACCGAACTGGCAGAAGTAAGTTTAGAGTCACTTAATTAGTTTTAATGGGGAAATGCAAATCTTTTATTTCTACCCACAGGACTAAGTTGACAATTGCCCTCATTTACTTATTAACCAATGAAATCGAATAATGTTGTTGACATGATCCAATAAAATTCTAATTACGATGCGTAAAGACCACGCTCCATGTTATGCATGGCAATTCACCCTGGGTGGTATCTAATCAGATAATCTCTCATGTTGGTATTGCCTAGCAACGCGTCGCTACATGTTCTATAACGTATAAAACGTCAGTTATTGCCGGACCATTAAGCAGTTTGCTCCTGAATTCGATCTGTTTGTATTTTCGGGTGAAGTGTTAGTGATTTCATCAGTAATATTATTCATGAGCATTTCTCAAAATCTTGGTAAGCTCATTTTTACTACAATTATTGTGGCGCCGATTAATACACGTCGGACACTAAATTTAATTCTTCAAATTATGAATTGTAAACTTTCTGTTCGGCCAATTGTCTTCTCGAATCTAACTCGTGACTGATTTTTCCTAGGCAATTATTAGCGTCTGGATCACTCTTGCTTGTTGCTTCTAGAAAATCGTGATCCTGCCGCTAACAATTGCCGGCAAAATCGTAGGCACTCGTTATATTACTGTTGAAAATGAAACTAAATTGAATTTGAAAACTTTAAACTATACAACTGAACCATAAAATATGTCAAAATTAAGTAAATAGCCATCTGCAGACGCGTTTCGAGATTGATCTCTCATCAGTGCAGCTTCGCATTTAAATTGAATGTTAAAGAATAAAATACACTTACGTGAAGGTGACCGTGAACGTGAAGGAGTCGGAAACAAATTTTTACATATTTTATGGTTCAGTTTTATAGTTTAAAGTTTTCAAATTCAATTTAGTTTAATTTTCAAGTTAGTCCTGTGGGTAGAAATAAACGATCTTAAACCAATGTTATTTCACTTAGTACTTAGTACTAGTAATAACGCAAATTTCTTTTGTATCATTCAATATCCGGCGTGGCACTAGCCAGGGAAGTAGTTGTTTCAATAAGTTATTTGTTAATAGTCTTAGTAAAGACTTAATTTGCTTGCAGAATTACGAACAGGCTGAATATTCATATATTCAGGCTATATTTCGTTTTTTACTTTCTCCGTTACGAAGTAAGTGTGTGTGTGTGTGTGTATGTGTGTCTGCTGTCTGCGCTGTATCTCAAAAACTAACAAAGCAATTGATATGAAACTTTGAACATACGTCTTGTTTGATAATCCGAAGAACTGAAAAGCTTTTGTTAAAATTTCGTACACCGGAAGTGGGTGTTTACCTTAACTGTTTTTTGTTTTTTGCCAATATTTTCTTAAATATGAAAAATATCACAAAAATATTCAAACAAGCATTAAAGACAACAAAGAAATGAACATCTTTTGCTTAAAAATATTTTTCATAAAATCATTGCTATTTGAGAAAACAATTTTTTTTTTTTTTAATTTTTGGTTTATAATTATGAAAACATAATAGTTACAGCAAATTTATGTGAAAAATAATTGTAGAGAATGCCAAAATGAACAACTTCTAAGGAACAAGTTTTCTTCGAAATATCGTTAGTTTTTGAGTAAACCGAGTTTTTGGATTTGAAGTATGATTTTTCCACCTTTCATAATTTAGACGTTTTAAACGTCAGTTTCATCCGAGTTTACGCAACGCTCGATGTACATTTAAAATATGATTTCAATTAAAAATAAACCATGAAAGCGTAAATATAAATGATACCATCAAGTCGGAGAAAGTAACATGATGGCCGCATCACCATTTTTTTGAATTTATTTAATTACATGCAAGTTGATAATCCCAGAAATTATTAATGAATTGTTCAAGATGAAGATAGAGGTTAATGAACTATACCAAGTGAATGATAAATTTGTGTTTATTGATAGAGATTCTTATCATGATATTTTGAGTAATAAGGATTATTTTGAAAAATTAAACAAATTAAAAGATGTTTGGGATCCCATATCAGATATTTACTTAGAGAGATTTGGAAAACGAGATAAATTCAAATGGGAGATATTAAGAGTAACACTTAAGTATGTTTTTAAAAATGTCAGCTACAATGTAAATATAGTAGATCAAAAAATAATTCATCTCGATAAAGATGAAGACAAGTTATTAGTATTGGAAGAATTTCACGATAAGTTGCTTGGTGGTCACCAAGGTGTAAATAGAACTTATAATAGATTGAAAGAATTTTATACATGGAATAATATGAAATGTTTTATAAAAGAATACATAAAAAAATTCGATAAGTGACAAAGAAATAAAATTTATCCGAATAATACCACAAAAATGCCCTTAAAAATTACAACAACCGCTGAAAGAGCGTTTGAAAAATGTTTTTTAGATGTAGTAGGACCTTTACCAGTTAACGAACAAGGTAATAAATATTTGCTAACTTTTCAAGATGATTTAAATAAATTTTTAGAATGCATCCCTATTCCTGATCAGGAAGCTAAGACAATAAGCGATAAATTTGTAAAAGAAATTATTTGTAGACATGGTATTCCAGAAACCATTTTAAGCGATCAAGGTACTAATTTTATGAGTGAAATCTTTAAGGATACGTGTCAGTTATTGAAAATTAAGAAAATTCAAAGCACGGCGTATCACCCTCAATCGAACGGTACATTAGAAAGATCGCATAGAACGATAAAAGAATATTTAAGACACTATATAAATAACGACCAGAATGATTGGGATGGTTTAATTAATTTAGCTTCATTTACGTATAATACAACACCACACACAGTAACTAAATTTACGCCATTTGAGTTATTATATCAGCTAAATATGTCAGCTAAATTGCCTACAGCTATTACAGCCTACCCAGATATTCGTTATGCTTATGATGATTATGTGTTAGATTTGAAACAGACTTTAAGAGAATCGAGAGAGATTGCTGGAAAGTATATTTTAGAAAGCAAAGAGAAATCCAAAAAACAGTATGATAAAAATATTAACAGTGCTACGTTTAGAGTAGGTCATAAAGTTTTGTTATTGGATGAATCCGCGATAACACAATGACCGCTACACTGGTACGGGGGTAGCCTCTCTGCGCCAGTCTTGTTCCGCTGTTTAAACAATTAACATCACCATCTGTTTTTGTACTAAACTCCATCACTTTTATTTAATAAATAGTTAGCTACTTTAATTAAAAGTTGCTGTCTGATTTAAAAGAACCCTCTTGTAGGATCCTACTTCAGTTTACTACAAAATCAACATTTTGAAAATAATTTTAAGTCCAAAATGAAAAAAAAAATGAGAGTTCCAGGAGTTCTGAATCAATTTTTTATTTCTACGTATTGAGTTTAATAATTCTTTCTTATAAACAAATTCGATACAATCGCGATTTATGGCATTTTTAAATAAATTTAAAATTCGATAATGGAAAATTTAATTTTGAAAATACCCATTTCCTGTCATTTAATCGCAATTTGCCATTAGAGTTTTCATTAGAACTCCTTGAGAATAACCCATAAGTCAAATCAGAACTCCCAGAACTATAAAAAACAACATTTTGAAAATAATTTTAAGTCCGAAATGAAAAAAAATATATTGAGAGTTCCAGGAGTTCTGAGTCAATTTTCTACTTCTACTCATTAAGTTCAATAATTCTTTCTTATAAAAAATTCGATACAATCACGATTTATGGCATTTTTAAATAAATTTAAAATTCGATAATGGAAAATTTAATTTTGAAAATACCCATTTCCTGTCATTTAATCGCAATTTGCCATTAGAGTTTTCGTTAGAACTCCTTGAGTACAACCCGTAAGTCAAATTAGAACTCCCAGAACTATAAAAAAAAAAATTATTTTGAAAATAATTCGATGCACAAAAGGGGGAAAATATTGAGAGTTCTATGAGTTCTGAGTACATTTTCTGTTTCTAATTAATGAGTACAATAATTCTTTCTTATAAACAAATTCGATACAATCTCGATTTATGGCATTTTTAAATAAATTTAAAATTCGATAATGGAAAATTGAATTTTGAAAATACTCATTTCCTGTCATTTAATCGCAATTTGCCATTAGAGTGTTCGTTAGAACTTCTTGAGTACAACCCATAAGTCAAATCAGAACTCCCAGAACTATTAAAAAAAATCAACATTTTGAAAAAGGGAGTTCTGATTTGACTTATGGGTTGTACTCAAGGAGTTCTAACGAAAAATCTAATGGCGCATTGCGATTAAATGACAGGAAATCGGTTTATTTAAAAATGCCATAAATCGCGATTGTATCGAATTTGTTTATAAGAAATAATTATTGTACTCAATGAGTAGAAATAGAAAATTTACTCAGAACTCCTGGAACTCTCAATGTTTTTTGCTTTGAGACTTTTTTCAAAAAAATATTTTTGATAGTTCCGGATAGTTCTGATAGGTGTTTCCTGTAGTTCTTTGTGAGTTCTATCCATAGTTGTTATGATATATTTAAATTCGACCAATATTAAGTGAGTAATATGAATTTGAATATTTCAAATTTCCAACTTTGAAAATTTTTATCTCCGGAAATTCAACAGAACTCTTTTTTAAAAGTATCAGGAACTATAGTACTAATCCAAACACATCTTAAAACTAGTTCAGAACTATTCGATAAAAATCCTGACAGCCCAATTTTACAGAACTCTTTTTTAAAAGTTGATAGATACATCAAAAGGAATTGAGAACTTCATTCAGAACTATCAGAACTCTTCATTGGGGTGCCAACATGACACACTCTAAGATTTGTCCATAAATTTAGTTGGTTACTAAAACTATATTTACCTAACAAACGCCGCCATATTCACGACAGATCGAATTCTACCGTATTCACTCCAATAATAGCTATTTGTGTATTAAGTGCGCTAAGTATATGTTTGCCGATCAAGATATCGACATCACCAAACAGGCTTTGCGCTCGAAATTATACACAATATTTTTTCTACAATCATTTTGCAGTAAAATCCAAACACAATTAATACGTATAACTAATATAAATAAACATCACGGACATATGCTAGGTTATGAAAATTAGTGTGTACTGCTGGTGCCGCTGCAGACATCGATGACGTTTACGATGGTTATTGCTTCAATAAAGTTTGAATACGCTTACCCGACCCCGGAAGAGATAGCTCCTATTTTCTCCATTTATTTATTTTATTCCCAACAGATAACATATCCAATTACAGGGAAAACTTAATACTAATTTACAAGTGTACTTAACATAACATACTAACAAAAAAACCAACTTAACTTATAATCCATTTCAAATTATCGAAATGTATTTTGAAAGCCGTGTAACGCATCGCACTTTTTGACGTTTCTCGGGGAAACAAATGGAATACTATTGACGAATATCACAGGGAATGGATACGATCAACATTTTGTTTTTATTTCCAATCACAAAAACCACACCGATTTCATAATTTTGACGCACATACAATTCACTATCAACAACTTGACATCAAATGCCAAAAATGACCGACTTTGCATGCATTTCTAACACGACTTTCTGACATAATGTGCCAAAAATAACGCACTATCAATGTATTTTTTATTTGCTGTTTATAAAGCACAAATACGTTAACAGAAAAAAGCTTATTTTCTTTTATTAATTTTGGCCCATTAAGAATCATCTGAGAAACGTATACACTTCACATTCCCATTTTTGCGCTGAATGTGCTACCGGAAAAATCAAAAGGTAGAGCATTTACTAGTAACAGAACAACGAGCCGCTCTATGATATGTTCTAGTGTATCACCCTCACGAACCAGACGTCTTTTGACGACAGCTTTTGAAACTTAGCATTTTCCTGTATTGTACCATTCGTTAGAACGTTACATTACATAGAAATGCTCGAGAAAATGCTCTAGTGTATATCCACCCTAAGAGTAAGAAAATCAGTATGCAAAATTCCAGGAGTACTGCAAAAAACAAAGAGTTAGGACCTAGACAGAAAATGCCTATATTTAATTAAAGCGTGCCGGAAATTACTTTCGAGCACGTTACCTCTAGCAACGTGCGGGAAAGTATAGCTGTTTGGAAGATGTCTACTTTGCTTTGCCAAATCAATGCTCAAACGCATATTTTATTTATCGTAAGATTAAATGCTTGTACGGCGAGTCCATGACTTAAATTTTAAATTCCTGGCGCAGCCACCATGATTAAATATATGAATGAGCTCATTTCGGATACCTCTTAAGCGACGGTTGCGACTTTTATAAACTAGCTCGTTAGCTAAGGGTTAAATAAAATCTAGTTCTACGCGTGCTTTCAAAGGAAAGTTGTCTTTCAGCGCGCGTGATTGAGGAAAGTTACATAATAGCCATATAATTTTTTTTATTTCTTATGTAACATCTAGAAAAAAGAAACAAAGACTAGATCCCAAGCTTACTTCCTCACAATCCCTAACATATTTTTCCAACTGTGCCTTATCTTCCCAAACTTTCCCCAATGAATTATCCGCAGAAAAGAACACAATTACATAAAAACCAGGTAAATCCAACAAAATCTAGCTTTCTGTGTACAATTATTTATCGTACAAATAAAATAATACGAACTTCTCCGCAGCCCCACCATTATAATAAATGCTTTGCATAAAACTCATTGTATTCCTTTCTAGTACTCGAAAACTTTTCTCATTATGAGAGTAAAAAAAAGTTTCGAGTGAAAACTTTTAATAAGATCCGACCAGAAAATTAAAGAAATAACAATTCCCGTATTCTCGTCGCGCTCGCTTCAGAAATTCATCTTCGATTAAGCCGTTCTTATCAGAAATCCACCATTAACTCCACGAAAGTGACTTTTGGCGGAGATATATAAAGGTCCTGTGTGAAATTAATTTCACGCCAATCATAAGAGATCAGAATCTGTGGCGCGGTCGTAAGGCACAATGATCGATATTTGTAATAAAAGACTGTAACAGGATTAGAATGGCTCGGATGGTAATCTCAGGCTATTATCTACAGATTTTGTAAATGGGGGAATGTATGAAAATTAATTATTGGGAAATGTAATATGAATTATGGTATTTAATAGTATGATTGGTTACAAATCAATCAAATCATGGTTTAGAATTGAAAAGAATTATATTCTTCCGTAGCGTAGCTTGTTAAAGCATTCTTAATAGTAATTTAATTTTCTTGAGAAATAGTTAAAATATTTCTTTGTTAAAATCTTTATATTTCAATTATTTACGACGTATAGCTTTAAAATATGTGGATTTTAATTACAAAAACATTCTTGACTATATTGACTATTAGCTTCCATTGCAGAAAAACCTCAGGTCGATAGCAAGTTGTCCATGAGAAAATAAGCAAACATTTTTTTTACAACATTAGATATTGCTTCCCTGCAATTACGACAACTTAGGGCTGATTTCGATCTTATCAGATCACATCGGCTCAGGGAAACGGCTGGCGAGTATTCGCTTAAATAAGTTAAAGTGCATCACAAGACGATTTGCGATGTTTACGGGAAATTTTGCTGATGTTATATAGTTATTAAATGGTTTTATGGCTCTTAATTAATAAGGTGGCCAATAGATGACCAATCGACCTTCTTTAGGGAGGACAATCCTTCTATTTTGTGTTCTATTCTCCCTCGTAAAGTGTCTTCCTATAATCACTTATGTTATTAAGTTTCAGATTTAATAATTAATTTTATTGATTCATAATGTGCTTGCATCGTTCGTGTAGCTCTAGATTTTATTTTATATTTCATTTAAGGGATAAAAAAACTAAAAAGAGGAAATGCAACTGAAAAAGAATTTTGATTCCTTATAACGATTTATTATTGTTTTCAGCAACAACGAAAGACTTGACCACCAACAAGCAGCAAACAATCTTAGATGCAGTAACCTTTTTTAAACTTCAAATTAATCTGAAGATGAAAAACAGTTACCTGCAAGGGAGGGTACATTTACATTTCATACCATAATTCGAAATTAAAGTTCTCATAGTGTGGTGTTGTTCCAACACGAACTTTATAATTTTATTTCGTTTTAAAATTCGCAATTCTCAGAAACAGATTCATTAATAACTGTTTTAAATTGGCAGTTTCTTTCACAAGTGACATCTGACTTTAAAGTTTATCATTACCCACTAGAGTATTATCGTTAAAAAAAAAAGTAACACACGGCAGAAAATTCATACCAAATGGTGACACAAACAGGATGGAATTAATTTCTCCTCAATCTCTCGAGAATTTTCACGTCCCCAAATATGCCAGCTTTGCGTATTAACGTAACCACCGAGGTGGAACGTGCTTCGCCGTTGAATGTTTTCTTTTTTAGAAAATTCGTCAATTGCAGTTTATAGTACAATGGCGCAGAGGTGACAGTGACTCATGCTTTTTCGATCTAATAATAAGTCTGGATAAATATTTATACTGGATAAATTTCTATACTCGTTCGCATGCTTAAGAAAAACGAAATGAACTACGAAACGTATGTCGATATGTAAATTCAAGGGCTAAGTGTAACGTATGTCTTTTCTCATTCTATCTATGCTAACCTCAAAATTCACGTGCTTGTATCTGGTTTTGACTGTCTCCGATTTCGATTTAGTTAAGAGCAGAATTGATTGTATCCATTTCATTTATAAAAAGATTAAATTTATTGACAAATTTCCAGTTGTCTTTACCGATTGCCGAAAAATACGCTCGCAAAGTTTTATCGGGAAAATATTTACATGCTCGAGAATTCTTAAATTTCCCGCCTAGACTGAATCTAATTATATTATGGATATACGTTTACTAGAAACTTAATTCAGGCAACATGGAGCGATGAGTCACTATCACCTCTGGGCGATTGTACTATAGTTTAGTTTGGTTTATTAATCTTTGTTAGTATTGCTTACAAAATAAGTATAAAATAATTTGCAAATTCCTGTAAATTCATATACACACAATTTAGTGTGCCCCAAGATCCAATTGACAAACACCTGGTAGTTTCCATGATCCGTAGGCTTCGATTCCCGAATCAGTTGAATCTTGTAAGCATACCAAATGTCTTTTGACAAAATTCTCGGCAAGGATAATTGCAGTGAATGTTGACTTTGAGCATTCTCTCACATTTTCATGTATCTTACGATATTTACAGCTAAACGAACAACATCTCCTATAGAAACCCTCAAAGTTTCAGGGTTGGGAAATGATTAAAAATTAAAATCCTCAAGTTCATATTGGGATACCATTTACAGCTGATTAAATTTAATAAAACGAAATATAGCCCGAATATATAAATATTCAACCTGTTCGAAACTCTGCAAAATTAAGTTTATGTATTATGACTATATACTACTTCCCTGGCTAGCGCCAAGCCGGATATTCAATGAAACAAAAAACTTGCATGTTATTACTAGTACTACTACTGAAATAACATTGGTTTAAGATCGTTTATTTCTACCCTCAGAACTAACTTGAAAATTAAAATAAATTAAATTTGAAAACTTTAAACTGTAAAACTGAACCCTAAAATATGTAAAAATTAAGAAAGTAAGTACAGCTAGATTATTAAAATAGTTTTAAAACGCTTAATTTTCATGCGCAATTATATTTATGTCTATTTATTTCGCAATTTTTAAAGCAATTTTTAAAAACTACTGTGACAAAATACTTAAATTTTATTTGATGCGTCAAATTATAATGCAACTAAATTATATCCAATACTAAGACAATCGTTTAATCATAGTAACCTTAAGTGCATTAAAGTAAAAAAAATACATTTAGATTGAAGGCGAAACTGCTAAAATTTTGTCAAACCATCTATACAGTAATAAACTAAAACAATTTGAAATCTAACAGCTGATAATACAAACACAAATTTTGGTGGGTGAAGACGCAAATGGGTGAATAATATGTATGTACAATTATAAAATTTACTCCAAAAGAAAATACTAGGAATAGGTTGTAAGGTGAATATTTTGTAAAATGCAATGACATATTGATGTAGAAGTAATAATAACTACAATTTATTTGTCGTAGTCGTTTTACCCTTCCCACCAATTTTGTGAAGAAGCGATTGTTGATTACGAAAGACGTCTAAAATATATATTCAAAAGTTAGATGACTTGCTCTATCACCCGATGTGGAGCATAGTCTACCATTATTTGAGCCTGTCCGTTTGTTTTTCAAGTTTAGACAAATATCTAATACCTTTCTGCTCCGACAATCGGATTCTTGAATCTATAGCTCATGATTGAATTTTTGTAGGCAATTCATTATTAGCGTCTGCAATGCTCTTGCTTGTTACTTCTAGATTTTTGCCGCAACAAGTAGTCGTGATCTTGACGCTAATAATTCGGTCAAAATCATAATCATTAGTTGATTACTGCTGAACATGCAAATAATCCATAAATAATTATCTTCCACATGTTTTTAACACTGACGCATGTTAGAAAATTATTTATAGATTAATTGCGTTTTCCAGAAAATGGACCATGGACCATTCTAGCGACAAAAAATTCCTGGAATTGTTTTTGAATGATGAAATACATTCATGTGCATAATCAAGCTTCTATTTTTCAAAGAACAAATCCAAAGATTGAAGGTGGACACATTTCAGCTACAGAAAGAACCGACGAGAAGTTAGCCACATCTTTCAACCACGGATTTTGACTCCTCCACCATTATCCGAATTCTAACAAATTTCATTTAAATGTTATTTAATCCGGAAGATTCAAGTACAAACACGTATTCTATTAACAATTTATAATTATTAGTATGTGATTTTAATAAAAATTGGCGACGAACGAAGTCGGCCATGAATACGCGCTAAACCGAAAAATTCTATAAGTTCTGTTAGATATCGAATTAAATCATTTTTGAAGTCAGCCGCAGATCCGTGTGATACAAAAAATTCTATAAATGCCGTTTAGCACGTTATCCTTGATATTCTAATATAGGTGTGTTAAAAAACACTTACTAAACAATTTAAGATAATTTATTCATAGTACTCTTCATAAATCCCGACGTAAATATTTTTTTAAGTCAGCCACAGATCAGCGCGATACAAAAATTTTTATAAATGCCGTTTGGCGCTAGTTTTCCTTGATATTTTATTACAGATGTGTTAAAAAACACCTGTTAAATAATTTGTGACTATTTATTTATAGTAATCTTCAAAATCGCGACGTGAATATTCAGCCACGAATTTGCGTGATACTAAAAATTCCAAGTGCAGTTTAGTGTTAAAAAATACCAATTAAACAATTTAAGATAATTTATTTATAATAGCCTTTATAAAGCATATGAATGCTGGAGAAGGTTAAGAGATATCTGAGATTTGGCTGTTTCAGTTGTTTATAGCGATGATATTTTGAGTGGCTCTAAGTTTTAATTTCTTTAATTTTTTTTCTAGCTTTTTTAAACTTCACGTCACTATAGCGGCCGTTTTACATTTAAAATCATGCATTTTCATCTTCCTTTTTCTCTGAAACCGTTGATACGATTGACTTGCAATTTTGTAGGATTATGCAGCTAGCTAATCTAAAGAACTGGTGATATTTGAATTTTTTTTAACGGATTTGTTAAGACACACACACACACACACACACACACAACACACACACAGACACAATTTTTTTTTCCAGAAATTGTTGAAAAAGCATCTAGGGACCCCAAAACGGATATATCCGTAAAAAAAAATTTGAAAAAAAAAATCACGATCACAATACTTTCTCGTACTTCGTAACGGAGAAAGTAAAAAAAAATCATATTCCTATGATTGAATTCCATTAAAAAAACTCTGATGCAATTTACCTTTAAAAGTAACCTTGATTTTTCAAACTGAGTCATTTTTTGTGTGTCATGAATTTTTGAAAATTAATATTTTTAGTTGTTGAAGACGAACAAAAAAAATCTAAAACAAATAAATAGTAATATAATTGAACTCCACAAACATTTTAAAATAGTTCTACTTTACAACTAACTTAAATTTTTGCAAATTCGCCAATTTCTCCCCGAGTTATGATTTTTTGAAAATTATGTTTTGTAAGTTGTCGAACAATTGAACAAATTTAGAAAAAATAAATACTCAAATGCTCGAAATTTTTAATATATCCATAAGATTTAACATAAATTTTGATTTTTGAGTTATAATTCTTTTTAAATGATCAAAGTGGTCAAATATTTATATAAGGAAAAACTAGAAAAAAAAACATCATATCGATATGATTGAATTCTTTAAAAACTCTGATGAAATCATAATACATTTACTTTTAAAGTTAACGTTGATTTTTAAAATTGAGTCGTTTTTTGCGCGAGTTATGAATTTTTGAAAATTAATATTTTGGCTAAAAAATAAATACTAATTCCTCAAAAATTTTGATATCTTGACAAAACATTTACCTTTAAAACTAACTAACTTTGCCAATTTCTGCGTGAGTTATGAAATTTTGAAAATTATTCGAAATATTTGAACAAGGAAAAAATAGAAGAATAAAATAATATCGATATGATTGAATTCTTTAAAGTCCGATGCTATCATAACACATTTATGTACCTTAAAAAAAAACTTTACTTTTTGAAAATGTGTTCATTTTTGGGTTTTAAATTGTCGTTTTTGGCAGTTAAAATTGTCATTTTTGGCAGTTCAAAATGGTCATTTTTGCAAGTTATAAATGGTCGTCGCCGACACTTGAAAATTGGCCTTTTTTGCAGTTGAAAATTGTCATTTTTTGGCGGTTGAAAATTGTCTTTTTTGGCAGCTTGAAATGGTCATTTCCGACAGTTAAAAATTGGCCTTTTTGACAGTTGAAAATTGGCCTTTGTGGTAGTTGAAAATTAGCATTTTTTGGCAGTTAAAAATTTTCACCTTTGGCAGCTTAAAATGGTCGTTTCCGACAGTTGAAAATTGGCCTTTTTGACAGTTGAAAATTGACCTTTGTGGTAGTTGAAAATTAGCATTTTTTGGCAGTTAAAAATTTTCACTTTTGGCAGTTAAAAATGATTGTTGCTGACACTTGAAAATTCGCCTTTTTGTCAGTTAAAAATTGTCATTTTTGGCAGTTGAAAATTATCATTTTTGGCAGTAAAAAATTGTCGTTTCCGACACGTGAAAATTGGCCTTTTTGGCAGTTGATAATTATCATTTTTGGCAGTTAAAAATTATCATTTTTGGCAGTTAAAAATGGTCGTTTCCGACTCTTAAAAATTGGCCGTTTTGGCAGTTGAAAATTGGCATTTTTGGCAGTTGAAAATTGTCATCTTTGGCAGTTAAATATGGGCATTTCCGACACTTGATATATTACAAGATATGCTAGAATTTATCAAAACTAAAAAAAAAAATGAGTATATTCACAAAACATCTGAATTATCTTCAATTTTTAAAAATGCGTGAGTTATAAATGTTTAAAATTGATGTTCTTTAATTTGTCGAATATTTGAACAAAGAAGAAAATACTGATATGATTGAATTCCTTTAAAAGTTTAATGCAATCATAATATATTTACCTTTAAAATTAACTTTGAGGTTTGAAAATGCGTGTTATGAATTTTTGAAAATTAATATTTAAAGTTGCCGAAGGCTTGAATAAAAATCTTTTTTTTTAATACACTCACAAAACATCTCCCTTTAAAACTCACTGTAATTTTTGAAAATGCGTCACTTTTTCCGTAAGTTATGAATTTTTGAAAATTAACGTTTTAAGTTGTCGAACAAAAAAAACTAACTTTAATTTTTGAAAATGTGTCACTTTTTTCAATTTTTAAAAAACGAATTTTTAAACAAGAAAAAACTAGAAAAAAATCATATCGCTATGATTGAATTCCATAAAAAAACTCTGATGCAATCATAATATATTTGCCTTTAAAATTAATCATGATTTTTGTCAATATTTGTCAATATTTGTGTAAGTTATGAATTTTTGAAAATTAATGTTTTAAGTTGTTGAACACTTAAACAAAACCAAAATCGAACAGAAAATAAGGTCTGATATGATAAAAGTTCTTAACTTTATAACACAATTCCGTTAGAAAATCCGCCAGATGCTAAAACGAAAATTACTCCGCAATGCGGATTCAAAATCCGCCAGATCTAGAGGATTTTCCGCTGACCTGGCAACACTGCCTATGGGAAGTAGAGTCTAGATTCTGCGACGGAGGGAACATGGAGAACTCGTCAATTAGCGCCTGTGTTACCTTGGATCTAATAAATGCTTTTAACAGTCTCAAGTTACAACTAGAATAGAAGAAAGAAGTGGCATCGTACCTGCGGAAAATCCACGAGAGTTATCTCAGAAGTTAGATTAATCTAAAGAGGTTTGCTTCTAGTAAAAAAGTAGAGGATAGAGATATATAATGAACGAACGGGAAAGCGATTAGAGAAAGTTAAAAGGGAATTTTAAGGCAGGGGATGCCAGAAGAGCATGTCAATAGATAGTCCATCTGTGTTGGTGCTTTCAAGGGCCCACTTGTCTGGCCAGGGTCTACAGTTTGCCTAGGCCAACGATATACAGGGTGTATTACATACACAAAATATTTGTGATCTCATTTCCGTCAAAATTTATTCGAAAAAAAAAAATTAAATTTTTCCTAATTTTTCGAGGTTTTTTAAACATTTTGAGAAGCGATGCTTTTCTCATTTAATTAGATCTGCATGGAATGTGTGTTTGTTTATTTAAAACGCGAGATACGATTTCTTGCCTCCGAAATTTGAAGTGTTATTGCAACGTTTTTTTTTTTGTAAAAGATAAACAGTCCTCAAGTTCATTGATGCTTAAAAAGCACTCAGATATTTCCTACGCGCTTGTTGTAATTCGATATCTTAAGCCGTTGCCGTTTAAAAATTAGGTCACATTACCACTGCCCCCAAACATGTTGCGTATTTTCACTCATTAACTTTAATAATTAATTGCGGGCTTTTTGTTACAGTCATAAACAAAATAATTGCGAATATTGTTTAAAAATATTATAATCTCTTTGTGGTTACGAGCCTGTTCCTTATTTCAAATACACCATGTATAAGGGGCCTGGTCGCTGGTCTTAGTTTTGTTTTGTGCAGTTTCCAAAAGTGAAATGCATCCCTGGTGACGAACAAGCACGACTTCTTATAAGCGCTCAATAAATTTTTGTGATGAATGAATATGAATAATGAAGGTTATATTTAGGTCTCAAAATTGTTGTAATCGCGTATGTTGCATTTTTTTAAATAATTTACCTACGGCCCTTGCACTTGATACAGTTTTGAGCGTAATAGCGCGCCGACATACAGCTATTTCTACCCACAAAGAAAAACGCCTACGTTCGGTTAAGGCGGAAATGTTTATTTTATTGGTTTTAGAAAATATTTAACGCTTCTGTTTCGAGCTTAAATTTACAAGTGAGTGTAGGCCTATACTCTTTTATTTTACGACGTATGTATTAAAGGCGTATCTTTAGAGCAACGTTATAAAGGAGCATCTCCCTTTTCCGATTAAGGCAAGTGATATAAATGCGCGAAAGATAGGCGGGAAAGGGCTTGGTGGGAATGAATGTCTCCATGGAGTCGGGCCCTGAAAGAGAGACGGAATTACTCGGAAAATCTTCGAGGGAATAAGACGGCGTGCGGTAATCGAGTTGATAAACGCCCTGTGGATCCGGCAAAAGATTTTCGATTATTCACCAGTGAACAAACACAAGTGCTCTTGTAATTGATTTTTATGTTGTCCCCCACCCCCGCCCGTTTGCGTCCTCCAGGACTCTCCAGAAAACGCTCGCCCGTAAAAGTGCTACGTTTTTGTCAACAGCCCTCTTACGACACTTTTTTACAGCTCTTCTTTAAATCAAAGAAAAATGTTTTATGTTTAATGATTCTGTTATTCTTCCAAGTATTGACGTTTGTGTGACAAGGAGCGAATATTTTTATTACGGATTAGCGAAAAAGAAACGTTTTATCAAGAACACAACTCGCATAAAAGAAAATTTCGCCCTAGAAAAAATGAAAATGCCTTTAAATTTAACCTATTTAACAATTGAAATAATTGTAACAAACTTGCAAAAAATTCAAAATTCATAAAACATGACCTACAGTAGACACGGAAAGATTTTATACTTGATAAGTCTACACCTTGTTTGAAAATTAGGAGGACCATTTTACATTTAAACGCTTAAACCTAATCTTCTGATTGGCTGTAGAGATGGGTAACTCTTAATTCAAAGAGTTACGTCATTGAAGTGAGTCTGGTTTTCAAGTGATGATCTTTTTGAGCCTTCACTCAATGCAGAATGCAGTGGCGGCTCGTGCAACATTTTGATGGTAGAGCCACATATACAACCTACCCCCCCCCCCCCCTTAATTTTTTTAAAGAAATAAACAACGATTTATCTTCCTAGGCCAATGTAACTGACGAGTGTTTTAAGAATGAATTAATGAATGAATTAAAAATAAATTCTTGCTGAGCTTGAAACTACAGGTAGTGCCATGGCTCCTTGGCACTATATAACGAGCCGCCCCTGCCTAATATAAAAGTTAAAAACATTTATGATACTTCACTCGAAACGTTCCCGTTTCGCCTTTAAAATACAAAATACGAGACTACGTGAAATTTAGTTAAAATCGTTAAGTTAATCACAACGGACTGTCATTTAAAATTCTTATAATTATCATATTTATGCAAAAAATCAATATAATCTGGAAATGGTTTTTGAGCTATTCAACTGAAAACTAGAGAATGTCAATTTTTTTTATCAAATATTTGGAAAAGTTTAAACTTCGGTTAAAATCGAAGCAAACCACAACGGACTATCACTCAAAACTTATCATAATCTGGACTTTAATATTCAAACAAATTATGAAAACATTCTACAGATGCTTTTTGAATTAAAAACTAAAAACTCTAAATATCAGTTTTTTGTAACAAATATTGGGAAAAAGTAAAATTTCGTTTAAAATCAAACAAATCACACTGAACTGTTACTCAAAATCACTTATTAACATCACGGCTTTATTAGTCATGCAGAAGATCAAAACAGTCTGCAGATTGATTTTTTTCAACTAGAAACTCGAAAATGTTTTTTTTATATTAAATCTTGAGAAAAAATGAAAATTCGTTTAAAATCAAAACAAATCACAATGAACTGTCACTTATAAATATGAGGGCTTCAATATTAAATCTTCATTTTGTAGATGGTTTTTGAGTTATTCAACTGAAAACTCGAAAATATTTTTTTTAGAACAAAAATTAGAAAAAAGTGAAATTTCGGCTTAAATAAAAACAAATCACAACGGACTATCACTCAACATTACCTAATAATATCAAAACTTTAATATGTATGCAAAATATCGAAGCATTCTAAAGATGGTTTTTGAGTTATTTCACTAAAAACGCGAAAATGTCAATTTTTGAAACAAATATTGGAAAAAGAATGAAATTTCGGTTAAAATCAAAGCAAATCGCAAAGAACTGTTACTCAAAATTACTTATCAATATTAGGGCTTTAATATTTATATAGAAGATCAAAATATTCTGCGGATTTATTTTGAGTTATTCAACTAGAAACCAAAAATTGTAATAAATCTTGAAAAAATTGAAATTTTGTTTAAAATCAAAGCAAATTACAATGAACTATCACTAAAAATCACTATATCAAGGCTTTAATATTTTTGCAAAATATTCTGCAGATTGTTTTTGAGTTATTCAACAGAAAACTCGAAAATGTCAATTTTTTGAAACAAATGTTTGGAAAAATTAAAATTTCGGTTAAAATCGAAGCAAATCATAACGACTTGTCAACATGTTATCAAGACTCTAATATTCAAACAAAAGATCAAAACATTCCGAAGTTGGTTTTAGAGTTATTCAACTAAAAACTTAAAAATATCAGTTTTTTGTAACATATATTGAGGAAAAGTGAAATTTCGGTTAAAATGAAAAGGACTGTCACTCAAAATCACTTATCAATATAAGGGTTCGAAACATTTTTTTTTTCGGATATACGGAGCAGATGTTTTAGAAATATTCTATTCTAATTGCATTGCTAAAGGCCGTACGTAACATCAGTAGCGGCTCGTAGAACATGTTGATGGTGGAGCCACTTATACAATATACGCCCTCCTCTCTTTTTTGAAGAAAGAACCATTTATCTTTATCTAGCAAAAATATGTTTTAAGAATTAATTCAAAATTCTTGCTGAGCTTCAAACTGTAGGTAGTGCCATGGCTCCTTGGCTCTATACAACGAGCCGCCCCTGGCAAAATGTATGGTTTCTAAAAATTTCTAAAAGATTTGTTACTCTTTATTTACGTAAAATTACGAAAGCGAGGACTTTCTTTAGCTATTCACTTTATGTTAGACATACTTTTTACTTTTTCATAAAACAATTATATTGTCATGGAAATTATTCAGCTATATGACCTGACTCCGAGTCGACTCTTTTCATCGAGTCAGACCTTCTGAAGCAGATTACAAAAATGAGTAATTTTGCCCTTCTCTATACTCGGCGCGCCGACTACATGGTATGATCGCGTTGCGTCAAGATGTTATGAAAAGTCTGGTTCACACTGTCTTGCCACATTTTAGTTCTGTGTCGGAAATATAAATCTTACTGCTCTAACGCACAAATAATAATGCGACGCAAAAAAAATTCGACTGCGTGACACACGCGTTACATGCGTTTGCGCTGACCAATTACCGAACATCACGCGAAGATCACGCATTCCCATTATACCACGGATTCGGTGCGCCGAGTATAGTGTGAAGTATATTCGTATATAACCCAATTTACACATTACATTTTTTGACGATGCTATTTTAATCATTTCAATAACAATTTATTTTGTATTATAGTCGATTTTAGAACAAAGAAAAATGGTCGTAATGTTTAATATTAAATTAATTAATTATTAACATAATTAATTAATTATTAAACCAAGTGTATACACAACATGATTATAATTAGGATTAATTATTACTTGTTTAATTAGAAGTTAGAATTTTCGCAACTTCCCATTGAACCTTCACCATCAATAAACACCCATTCAACGTTAATTACCGCTGATCAAATAAATTGGCTCATTATGTAACAATCAAGCGTAGAACGTTAATTTTCACCTATCTCTATCCAGAGATGGAGGATTCCCTGTGGGTGAGACGATTCGAAGTTCGATATCCTCCCTTCGAACAGTGACGATAAACTGTGGACGTAAGCAGTTAATTAAATCCAAGTTTTAACACTTCATTAAGTGCTTTCAGATAATGCGATTTCGAGAGGTGGAAGTGCCTCCGTTCCTTCCTTCCTTCGTTCCAGGTCAATTGCAGTATTTGAATTAATACGGAGGAGACAGGAGGGACTCAATTCTCGGCACTAATCGACTAATTAGGGTGGAAACTTTGTTCGGATTTGATCGAGAAGAATCTTGAAAATTTATCGATTCTTTTTTAATTAAGAATTACAGTGAATTGTTGCAGGGTGTGTGCGAATTCAGTGACAAATTAATAGGGTGGGTTTGTGGTTAGCAGATGATTGATGGCGATGGGAGTTTTCACGTATTAAATTTACGCTCTAGAATTGTTGTTATGGTGGTACATCTGTGACAACCTATTAGTTTAAAGTTATAATTTTCTTCTTTATTTGAAAACAGTTTGGAATATATCCTGGGAAATGAGAAATGTTCATAAGTTGCTACGATCAAATTGTGTATTATTTTCTCTGAACATAAACTATTCAGCAATTACAATGTTAGTTGTTGTTAAGTTCCCAAGTCTTTCTAAGATTTAATTAAGTAAGTATAAAATGGGCTGTAAAATATTTATGGATCTTATTATTGTAATTAATTATGTAAACTTACCTGAACCCGAAAACCCTCTTGAAATTAACGGCCGTGCCTTAATCTATTTTTGATTAAATCAAGTGTAATGGAATTTTAATTAAAATAAACCGCTTAGCCTGAGCATCTTACCCCTGTAATACAGTTTTAATTAGGAACATTATTTACATTTTAATTTTAATATGCTCATTGTCAATAGCATGTTTATTAGTAAAATTTCTAAAGAAAATTAGCCAAGTTTGCACTAAGAACAATTTTTAACAATTTTTTAAGAAAAATTATATATCAACTAATGAAACATGTGCAGTGTGAAAAATCATTAAGAATTGTTTTTTGAGCTTTTAAAGTTAATTCCCCAATTATTTAATTTTTCCTAAGTTTTCAAATAGTGCTGGATGCAAGTTTCAATTACATAATTATTGGATTATGTGGTTACGTGAAGTTGTCAAGAAATAAAAAAAAAACACTGGTTAGAATCACTTTCTTTAAACGTTTTATTAACGGCTAGATGTAAATTTCGGAAACAAGGTGACCATTATTAATAGCTAGCTAAAGGTATTAGAATTAGGTGGATTATATAAACCTGTATAAGATATTATTTAATAACAACTTAACGTATTCATACAATCCACCAATTACCAAGATAACTTCGTGGTCAATAGTTTAATAATTTTCTTTTTAACACGTTCGCTGCCACCGCAATTGGGATTGCATTTACGCAAGTATAAAGTCTGACGCACAAGCGCGTCAGTGGCGGCGAACGTGTTAAACAAAAACAAAGATAAACCTGAGGACAAACATATACTTCACAACAGTGCAGTAAGAATGTGATTTTTCCTAAGTTCGTACATGTAAAAACCAATAATCACAATAAGGACATATACAAGTCAAAAGTGGCTAAAAATCGAAATAAGTGTATTACATAAAATACGCACAAAGTATGAAATATCCGCCTACGAACAACACCTCAGGCTCAGTAAAAATACCACGCCCGATATTTAAGACAAGTCGATGGTCTGGTAAAAAGTTCAGCAGGTCTGGCCTATTCAAGATCCAGTCGCTGAGACGTCCAGACCATCCCGGCTTGCCAGGTCCAATTCGCACCACCCTTACCTGCAGTACGTCTAGCCGTGTTCGGTGACAGGGGGAGTAATTAATTACCTTTCACCGCCCGCAACTTGGCGACAACCTGTCCAGTGATAAGGTGCCGCCCTACCATATTTAAATTCTGTTCACATATAATTTTGTATAAATTTTACTTAGGCGAACGTCTCCGTAGCTAGAGCGAAGTTAGACCGCTCTGGCCACGGAGGGAGGAACGAGATACGTATCTTGATCCGTGCAGGGGAACCTGCACGTGACCTGATGCGTCAGCACGCTCGCTATAACAGCTTGACCTCTGATTTTCCATTTGCCCAGTCATCCCCTCTACCCAAAGAGGATTTCTGGGCAGATCAGGATATATCGGCCAAGTGCCTTCTACGCGTGGTTCCGTTTAATGGCGAACAGGCCCGGGAGCTGTAAATTCGGGCCTACCTTTTACCCCATTCCACCTTCTGCACGACGCCCATCATGGCCGGTGTAGAACTACCCAGTAGAACTTCTAGCCTCCCATCTGAGGATGAAGAGGACGACATGGAGGTCAATTCGACCCCCGACTCACTCAATGTCAAGAGCGACTTTTCCACCTCCCAGGTGGACGCGAAACATAGCCTTCAGCGCACCATAGTCAATCTCAACATAACGATAGTGTCCCTATCCAAAACAGTTGTATCGCTAGAGGACTTGGTCAGCGAACTACGGCATGACAATGCAACGCTCAAAGAGGAGCTTGCAGACATAAATAGACGCCAAGTGGTGTCTACGCCTATCTGTGATCCCCCGGCCCCAACAAGGCCCATCCCGATGAAGGTCCCTACGTAACTCGTGACTCCTTGCAATCTTGTTGCCGCATGCGGGCATGGAACTCCCCCTTCTAAACAGGCATTTCCTTCGCCTGGTATAGAGGAGATTCCCAGCAAGAGGTTCCTAAAACGCTGAAAAAGGCGCAGCATGAGGCAGACAAGGAGTCCTAACAAGCCTCTGCCAAATAGGGGCGCAAAGAGGCCGCTGAAGACACCCAGCGATCCAGGTCGGACAAAAGAGCCGCCACCGACCAACTAGATGAACCGGCTAGAAAGCAAACTGGCATGACCCCCTCGTCCACCCATCCTCCCGGTGGTCCTCCAGTCTGGCCGCTCCTCTCCGAGCGAACGCAGCCCTCAGGTCCCGATTCTGACCCAAAAAACCAAAACAATCTCCGTCACCCATCCACCGACCCGGCAGAAAAGTGCTTGACCCCGGTGACCAATGTTGCGGGGCCGTGCTCCTCTGCCCCAACAGCAGCAGCGGCCGCAAAACCACCTCAGGGCTTCAAAAGGCTCCCGCCCGTGGTCTTGCGGTTTTGAACGCAATTAGCTAAAATTTACAATGGGCTAACGACCAACAACATCAAGATCCAGAAATCATCCCCAATCAGGGACGGTATCCGAGTACAGGTGGAGGCACCCGATGATTTCTGCAGGCTTACTGTGTACCTCAACAAAAGGAACCTCCCATATCATACCTTCCAGTTAGAGGAATAAAAATTTCTAAAAGTGGTACTCCGAACAGTATCAGTCGAGATTTCCGTGGAGGAGAGCCTCAAAGAGAAAGAAATTCCGGTGACATCTGTCACCAGGATATCTGGCCGTAACGGCTCAATCCCCCTTGTGTACGTGCAAGTGTAGAAAACTGATTAAGGTCGCAAGATCTTCTAAATCACCAACCTCGCCGGCCTCTCCATCAAGGTGGAAGCCAAACACAAATTATCAGGTAGAAACCAATGCCGCCTCTGCCAACGAGTGGGCCACACTCAGGATCGCTGCACGGCCTCCTATGTCTGCGTTAAGTGCACAGGAAGGCACCCCTCTTCCGAGTGCACAAGCCCCAAAGGCTCAAACTGTGATGGTGCTCACGTGGCTAGCTTCAGAGACTGCCCGGCCTTCATCAGGCTGCAAAAACAAAGACCACCCTCCGGACTTCTCTCAATCACTAACATCGAGTGGAAGGCATCTCCTATACCAGTGCCACACCCGGAGCCCGGCACCTGCCCCTCAGGCACCCCTAGTGAATGCGCCTTTGTCGTTTCCGCTCGAGACTCCTCAAAAAATCGACAGAAATCCCAAGCTTGCGACCGCACTACGGGTACTGCTACTTCCCAGGATGACCGGGACCTCTTCGTGATCTCATTCGCAAGGTTCTTCCACGTCAAATAAGATGCACCCTCCCCGAGAATCCCTTTCCTAATCCAGAACGCCAGACACTAGAAACACTGACTCTCCCATTGTTTTCGTTCAAATTGCCTTTTGAAATGCAAACGGGCTTACTGACAAGGTGCACGAGCTGGAGCGCTTCGTTCACTAGTATGACATCCATATCATACTTGTGAATGAGCCTCATCTCCGTGCCGGCCGTGAGCCAAATATCAACAGGTATCAGCATTACCTTACAAATATTGATACAGGAAGTGGCACCGCTGTATATGTCATAGGTTAGTTGAACAATCCGGCTTATTGCAAAGAGCGTCATTTTGCAATACGCCGGGCTAATTGGAAAATTATCTAGCACTTTTTAATAATCCTGATATTTTTTAGGCTTATTGCAATGAGCCTATGTCATGAGTCATCACAAGCTTGAGATAATAGGCGTAAATGTACAGCCGTAATCAAAGAATTTTCAGCTATGTGGCCTGATTGCAAAATAGTACACGGAAGACCATACCACCCACAATCACAAGGGAGCGAAGAGCGCTGCAACCAGGATATTGAAAATATTTTGCGTGCTTGGATGGATAACAATGGAAGTATAGATTGGGTAATAGGGTGTCGTTTTGTTCAGTGGCAAAAATAACTCATTAAGACACAGAATCATAGGACGAAGTCCATACACAGCTCTTTTTGGAACAAAACGAAAATTAGGATAAGGCTCAACGAATATTCCATCCACAATATTGGAAAAAATTAATTCCGAAGAAGATTTGAAACGGTTTAGAAATGGCGGCAAGGAAGGCGATATCACAGAGGAAGGAGACATCACAAAACAAAGAGAAGAAAATCAAGTTGGCAGTTTTGAAGACATGTGTTCTATTTGTTCACGCAATTTGAATGAAACATCATCTATATTAAGATGCACACAACTTGTTGCCAAAGAACTGCCTCAATATCTAAGGGGAATAATGTCGATTATCAATGTGACATTTGCAGCAGGCAAGAATGAATACTAAAAGAGCGTGGAAAAGCACATGAATGCCAGGAGAGAGCAGCAGAGAACATGCTCGAAACTACTGCGAAAAAACTAAAATCAGTTGCAGTTGGAGATTTTATTTTGTTAAATGTCCTGAAAGTAGACCGCGGCTCTTTAGACTGTTCAAATTTAATTAGGAAATTCCCAAAGAAGAAAATAATGTTTACCAGATAGGAACAAAAAGTGGCATTATTAAAACATGGTTTTCTAAATATTACTTCCAAATTTGCTGTGCACAAATCCAGAAAAATATAAATCTGTTCGTGAAGCTGTAGCGAATGTATCGAAGTTTGGTAGCCAAAGGTATAGCAGCTGCAAGTGCTCAGTATCAAAGATGCAGTGCCAAACAGAAAAGTGTGTATGTAAGAAGGGAAATCAACAGTGCTTATCTAAGTGTCGTAAGAGTTCACCATGTGGAAATAAATGAAAAGAGAGATAAAGTTGATAATTGCAGTTTATTGATAACCATAAGAAATGTATTTAAAGCCTAGAAGTTTAAATAAAGATTATTTTTGTGCTGTGTATAAGTTACCTCTTTATTACCTATAAAACTGATAACTGGTAGTTCCAACGGCTTGGGATGAATCAACCGCTCCGTAGTTTTCAATAAGCCTTCATGATATAAGTCTTATTTCAATAAGCCCGGATAAAATCAGGCTATTTGAACAAACAATTGTCCATTGTTTAACTAGCCTAAAAAATATCAGGCTGATTTGAAAGTGCTTCACAAATTTCCAATTAGCCGGGCGCATTGCAAAATGACGGGGCTCTTAGCAATAAGCCGATTTTTTCAATAAGCCTACGACATATACATTCCCATCACTCACTCGACGGCCTAGAATCAACTACCTTGGTCCTGACCACCACTGATGGTCTGCTCAAAATCGCATCAGGGTACCTCTTCCCAAACAAACAGCTACTCGAAGCCAATCTCAACATGATCAACGATGTTATGTTGACCATCTTGGAAGGAGATCTTAACAGCAAGAGCAGAGGTACCAACAGCGAAAGGTAGAGCTCTAGTCAACGACCTTGAAAACTTGTCTCACGAAATAAGACAGTGGCCTCAGATGACCCCACGTTCTTTCACTCCTCCGGCTCCCGGCCCGACATCCTCGACATAGCAGTCCTCAGTAATGTCAACGCCGAACTTGACATCTGGACTGAGGATGACTTGGACTCACAATCCAGTCATTATGCACATAGCAATGGGAACTACCACCCCCTTTCAGTCTGTTAGAAATACGGACTGGAAGCTTTTCAGGAAAATGGTGGACTCGCTCGTCTCTCCTCTTCCAAATATTAAGTCTGAAGCGAACTTGAATGCCGTAGTCGCCACTCATACCACTGCCATTATCACGGCAGCTGAGGAATCCACGACAACTGAAATCTCGACTAATTCCGAGCCTCTCAACATCCCACCAGTTGTACTCGACATGATTCGAGATAGCAAGTCCGCGCGACGCAGGTGGAAAAATTCTCATGTGCCTGCTCATCGAACAGAGGCCCGCAGACTAGTGCTGCGAGTCAGAGATAAGCTTCGTGAATTGCGCCACCAGAAATGGGAATGCATGGTAGTAGAGATTAACAACTCCATGAAGAAATTCTGGAGCGTCACTAAAGCCATAAGACGCAAACCTACTGGTCATGCCGCAATCCATGGTGCGAGAGGTCTCGCGTACTCAGACAGCGAGAAGGCTGAAGCGTTTGCTGACTCCCTCGGGCAGCAGTTTACTCTGAACCCCAGCGATGATGATGAATTCAAGGACGAAATAACATTCTGTTGATTCGTGTATCGCAGCAGGAAGTGCTCTTCCGCTGAAAAGGGCACCGGGCAATGACGGCAGCACCACTGCCATGGTCTGTAAGATAGGCCGAAAAGGCAGAGTAGCCATACTCAACATCGTTAACGTGGCAATGAGGCTGGGATGCCTGGAAGCTGGCTTCCTTAGTCAGCATCCTTAAGCAAGGAAAATCTCCTACATTTCCTCAAAACTATCGACCCATCAGCCTTCACAGCACAGTGGGCAAATTATTCTCAAGAGACTCCGTGACAAAAGCTCACAAAGTCATTCCAGATTCCTAGCATGGTTTTTGCAAGGGTCTCTCAACTACCCATCAACTAGTGAGAGTTACCGAGTTCATTACCAACGGTTCTATCCACAAGAAAGACACGGTTGCAGTATTCTTTGACGTGGGCAAGGCCTTTGATAAGGTTTGGCCAGATGGCCTCGTATATAAGTTAATTCTTCAGGAGTACCCTGAGTACTTGGTGAGGCTGATCCACTCCTCCCCGACTCTTTTAGAAACACTCTAGGCTGACAAATCAGAATTGAAATTTTGAAACTTCGAAAATTCAAAGCTGCGAATCTTCAACCTTCGAAGATTTTCTACGAATCTTCGACTCTTCGAAGCTTCCTATCTTCGAAATTGTAAAAATTTCAGCCCTAATTTCCACCTTAAGTATGCATGGCAATTATTTCCATGGGAAATCAGATATGTATTGTATTTCTATAGATTTTAAGCTTTAGAGACTAATTGCCAAATTGATTTTTACTTTCTCCGTTACGAAGTACGAGAAAGTATTGTGATCGTGATTTTTTTTTCAAAATTTTTTTTTACGGAAATATCCGTTTTGTGTTTTGAGGTCCCTAGATGCCATTTCATCAATTTTTGGAATTTTTTTTTATGTCTGTGTGTGTGTGTGTGTGTGTGTGTGTGTGTGTGTCTGTGTGTGGTGTGTGTCTATCTGTGTGCGCTGTATCTCAAAAACTAATAGAGCAATTGATATGAAACTTTAAACATCCGTCTCATTTGATAATCTGAAGAAGTGAAAAGCTTTTGGTAAAATTTCGTACACCGGAAGTGGGCGTTTACCTTATCTGTTTTTTGTTTTTTGCAAATATTTTCTTAAATATGAAAAATATCACAAAAACATTTAAACAAGCTTTGAAGACAACAAAGAAATGAACATCTTTTGCTTGAAAACATTTTTTATAATTATAAAACGCTAATAGTTACAGCAAATTTATGTTAATAGTAATTGTAGAAAATATTAAAATGAATAACTTATAAAGAATAAGTTTTTTTCCAAATTCCTTTAATTTTTGAGTAAACTGAGTTTTTTAATTGAAGTATAATTTTTACATCTTTCATAATTTTGACGTTTTAGACGTCAGTTTCATCCGAGTCTACAAAACGCTCGATGTATATTTAAAATACGATTTCAACTGAAAATAAACCACAAAAACATAAATATAAATGGCTATGATACCATCAAGTCGGAGAAAGTAACATGAAGGCCACATCACCATTTTTTTTACACATTTCAAATCGTTAAATATAATTTTCCCAGTTCAAGTTTTAATTTTTGGTGTTTTGCTTCCACTTAGGATATGGTAAAAAATCGTTAATGTATCGGTGTTAAGCATTCGAAGGTAATTGTCTTTTTTGTAGTTTTTTTTTTAATTGTTAAATGCTATTATTTTGCTCGTTTAAGTGTGTTCTAATATTTTTTCACTTTATCCTAGTATTTATCAATTGGTTTTATAAAAAAATCATTTTGTGAATATTAATGTTCGATTGACAATTTTTGAATTCATTGAATTTTCGCTTTTCGGTTTATTTTTTTTTTTTTATATTTTATTCCAGTTAATTACATATTTCGTGCATAAAATCATTGATGTTTTCAATTATTTTAATGTAGCTAATTATTCCAATTTAGAAATAAAAATCTGAAGCTAGATTATGTGATCATGTGCGTG
This sequence comes from Ocypus olens, assembly GCA_910593695.2. NCBI lineage: Eukaryota > Metazoa > Arthropoda > Insecta > Coleoptera > Staphylinidae > Ocypus > Ocypus olens. Next base: position 16,001,218 of record OU343061.1, read on the forward strand.
TTAGCTATTATGGTGAACTGTCTTCTTTCGAAAGATGATACTGATAAGAACATTATTTTAATGCTTCTAAGCAAACAAATTTATAAACGAAGTTGTTGATATTAGTGGTAAACTGCGGAACAGTTTATCATGGTAAGACAATGTCACGACGCGTCGTGCATTATCGATAAAACGTCGGCCGTTAAGTGGTGTTGTTCAAAGTGTACAAGTAATGTTTGTTCCATACCTGCCAATATAAAGTTCTTGATTTATACGAGGTATTCGATAATAATATATTACCATGCTTGTGTAGTTGAAATTGGTTCCATGCATTATTTATAATTTCTAGAATATTTCAACTATGGCTGCCAGAAAGATAAGATATAATTAATCAACACAGTTTTCATTAAACGGTTGATATCTTACCATTAATAATAATGTTTATTTAAGTTTCTACATTATGTATTCATACAATAGTTAGTACGTTTAAATAATAAGTAACATATTTTAGCTGCAATTACGATTCATAACAATTACAATCTAGACTAGTGCATAGAGCAGTGGTGGGGAAACATTTTTTAAGACGGGCCATTTGTAATAACTAGACAATCGTAGCGGGCCAAAGAATAATGCTTAATCGTTAACTAATTTATGTATTCTATAAACATATACATATATTATTACATACACTTATTATTTTAATAGTAAAAAAGCAAAAGGTAATAAAATTATAAGCACAAAATATAAAATGAATTTAGTGTAGTTCTTGATGTGAAGTATTATCACTTTATTTTCTGGTGTCATTACTGGTTGATGGTGCATGAGAAAAATGAAATTGAGACTGTCATCAAAATTTCATCATAGTCCGGTCCCATTTGCGATGCAGAAATTCTTAAAACTGATGAAAGGTGCTCATCTGTAATTCTGTTTCTTAAAGAAGTTTTCCTAAGCTTCATTGTTGAAAAGATTTGTTCGCATATATAAGATGAGCCGAACATTGTCATTATCTTCATTGCATGAGTAATTAGATTTGGGAAACTATCTGGACTTATTTTTTTATAAAATTCTAGTAATGGTACTGTATGAAAAGTTTGTTTCAGGAGAGTATTACAGTTTAGTTCTATTAACTCAAATTGAAATTTTGCATCAACTTCTTCGTAATTAACATTGAATGGGGTCGCAAAAATACTAAACTCTGGTTCCAGTCCTGAAATCTCCTTTCAAATTCTGTAGATAGTTTTCTCAAATTAATTTCGTATTTTTTAATATTATTGTTTCATATAGTGAATTTTAAAGATTGTATTCTTGGAAAATGAGAAAAATCAGATTTAGAGATCTGATTAGCAAATAATAATAACTGTAATTTGAAACTTTTCAGGTATTGCCAAATATCGTGAAGAAACTGATTTTTTCCTTGCAATTTGAGATTAAGTTTATTCATGTGTACGAGGAGGTCTGTGAAAAAAGCGAAATCAGAAAGCCACGTTTCGATTTCTAAGACGTCAAATTGATTATAAATGTCTTTATCAAGAAGAAAATTCACAATATCGTCTTTTAAATCCCAAATTCTTTCAAATACTTTTCCAGCACTTAACCAACGAACTTTTGAACAATACAGGATATCGGAATGCTCAGCATGTACGGACTCCAAAAACTGTTGAAACTGGCGATGTAATAATCCTCTGGAAGGAATCATATTTACTAGTTTTACAACAATATTAAGTATATGGTCAATATCTTAAGCCGATTTACAGAGAGTATCCTGATGTATAAGGCAATGCAAAAAAACTACATCATTTTCCGGATACTTAGAATTAAATTTCCCAACAAATCCTTGATTGATTCCAACCATATTAGGAGCACCATCTGTAGTTACATTACATAGCTTGTCAATAGGTAAACGAAGTTTATCGATGCAATTTTCAAATTCACAAAATATATCGGCACCAGTCGTTGTTCCTTTCATTGACTGCAGCCCTGCAAGTTTTTCTGTAATTTCAAAGTGGGCGTTGATTCCTCTTACAAATATGAGTAACTGCGCAGTATCGCTGATATCTGTACTTTCATCCATGGTAATTGAATAAAAAATAAATTTTTGAGTTTTTGTAGTCAGTTGTGAAATTAGATTTTTATCAATATTTTCAATTCTCTCGGTGATTGTTCTTCTTGAGAGAGACAGTGACTGAAAATCCTTTTTCTTGTCAGGGCACATATTATCGCACACATCTATCATGCACTGCTTTATAAATTCACCATCTGAAAATGCTTTATTAGATTTAGCAATATTATAAGCCAACACATAACTGGCTTTCGTAGCGCATCTTTGAGAATGATTAGCTCTCTGAAATAATTGTTGTTGACTTGATAAATTTTTACTTTCTCCGTTACGAAGTACGAGAAAGTATTGTGATCGTGATTTTTTTTTCAAAAATTTTTTTTACGGAAATATCCGTTTTGGGGTCCCTAGATGCCATTTCAACAATTTCTGGAAAAATTTTTTTTGTGTCTGTCTGTGTGTGTGTCTGTCTGTGTGCGCTGTATCTCAAAAACTAATAGAGCAATTGATATGAAACTTTCAACATACGTCTTATTTGATAATCTGAAGAACTGAAAAGCTTTTGGTAAAATTTCGTACACCGGAAGTGGGTGTTTACCTTAACTGTTTTTTGTTTTTTGCCAATATTTTCTTAAATATGAAAAATATCACAAAAATATTTAAACAAACATTGAAGACAACAACGAAATAAACATGTTTTGCTTGAAAACATTTTTCATAAAATCATTGCTATTCGAGAAAAAAATTTATTAATTTTTTTAAATTTTTGGTTTATAATTATGAAACGATAATAGTTACAGTAAATTTGTGTGAATAATAATTGTAGAGAATACCAAAATAACCAACTTCTAAAGAATAAGTTTTTTTCGAAATCTCGTTAGTTTTTGAGTAAACCGAGTTTTTGAATTTGAAGTATAATTTTTCCATGCTTCATAATTTTGACGTTTTAAACGTCAGTTTCATCCGAGTTTACGCAACGCTCGTACATTTAAAATATGATTTCAATAAACCATGAAAACGTAAATATAAATGGCTATGATACCATCAAGTCGGAGAAAGTAACATGATGGCCACATCACCATTTTTTATTAAATCTTTCTATTTAATTTTTTTCAACTCTTCACTTAACGATGAGTAGGAGTGGTTTTCATGTTTGCTCTTGATAAGGCGTTGAATGTTATATTCTTTTAAAACTGCAACAGTTGTATTGCAAAGTAAGCACACAGGTTTTTCTTTAAATAAAGTAAAGAAATATTTCCACGTCCATTCTTCTTTAAAAACTCGACATTCTGAATCCACTTTTCTTTTTTTAACATCCATTTTAGACGTTACCTACTACGGAGAACAACACACAGAAACGCAATTGACGAAAGCTTACTGCTAACTAATGCTCTTACGCGGGAGTTTGTTGAGGCACTGGGAGTTTGGGGGATTACACAAATAATTACTCGAGTCACAGCGGGTCGTTGCAGATGACTGACTAAGTCGCTAACTAACTGATCTTCGGGCGGCCTCGCTTGTATTTATACCTACCTGCGAGAGTGTCTGGAAGTTTCGAGCGAAGATTAGTCATCTGTTTAGGTCGGATAAACTTCTTGTAAATATACAACCAATTTTGCAGGATTCACGATATTCGAGTATAGTTCCCACTATAGTCATAGGAATAACATTACTGTAGACTTCAGAGAAGAACTTACCGAAAGCATTTACTATCTCCGCACCAGTTGACAAAACATCACCTTTGTATATCATTGAAGAGGAAGCACCAGTTTTTATTTTCGCTAATAAATTTCCAAACTTGTGCAGTATTTCTTTTTATACTGAATTGAACACGTTTATATAGATCTTTACTTAATACCGAACACTGCTCCCGAAGATTAGAAAAGATGATATAATCAGACATTATATTGTTACATGCGTATAAATGTTAATAACCTCGAGTGTACTTTAAATAAATTGTGCAATACGTAACAGAAGAAAAAAATCAATAAATGTATTAAATATAACCAATTGTGTATGCGTAAAATGTCATCCATGCATGATTTATTCGTAACATTCATCATCCAGTCCTGATGTACGAGTATACTATATGAACCCCTATCTATAAAATATATGTAAAAATTCTCTATCGCACACTAAAGTGACGTAGATATATATGAAAATATGAATTATATTCAAATATAAAGAGCCCACGAAACGATACTGCCTTCCTGCAAAGAAAATATATGCTCTAAATTGTGAATAGTTTTCGGTCCATAAAATTTATATATTCTTTTTTTATTTTATTAACAACTGGTATTCTACCACAATCGTTACATAATTATTTGTTTCTACAATAAATAATTTTTCTTCTTTTTACGAAAAAGGAAGGACTGCTGATATGATTTCGGGTTGAGGATGCGCGAATTTTGAAAATCAGTTTAAATCTGATATATTTCTGGAAGAAAATTATTTATATCAAAGTATTTAAATATTTATTCTTCATATTTTCGCTTAACAGCTTTGGATGGGACTGGCAAAATTTCAAAGACAATTCCAAACAATTTTGCAAAATATGTATCTGGCTGTGGGCGCTGCATCTGAAAAACAAGGAATTTTAAAATTAAACTTTAAACTTTACAAGCTTTATTTGATAATCTGAATGTACAGCCTCGAAATGAGCTTAAGTTAAGACAGTATGCTATTATTGGGAAATATATTGATGCGGTGTTTTGAGATTTTTACAAACTAATAGAGTATAATCTAATTTGAGTGAATTTGCAAAGTTTCAAGTTTGTAGCAACTGTGTTACAATGTTGCAGTTACATTGTTGCGTGACCCTGGCACGGTGCCCACGTTGGAATAGTGCCCAGCCTCGTGCAGGGCCACTGCCAAGTATAACCTGGAGCAGTGCCTAGTGTCTCGGGAATATAACCCTGGAACGCTCACCACAGTGCCCAGTGATGTAGTGGCTGCCGAAAACATCACCTCTTTACTCGGTCTTGGACCCCTCCGGCGGATACCGTTATCCGCCGGTTGACTCCGGTGTTCAGTAGCTCACCTTGTCGTGGTACTGGAGCTCAGGTAGGAAGCGCAATGTCCAAAACTGATTAATCGACCCACTGAGTGCTAATCGACTAGCTGCGGTTGTTAATCGGTGCACCCTTGCCCCAACCCACTATCCACCCAGTGGTCCATAAAGTCCGACATGCGCTCCTTACGTGCTAATGAGGTCACGGGGGCCACCTCACGCGTGCTAGTCATTAATGTCTGGTTTGTTCACAGAGTCTAACTTTCTTATTAATGAAGATATTAAAATTCTGTTAAGCTTATTTTATTCTTTTCAAAAAAGTGCCTCAACAACATATAACTTTCATTATTGTCAAATGATAAACAACTGAGATATTGCAATATATCGAAAATAGAAAAAAATCACTTTTGGCTATAGCTCGAAAACGAAAGAATATAAATAAATTTAGTTTTCACCATTGAGTTTTTCTCCAAAAAAGAGATCGAGGATGCGCCATCCATTTTTCTCTATGTATTATAGTTATCGAGATCGCCTATAGAAACGTCAAATGTTGCCCACCATGTACAATCAATTTTGAGTGATTTTTTTTTAATTTAAAGCGTGTAGCACTTTTTATTTTTTTATCGGCTCTAGCAAATGCATAGCCTCGAGATGATCATATGCTAAAACTTTGAGCAATTATAAAGAAATTTAGTGATAGAGTTTTTCTAAATTTTTTCCGAGTAATAAAGTACAATCGATTTTAAGAAATTTCGTGTAGTCTCAAGTTTGTAACAATTGCTTTTATATTTTTCTATCAGGTCGAGCACATGCACAACTTCGAGACCATTAGTTAAAATTATTTGCGATTATCAAAGAGTCTTCTAGTGATGGGTTGTTCAAAGATTTTTATAAGGAAATGCAGTACAATCGATTTTGAGTGAATTTTTGAAGTTTCAAGTTTAAAGTAATTGTTTAACATTTTTTTATCGGCTAGAGCGAATGCAGAACCTCGAGCTGGCCATAAGCTAAGACAATGTACGATTATAGAGAAATCTAGTAATGGGTGTTTTGAACTCTGTAAATTTTTGAAGTTTCAAGTTAACAATTGTAACAATTGTTTACTATGTTTCTCTGGGCTCGAGCAAATGCTTAAGTTCGAGATGACCACAAGCTGATTCTGTGCGATTATGAAGAAGTCTGGAGACGGGTTATTTTAATTTTTGTATAGAGTAATAAAACCCATTTTTGAGTAAATTTTTGAAGTTTGAAGTTTGTAGCAATTGTTTTTTGCTCGGCTCGAGCGAATGAATACCTTCGAGATGACCATAAACTAAGATTTTGTGCGATTATAAAGAAATATCCTGATGGATGTTTTGATATTTTAATCGGGTAATAAAGTAGGTTTTATTTTGAGTAAATTTCTGAAGATTCAAGTTCTTAGCAATTGTTTTTATATTTTTTTATCAGCTCGAGCGAATGCACAACTTCGAGATGACAAGCCGAGATTTTGTGCGATTATAAAGATATCTCGTGATCGGATGTATTATAATAATAATAACCAAAACGCAGGGTTAATAGTTGAAATATAGATTTATCTGAAGGGGGTGGGTAAGCCGTAACCTACAATCCAACCTGTTGAACATAATACTATGTATGATATTCACAAATAAACATAATTTTCAAAATAGAAACTGGAAAACAATATTTCTATGGTTAGTTCGTTGCTTTAAACCTAAGGAACGGTCTCTTGATTATCTTTCAACCACCAACTCCGTTTTGGTGATTTGATGATCTACAAAGAAATAAAAGCTAATCTCAAATATGAATGATTATTTACCCGTCATCAACAACTGCAGACCGACGTTGGTTTCTCCAGCACAGTAGAGTCGTTGACAGGGAAACGAAATTTCACAATGCAGTTATAAAGTAGCCAAGTAATTGTTAGGATATAAACAACATTACAGCGACATCTACCGTTTAAGACGTGGCACTAATTTCGTTATCCACAGATAATTATCGAGAATAGTCAACATGTTATCGGCGCTTAGTTTATCTACGCGTCTTAACAAATGCGTAATTATCTCAATATGCATTTTATGAGCCAAACATTGCTCCTTTTCAATATCACCATAAATTCCGCATTATTGAAATTTCCAAACGAGATAATTTTCGAAAAAGCTTAGCTACAGCTAACAACACAATAAATGATCCTCCACCCGCTGAGCGCCGACGTATTAGGGACAACCCTCAGACCGTTTTCACGGAACCATTAGTGGAAATGTGCAGCTGCCAGGACAATACAATGGACTGCTGATCCTCCCCCCAGCTGCCTGCTTACGTGACGAAATCAGCTCGAACCCAAATTGTTCTTGGAAGAGCAAGAACACGTGCGCCGAACTTGACGCTAACGTCACACCCTTCCTCTACCACCACCCGCAACCCGGAAAAGAGTAGGGCGTGGACCCCGTAAAAGGCCATGCAGCGCTCTCAAGACATCAGACACCACCGTCCAAACATCAAAAACGCCACGCCGCCGCCGCTGCCGTCGCCGCCGCTTCCGACGCCGTCGCTACCGTTGCCGCCGGTCATCCATCCGCGATCTCGTCGGCCTATCTTGCCTCTCGCGAATTTTAAGTGTTGTGCTGAAGACTATACTTTTTTCATGACTGTTTCTTTTTGTAACATTTTTGTAACCCGTGTGTAAATAATTAGCGATTGTTATCGCACCTATAAGAATTTTTCTGCCTCTGCCCCCATCCTGTGTTTCTTGTGCTGTTTCATAGCGAGACCGACTCCGAAGAGCTAGCTGGAGGCCAACGAAAGCGGTTTTCACCCCCGCGCTGTGACCCCCCGTGACAAGTAATAATAATAATAATAATCATTTATTTACGGCAAACGCCTTTCACATTAATAATACAGAGTAAATAAATAAATGCAATATAAGATAATATAATGGCTAATATATATTAATAACAGCGAGATGCGTATCTGATTAATGAATAAAATATGTAAAACAGAAGTTACAGTATAGCATAAAATATATGAAGTTATGAATCATCCAGATATTAAAAGTACAGAACATACTGAACATATTAAAAATATATTGAACATATTAAACATTGAGGAATTAAACATTATATAACAATGAACAAATTCAATATGGAGCAAGATATATAAAAAAAAAAATCCTAGATTCTACTTTTCAAGCAGCGTTTAAAAGAGCTAGGGGAATGATTGCACAGGTCCTACCATTCGGAGCTATTGGCGACATTTCCAAGCTGCATTAGTCTTGATAGTGAGTTGTTATAATCGGATACTGTGGTGTGGGTAATAAAAAAAATAGTAGGTGAATTTGGCCTTTTGTTAGCAACATGAAACGATAAAGACTGTAATATATTTGGTGCGTCCATATAACCGTTAACTAGCCGGTATAGAATACATAGGTCCGCGTCAACCCTACGTTCCGTTAGTGATTTCATATTGAGGGTAGATAATATGGCGGTATAGTCTCCTTGGATGTGAACACGTCCTAATTTGTACTCGATACACCGTAGGAATTTCTTTTGGATATGCTCAAGACGCTCGATGTTAATAGTAGTGAATGGTTACCATATAGTTGAGTTATATTCCAATATGGTACGAACTAGAGAGCAGTATAGGGTTTTCAAGCATGTGCTATTCATATCCTTCCCAATTGACCACACATACCCCCATATTTGTAGTGCCTTTTTGGTGATAGTACTAATATGACTGTTGAAAGTAAGTTTCCAATCAAAAGTGATACCTATACTTTTACCTTATACCTATACCTTTAATTGTGCTAACCTGTTCCAAATTTATTGAATTGATCGAGTAAGTATAAGTGACTGGATTCATGCATCTAAACGTAGACACGGAGAAACATTTATTAACATTCAATAGTAGCAGATTCCTATTACACCAGTCATTAAGTCTATCCAGATCTGCCTGAACATCATTGCAATCATCCACAGTATTGATAATTTTAATGATTTTTAAATCATCAATTCTGAACTGAATCCAGCAGATCGTTTTATGAAGAGTATAAAGAGTATTGGACCACAATGTGACCCTTGAGGTACTTCAGATGTAACGAGATTGGCTTTGATATGTAATTACTTATTTTGACATACTGTTCTCTGTTAGACAGGAAGGACGCTACCCATGACAGGGTCAGACTACAGAATCCAATAGCATCCAATTTAGCCAGCAGAATATCAATATTAATCCTGTCGAACGCCTTGGTGAAGTCAGTATATATAGTATCAACCTGACAGTGATTCTCCAAGGCGCTCGACACAATCTCTTTATATCCGAAGAGATTAGACAAGGTAGATCTACCAGGGACAAACCCATGTTGGTGAAAAGAGATGATTTGCTTTGTACCCCTGGCTAATTGTTTTGCTACCAGATTGTCCAACATTTTTGGGATCGTCGACTGGATGCACAAGCCTCTATAGTTATTTACAAGTGTCCTAGAACCAGACTTATGTCTCGGGACAATAAAACTGGTCTTCCAGGTAGCTGGCATCATATCTTGGTTTAAATATACCGGGTGACCCAGGGATCTGTAAAAGCCCCATAACTTACTTGCTATTTGAGATATCGACTTCTAGTTTTCTTGAACTGGTACCCACACTTATTCTACATATTTTAAAAATATGTATATTTTTGTACAGGGTGTCCCAATATACATAACAGAACAAAGTTATGTTTTTTCCAATGGAACACCCTATATTTTATACTTTATTTTCAACCCTCTTGAGAAGCTGATAAAAATAGTGTAAGACAGTATGGGTCTACTATGGACGATTGGTTAGTTATGGGCAAATTTGTGGCAAAAACGAGGACACATTGAAAAAATTGCAGAAGCGCTCCTTGCAAAGCTAGAGTCATTTTTTATACACTAAAGAATTTTCCACATTATGAAGAATAATACAAATCGGTTCTGTTTCTTTTTTGTTCACACTGCTATACAGGGTGTCATCATACGCAAAATATTGGATAACTATTTTTTTTCAAATGGAACACCCTATATATCTTGCCACCAATGTATGGAATTTTGAATAAGCTTTCCAATGATATACAATTTGTGTAATAAAATATTAAGGATTCTTGAGATTTATCCATAAAAACATTTTTCTTTTGTCACCTCCTGCTCATTTTTGGATTTTCAGCCAAAACTATGCATTTTCTAAAAAAATAATAAGAGACCAAAGTTGTAGAACGGAAAATTTTCAATCGACATAAGTCTTTCGACTTTTCCAACAATGCGTGCATTGCCCCCCAGAGTGCGCAAAATCGTGACCGTATATGTATTTTAGCGTTTTTCTCAAATGTTTTGTTAATTAATTGCACTATACTTTATTTTCCACGTCCTCTAGCGGAAAAACGGGTAATTGTAGAATAATTCAAATGACCTACATCGATTGAAAATATTCCTCTCTACAACTCTTAGAAGAAGCAATTTTCCCCCAATTTGCATAGTTTTCGATAAAAATGCAAAAAACCATTGCAAAACGCAAAAATTGATACATACATTTTCAATTTGCATTTTTAGGGAAAACTATGCATTTTTGGCAAAAATTGCTTCTATTAAGAGTTGTAGAGCGAAACATTTTCAATCGATATGGGCCATTTTAATTTCCCTATAATTTCCCGTTTTTTCCGCTAGAGGGTGCAAAAAATAGAGTATAGTGCAATTTATTAATAAAAAACGCTAAAATGCATATACGGTGACGATTTTGCGCGCTCTGACGGGCAATGCACGCATTATCTTAAAAGTTGAAAGACCTATATCGATCTGAAATTTTTCGCTCTATAACTTTGGTCTCTTATAATTTTTGCTGAAAATACATAGTTTTGGCTGAAAATCCAAAAATCAGCAGAAAATGGTAAAAGAAATATGTTTTTATTGATAAATCTCAAGAATCCTTAATATTTTGTTATACAAACTGTATATCATTGGAAAGCTTATTGAAAATGCCATAGATTGGTGGCAACTTATATAGGGTATTCCATTTGAAAAAAAATAGTTATCCATTGTTTTGCGTATGTTGACACCCTGTATAGCACTATGAATAAAAGAGTACCAAAGCCAATGTGTATTATTCTTTATGATGTGGGAAATTTTCTAGTGTATAAATAATGATGCTATATTTGCTAGGAGCGCTTCTGCAATTGTTCAATGTGTCCTTGATTTTGCCACAAATTTGCCCATAACTAACCAATTGTCCATAATAGACCCATTCTATCTTATGTTATTTTTATCAGCTTCTCAAGAGGGTTGAAAATAAAGTATAAAATATAGGGTGTTCCATTTAAAAAAACATAACTTTGTTCTGTTATTTATATTGGGACACCCTGTACAAAAAACAAACATATTTTTAAAATATGTAGAATAAGTGTGGGTACCAGTTCAAGAAAACTAGAAGTCGATATCTCAAATAGCAAATAAGTTATGGGGCTTTTACAGATCCCTGGGTCACCCGGTATATTAAACATGACATATATAGGACGACATAGTGAGTATATGCAGTTCTGCAGAAAGTAGCTAGGTAAATTGTCAGGGCCACTTGTAAACGCAGGTTTTAGACTAGTGACAGCATTAAAGACATCTTGAATATCAATAATGAGTTTACTGTCAGAGATCATAGTGATTTGGTTGTGTTGCCACTTGGGCGCGTTTTGAGAGGTAGTGTAAACGGTTGAAAAATAATCAGAGAATAAGTTAACTATGTTAGATCCATTATCGGCTTTGACATCGTTATAATACATTTCATTTGGATAACCAGATTCATTTTTTAATTCTTTAGCATATTGCCAAAAATAGCGAGGGTTTAACTTTAAAGAGTTTTTAACATCAGTAAGATGATTACTGTAACAGATATGTGAAAGTCTCTTGCAGTCATCCATCAGTTGTGAAAATATTCTGTAATCAGAATATAGGCCAGATTATTTGTAAGTGATATGTGCCATATTCTTTTTACATATGAGTGAGATTAGGTCTTTAGTCATCCATCTGGGGTAACTTTTATTGCTACGGTAGACATATTTAAAGGGGACAAATCTATCAAATGCGGTGTATACGATGTTGTAGAATTCATTTATGGCTAAATCAATATCTGAGTGAGTGGTGAGGAAATCCCAATTAATTGAGTTAAAATAGGAGTTAATTAAGTTATAATTAGCAAGGTTGAATTTACGTTGATGTCTGTTATGGTAGAAAATTCCAGAACATATGCGAAGTGGTGGATACTGGTTGGTAGTAAAGGATCCAACGTTTTAGAAATGGATGTGTTACGAATTGTGCTAAAACATAAATCGAGTAATACACCACGCGAGTTAGGGATGTCGATAATTTGAGATGAATTTCCTCCTGATGTAATCCGTGAACGCCACCACAGACGCCGCCACAGACTGCCGAAGACGCCAAAGACGCCTCAGCTTCTTCGGACGCCGCAACCAGCGGCCACTTCGCCTTCGGAACGCGACCAACCTTAACCGCGATCACTATCACGATTACGGGCCCGCGAATTGTAACCGCGAGTGATCGTTACGGTGACCGCGACCTATAACAATTATACTTTGTGTTAGTTCCCCGCGAAAAGATGCAATAGTTTGGTATAAGTGACCTCATGAAAGCTCCAGTACGCCATGAACAAACAACCCGAACAATCCACGTCCGCCTGACGACACGCAGGCATTTCATGGGCTAACCATTGCTCATTTTTAATATTAACATAAATTCCGCATTATTGAAATTTCCTAACTGCCAGTAACAACACAATAAACATGATCCTCTACCCGGTGAGCGCCGTCGTATTAAGGACAACCCTCAGACCGTTTTCACGGAACCATTAGTGGTAATGTGCAGGTGCCAGGACAATACAATGGACTGCTGATCCTTCCACCAACTGCCTGCGTATGTGACGAAATCGGCTCGAACCCAAATTGTTCTTGGAAGAGCAATTTGCCGGCTCGAACACGTGCGCCGACTCAAAAGGCCATGGAGCGCTCTCAATAGATCAATCATTTTTCAACAATCAGTCGGAATTCAACAATCATCAGACTCTGCCGCTTCCGACGCCGCCGCCTCCGACGCCGCCGCCGCTTCCGTTGCCGGCTCTTTCTTGGCCGCCGTTTTCGACGCCGCCGTTTTAGATGACACCGCCTCTGACGCCACCGCTGCCATCGTCGCAGCTACCATCGCCGTCGGACGCTTGCCTCTCGCGAATTTTAAGCGTTATGCAGGTGACTATACTTTTTGTGATTTTTTTCTTTTCGTGACATTATTTCTTGACTTTTTACTGACTTCCCGTGTGTATACAGTACGCGCCTAAAGTATGGAATATAGTCAGTAAAATCGAAATAAAATATTTTTGGAAAAAATCCTCGATCACGTCGATTTTCTTTTATAAAAATACACATTTTTGCATGAAAGTCGATTTTCAGTCGTCATTTGTTTTTGAGTAGAAACCCCCTATTTTTATTCTAGATTTTGAGACATCTTTTCATTTTCGAACTGGAAGTATAAAAAAGTTGCCATATTACATAAGAAATGTTTCGAGTAAATGACAATTGAAGGTGAGAACCCGATATTTAGAATTTTTTTCAAAATGACCTTGTTCCAGCGCTTGTAGCAATTTTTTCAAACAACAATGATCTTGACCTCTTATATAATACAATTTGGTTTTAGTAAAACGGCGCACACCCGCACTAGGCGCGTTTTTAAATATTTTTTTTATTGAATTTTTTTAGAAATTCTTGAACATTTTGAATATTTTCCAGGCTAATTCTGCGCATTTATATCTTTCGCGGGCTATTCTATCGGTCCTCACCTGCCAATCCACCTATTCGTAATTCAATTGTCCAAAAAACGCCCATAGTGCGGGTTTGCGCCATCTTGCTGAAACCATATTGTATATACAGTGCGAGTCTCTAACTTGGAATAAATTCAGTAAATCAAACAAAGTTTATTTTTCGGAAATATGCTCGGACACGTCGATTAGTATTTTAAATTGCGCTCTTTTTGTTGTAATAAAATTTTATACAGCGTGTCCCAAATTTGAGATATGACGTCATCGACTATTTTTTTTTAATAGCAACCCTAATTTTTTATCACTATTTTTAAAGAGTATATCAAGTTACACATGTGTGCCAAATTTCAAATTTTTATTTCCTGTCATTTAGAAGATATTTAACAAACAGTATCAAATTTGAAAAATGAATTCAACTTAATAGTCTTTCTTCAATAAATGCTCAAAATGTTGTCCATTTTCTAACTGACAATACCCTAAACGGAACTGAAACTCGTTTTGAACATTTCTAATTACTTCGGGGGAAATTAGTCTACACTCCTGTCTTATTCGTTCTTTCAACTCCTCAAGATTTGGCGGTTTGGTCTTAAAAACGTTGCTTTTCAAGTACCCCCATAAGAAAAAGTCCATAGGTGTTAAATCCGGAGACCTGGGTGGCCATTCAACTGGTCCTCTTCTGCCAATCCATCTTCGTGGAAATACATTATCCAGGTACTCACGGACACGCCTTGCAAAATGAGGAGGCGCACCGTCCTGTTGAAACCAGATGTTTCTATTCGGGACGTCAGCTTCTACAGGGCAAGGAAACAAAATAGCCAAACTCGGAATTAGCTCTTCCTCCAAGAATTGTAAATATCCCGCTCCATTGAGATTATTTGGAAAGAAAATTGGTCCTAAAATTCGATCACCAACAATCCCTGCCCAAACATTAACTTTTTCTGGATATTGAGTGTGGCCTTCCCTCATCCAGTGTGGGTTCTTGTCTGCCCAATAACGGCAATTTTGACGATTTACCTCACCATTTAACATAAACGTTGATTCATCGGAAAACAATATATTTTCTATTTTTAGAACATTTCTATCTAGTAGATCCATAATTTTTTCGCAAAACTGAAGTCTTCTATCCGGATCATCTTCGGTGAGTTCCTGGAGGATTGTCATTTTATAAGGATGAAATGTTTGCTCTCTAAGGATTCTTGACACTGAAGACTGGCTAATTTTGAGTTCCCTAGCCATCTGCCTAGAGGAGACATGATGATTTTCCTGAACAGAGAGAAGTACATCAATTTTGACCTCTTCACTCAGCGCATTCTGACGATGATTATTCGTTTTTCTTAAATGCCCATTTTCCCGAAACTGACTTTCAATCTTGCTTACGGTACTTTGAGATATGGCTGGTAAGTCAGGATACTTCTCTCTAAATAAATAAATAACTTCATTTTGTGTTCTTGTCCTATCTCCATAGCCAATCATCATTAAAATTTTGATTTTGTGGGTTTCAGTTAAGTACGGCATGTTAGTATAATTTTTCGACCAACGGTGAACAACAGTCAACACAACAATGGAACGACTAATACTCTCCACACTCGAATATGCGTGGAATGCGATGCTACACTTCTTACTTGTTTTTATAACTAAACGTCAAAATGATAAACGTCAGTTTGAAAAAAAAAATGACAAACCAGCACGTTTTGGCATTCCACTTTTAAAATGCATAAAAATTCGATTAAGGTGACTTGATTTCTTCATTCTACAAATTTGATAATGTTTGTTAAATATCTAAATGACAGGGGAAAAAAATTGAAATTTGGTACACATATGTAACTTGATATACTCTTTAAGAATAGTGATAAAAAAATTAGGGTTGCTATAAAAAAAATAGTCAATTACGTCATATCTCAAATTTGGGACACGCTGTATAAAATTTTATTACATCATAAAGAGCGCAATTTAAAATACTAATCGATGTGTCTGAGCATATTTCCGAAGAATAAACATTCTTTGATTTACTGAATTTATTCCAAGTTGGAGACTCGCACTGTATGGAAGGTCAACATAATTTTTGTTTGGAAAAAAAGTGCTGGAACAAGGTCATTTTGCAAAAACTCTAGATGTCAAGTTCTTACCTTCAATTGTCATTTACTCGAAAATTTTCTTATGTAAGATGGCAATATTTTTATACTGGCAGTTTGATAATAAAAAGATCTCTCAAAATCAAGAACAAAAATAGGGGGTTGTCATTTAAAAACAAAATGGATGACGTCTTTACTCAAAAACAAATGAAGACTGAAAATCAACTTTCATGCAAAAATGTGTTCGAGAATTTCTTCAAAAAATATTTTATTTCGGTTTTACTAAATATATTCCATACTTTAGGCGCGCACTGTATATTTATTCTTGAACACTGAACATTTTTCTGTAAATAATTTCTCCGTGTGTAAATAATAGCGAGTTATCGCGCCTATCAGACTTTTTATACCTGTGCCCTATCCTTGTTTCTGTCGTTCTTGTGCTGTTTCATAGCGACCCGACTCAAAGAGCTAGCTGGAGGTCATCGAGGGCGGGTTTTCACCCCTCGCTGCGTCCTCCCGTGACAAACAAACGATAATTATAGCAATAACAATGATAAAAGGACATTTTTCTACTCCCACCTCCAAAATTCCATTTATCGCATATGTTTCCATGACGCTAAGTGATTCTTTAAATACACCTTGACAAACTGTGACTTTGTGCATTTTAGTCATGGGCTGAAATTAGCTCCAGATTTTTAAATCGCTTAAATCAATTGAAATTCAAAATCAAGTTAGTTGTCACTTATCAACAATCTGTCAAAATAAAACAAATAAAAGAAAGAAGGAATACTTTCAACTTAAATCAAATAAATAATACACAACATTCAAGAAATTTAGGAGAATCAATGATTTCATTTAGTAATTGACATAATGTCTCTAAATTAATTGTTAATGTATATTTACCCAAGTAGACCAATTTAATAATATTGTACTATTACCATGTTCATTTAAGATAATAAAATAATTTCAAAGTTTTAATAATTTAGTCGTAGAAAAAGTAAAGTATGCAATTCGTGTTATAAACTTCTCTAGACACTCGTTATTAAACACTCGCTCCGCTACGCTCCGCTCGTGCCTAATTAACTCGTGACTAAAGTGCAGTTTATAACACTTGTTGCATAATATACTATTAGAAAATAGATGTCGCCTTATTGGTGTTTCTATTTTGAAGGTAATTTTATTGAAAAAATGAAGTGATTAAAATATTGATGAAAAGTAAATGCCTTGTAAAAATTTCTGACACGTTTATATGAACTTTAATGACTGAAACATTAATTAAAATCCCTCACTTGTTGCAGAAATTAAATAAAAATGAAAAGTTACCTGAATACATAAATATTAAAATGCTATTTTAAATCTTTTAAATTACCTTTAAATGTACTTTAATAAATACGTGTTGTTGTTGTTGTTATTGATACTTCCTGGAAATGATATAGTATCCGGATTTTCAATTGGATTTATTTCGCGTAAAATTTATGTATTTTGTTGATATATTTATGTGTTTGTCTGTTATTTTTTTATTACCGAAGCTGAAATGAATGGGGGTGGTTAAAAGGTAGGAGCATTGATATAAATCAATGCATCTTTCAATTTATACGCTTTGGTGGATAGTATCAAAGTAATTTATTGGGTAAGGCAGTTGGCTGCTCTTTGAACCTGCCGATGAAAAATACGTTTTATGTAATCAAAGTTGAATTTTTGAAGCGAAACTGTTTTCTTCGTAATTCTTTTAACGTTACAGTGATATTTATAGAGTTAAAAGTTTAGCTATTATAAGCGTTATATAAAATAAATTAACAGTGCAAAAAGATCAAATTCATATTTTATTGTCGCGTATGGAATGAACCAAATTTAATTTATTATTCTTCCAAAATATAATATTAATAAATAACTAATTTTAAATATTTCATTCCAAAGTTCAAAACGCTACATCCCACCAAATTTATCTTATTTAATAAATAATGCATAGCGTAAGAGTAATAGACAGACCCTTAAACTCCAGCGCCGCCTTGAATCCTATCAACTATTAATCTCTCCTCGTGATACAGGGAATGACTATCCCTTTTCCGGAGATAAATCCAATCTGTGAACGCCACTGTTCATATCGCCCCCCATTTAAGCCGCCCATTATCTCTCCTTCCTTATACAGATATTAAATTATTTATGACACATTAATGCTGCAATCGCTTAATATCCCCACTTCGCATTCGCGTTGAAAAGGGGCCTAATTAAGACCTTTTCTCAACCAAATATTCCCCGGGACTTCTACTGTTTGTCTTGATACCAAACAAGCCGTATGTTTGAAATAACAGGGAAATTCGGTAGGAGGAGAATACCATTATTTTACAGGGCGTAATCCTAAAGTTTAGCGCTAAAATCAAGAGGATAATTAACTGCGTATAAATGCAAATGGGTGAATTTTTTGTCAGGGGGATTATATCCAGTGAAATGCGGAAACGTGGAATTTATTTCCGTGGGCAATTATTTTAGCGCTAATTGCGAATTAAGCTGACAAATATACGTAGTGATATATGATTGCCCTAATGGGACAAATTACAAGGGATGCTAAATATCTTGTTTTATTACAAAAATTTGTATGTTAACTGAAAGAAAATATTGCTGGGAATGGATATATTTCATATCCAGATTATAAAATAATGAAACGCGTCAGGAAATGTTTAATCATTATTGGGAGGACTTAAACTGGAATCAGAGAAAAGTTTGTGTTGCAAGTCTCATCGATTGCCTTGATCCTCGACGCTCCTCCAGCGCCCTAGTTTCACGAAGAAGTTCAACCTTGAAGTATCACCTTAAGTCTGTTACGGGCGATAGAGTCGAAGTATGCAAGAAAATATTTTGAGCCACAATTGGAGTTGGAGAATGGTCAGCACGAAATTGGGCACTTAAGGGTTCGTCAAGCTATGGAACTACGCCTAGCACAGAAGCTCGTAGACGGAAGAGGTCAGATCAGGCATCAAACGTGGATCCAAGAAAAATACATGTTTTATCATTCTTTGACAAATTACCTTAAATGCCGTCCCATTACTGCCGACAAAGATTTTAGAGATTGTACCTGGAGCCGTTTGTCAATTCGAGTGCCGAGCTCTGCAAAATCTAGAAGTCACCTTGTGAAGAGTTAAAGATACCTTGGCTCTCTATTTAGGTGTTCACAAGTACTTTCAAATCTATCTATCTTCCAGCCTAAAAAGGACCAGTGCGACTTATGCTGCGGCAATAAAGCTGGCAATGTAGACAAATCGGATTATGAACAACATATTCAGAGAAAACTGCAGGCAAGAACCGAGAAGGACAATAATAAGCGTTCAGCTGCTAATGGTCTCTGTCAAACTTAGCTCCGTCGCTGAAAGCTAGTGCACTGTACTGTCGTACGAAGCTGATTGTCCATAATTTCCGCATTTATAATCTTGACTCGCACCACTGCAGTTGTTTTTGGTGGAACGAAGCGGAAGGAGGACTTGAAGGATACCTGTGTTATCAAATACCTGGAAGAACAGTTCCCGGACTGCCAAGTTCCTATAATTTTGTACAGCGATGGGTGTACGTGCCAGAATAGAAATTCCATTGTGTCGAAGTGTCGAATGCCTCACTTCACTATTCTATGAACCACGACGTTGTTATTATACAGAAGTACCTTGAGAAAGGCCATACATAAATGGAGTGTGACTCGGTTTATGCAGCGATTGAACGCAAACTAAAGAATCGTGATATTCATCTCCCAATTGAGTACATGCAGATTACCAAGGATGCTCGACAGAAGCCTTTCCCGTTCGATGTAAAATACCTCAACTTTGATTATTGCGTGAACTATTCAAAAACTTCCGAGATACGGTATTCCTCGATACGCCCCGGAAAATCAAGTGGAATTATCAAGTATAAGTCATCCTGAAAGTTCAGAATGACTGGCAAGAGCTTCCAAGACGCCCTAAATCTGTGACCGTTGACAACGTTGCTAGTCTATACAGCCACCGGCTTGATATTCAACAAAAGAAGTGGGATCATCTCCAAGAATTGAAATCGGTTTTACCTCGTGATACGCACTCATTTTATGATCAATTACCTCATTAGTATTAGTTATGATTGATTTCTATGCATTTTATTTTAATCATAATTTCAGAATTAGGCTTGATCCAATATACAATACCTCGTATCGTGCTTCAGAAAGTTTAGCAGTTTATGTCGAATACACGAATGCACGATGTATTAGAAATAAGTGCAATGAAATTGAAGCATTTCTGATTGAAAATAATTTTATTTTTTTTATATGCTGTGTATTAGTGAGCACTGGATCAAACAGTCTGAAATAGAATCTCTTTCAGTTGAAGAGTTCAATGCAGTTTCTTACTTCTCTCGGGCTCACGGTGGAGTATTGAATTTAGTGAAAAATGATATTTTAACAACGAACTTAATTAAACTTTCTCAACTTTCGTGCGAGATATATTGTGAAATTGCTGCAACTTATTTGCATGCTTTCAATATCATAGCAATAACTATATATCGTTCACCGTCCGGGAACTTCACTGAATTTTTATTAATTTTAACTAAATTACTTGATAAACTAGATTGCAATAAAGTGATACTAATTCGTGGTGATTTTAATATGTATTTTAACACTAAGGATGCCAGAGCTGTACAAATTTGCGATCTTATGGCATCATATGGTCTGGGCAAACTGGTCAATTTTCAAACTAGATAAATAAATAAATAAGGTTTATTTACGGATTCTCCATTACAAAAAAATACATAATTCATTATTACTTAAAACTAAAATATTGATTGATTACCCATTAACTGTTTAACCTGTTTAGTTTTAAGTTTTTGACAATCGACGCGTTTTAAATTTCGTAATATTTCTTCGTGCAACAAATCGAATATTAAAATTAGCGTAAAGGCAATTTGAATAACGCATAAAACGAGACAAGCTGCTTTTTACACCATAATTAGTTCTATGGAAAGGTATTCGAAATAATGGGCGTTGGCGAGTTAACTTATTATCTGCCTTAAAATAAAAATTAATTTGAGACAGGATATCAGGGCACTGAACATTTCCATTGATAATTTTTTGCAGGAATAATACATCAATACATACTGTCTTCTACAGCACAAATGATCAAGACCGAAACTACCCCTAAGAGTTTCGATGTCTGTAGTTGTTATTGCCCATTTTAAACAATAGAGATTTTAAGAATATTTTCTGCACATTTTCAATTTGATTTATTTATGTATATTGACTGATGTGGTGACCAAATGCATGTGGCATATTCTAAATGAGAACGTACAAAAGCAACATAGATAATCTTGAATGATAGTGGGTTTAGTTTACTTGACATTCTCTTAATGTACCCTAGCATTTTAGCTGCTTTATTGCAAACATAATTAATATGACCAGCGAATGTCAGTTTTGCATCGAACAAAATTCCAAGATCGTTTATTTCGCATAATTTAAATAAAGCAGTGTTATAAATTTTATAATTCCAGTTAACATCTGACCGTTTACGTGAAAAAGTGATTGATTTACTTTTTTCAGTATTAAAAAATAGTTGATTTTGACAACACCGAACATAAACTGCATTGAGATCTTCTTGAAGTAAGAAGCAATCATTGATGGATTTAATTTCTTTAAATAATTTTAAATCATCCGCGAAGAGTAAAAAATTTGAGTGTTTAATTGCAGCTGCTATATCATTAATAAATAAAAGGAATAACAATGGCCCACAATGTGATCCCTGAGGCACACCAGAGGGGACTTGAATAACGTCAGAAAGATGGTTCTTAATCTTTACACACTGGCTGCGGCCTTTTAGAAAACTTTCTAACCATGTACACACTGAGTCATGAAAACCTAAATTACTTAATTTAAATAACAGAATGGCATGATTTACTTTATCGAATGCCTTCGAAAAATCAGTATAGATCGCATCCACTGCATTTTTATTCTCCAAGCTGTTAGAAATGCATGATTCGAAAATTAATAAATTAGACGTCGTTGATCTCCCGCTTCTGAATCCATGTTGCTCATTAATTAAAATATTATTACTCATCCAATTTAACTGCACAGTTACAAGTTTGTCGAATAGCTTAGGTATTGCTGACCGAATTGAAACGCTTCGATAATTTGAAATAACATCTTTCTCTCCAGATTAAAAAAATGGTGTAATATAGCTTCGTTTCCATAATGACGGAAACGAAGTGGAATTTAAAGAATAATTAAAAATAATAAATAATGGTAATGAAATGGAATATATACAGTTTATTAGGAAGTTATTGGGAATACCATAGATCAAATAATGTTTTTTCCAATGTCGATAAACTTCTTATTAATACATATCCAATTAATACAGGATTTTTTGATTATACACGTAAAACTACACATTGAACTTGGTAATGAAAAAGTAGTAAATAGAATTATAAGGCCAATAACTAAAGCAGGCAAAATATTACTTCACAGCCGCCTAGCTGACACTGATTGCAGCCTACTCGAAAATGTAAATTCGGATCCTGAATTTGCATTTGAATCTTTTCTGCACAAGCTGCAGCACTACATTCACGAATAATCATTTCCTCTAAAAGAAAGCACTCATAAACCGCATAGCGTAAATATTACCTGGTTTAATGGTAATCTTAGACAAATGAGGGAAACATTATTTTTAATGAAGGATGCCTGTAAAAAGCATCGGGAATTGAAAAATCAAGTTCGAAACTACGAAAAAACAATATAATTTTGCCTTGAAAGAAGCTAAAATAAAAGCAAAACATGATTTCATAAAAATAGCGAAGTATTCACCAAAATCCATGTGGAATATTATTAACTCTAGCCATAATAATACTAAGTCTAAATCTCATTGTGAAATCGACCCAGATGAGTTTAATCATTTTCTTAGTAATATTGCTGAGACACTCATAAACAATCTTCCGAAATCTAATACGGATCCCATCAATATTTTACTAAACTCTAAAACTTTTGTTAATACACCCTATTTCACTTTTAAAGAAGTAAGCCATGGCATTGTAAGGGATGCAATAACAAAATTGAATAATACCAGTTGTAGAGATGTTTATGATATTTCTGTCGATTTGCTTAAATCTGTCGTAGATGTGATTATTGACCCTCTTATTAAACTTATAAACGCATGTATTAAATATGGCATTTTTCCAAAGAGCCTGTGTTATACAAGTCGAATAGTGCTAGTGATTTGAGTAATTATCGCCCCATATCGCTTCTACCTATTATCTCCAAAATTTTAGAAACAATTCTATCCAGTCAAATTAGTGAGTTTTCAGAAGAAAATAATTAACTGTCAAATTTGCAGTATGGTTTTCGCAAGGGAAGATCAACTAGTGATGCAATTATTAGCTTTACTGAGGAAATCCTTCGGGGATTTAAAGCCGGATTATACTCCGTTGGTACATTTTTAGACCTCAGTAAAGCGTTTGACTGTGTTTCACATGATGTTCTCTTACGCAAACTATACTGTTATAACTTTTCTCCATCTAGCTGTAAATTATGAAACTCCTATCTTTCTGTTAGGTCTCAAATGGTACGGGTTGGCGATAATTACTCTTCATATACTGATTTAAAATATGGTGTCCCGCAGGGATCCATTATCGGCCCTTTGCTGTTTTTAATCTATATAAATGACCTACCTAACATTTTCACAGAATCTTCGTCTATTTTATATGCAGACGATACCACGATTAAATCAACATCAGCTGATCTTCAGTCAGCAATGAACCAAGATGCACAGGCTCTATCCGTTACTCATGATTGGTTAAATTCAAACTTACTTACGTTGAATTTAAACAAAACTAAAAATGTTATGTTCTCTTTAAAACATTCTCAGCCATTCATATTATCTAAAACTAAGTTCTTAGGTGTGTATATTGACACCAAGCTAACTTGGAGCAAGCATGGGGATATACTTGCAGCAAAAATCTACAAAAATATTCATTTACTAAGACGACTTAGTAATTCTCTTCCGCAGGTGGCGCTCAGCGTATTTTGCCTTATGCCGCACAGTGTCCGGAAACGCGAGAAATGTGGCCAAGCGGGTCGAAAATCGGGCAAAAATGAAGTCAGTTTAAAAAAATAATAATAACGGATTCATGTTCGCAACACTTATAAACCCCCTAAATTTAAATTTTTGAGTCATAATTTTAAACCATTATGGCGTAACTAGACTGTTTTTAACTGATGAGTTTCAAGCGAAAATTGCGCCGGAAATAAATATTGTTTTTATCGCATTTTTAAATGTTTTCCGAATGAATTTTATATTACGTAAAACTGAATAAAAACACGATCTATTGGTAGTAATTACAAAAAGAATGTCTGATAAAGTTTTAAGATAAAACAGTTTGAAATTTGTAGAAATTTAAAACTAATTTCGGATTTTAAAAGAGTAAAAGTTGCTTATATGAAAAATCGTGTCGCCCAATTTACAGTATTTGATAGCCCCAAGTGTCCTGTATCTTTTTATACCAAATTCACCTTCAGGTTGATCCCACCTCGGGTGTAGTGATTTTTATTCTCCCGCAAGACGCCGAAAAATCGGACAATTGAACGATAACGCCATAATGGTTTAGAATTATGACTCAAAAATTTAAATTTAGGGGGTTTATAAGTGTTGCGAACATGAATCCGTTATTATTATTTTTTTTAAACGGACTTTATTTTTGCCCGATTTTCGACCCGCTTGGCCACATTTCTCGCGTTTCCGGACACTGTGTGCCGGTCGCATATTTCTTACTGTCTATTAGCATGGGGCCACTCCAGTATCAGTAACAGAATATTTGAGCTTCAAAGAAGAGCAGTTAGAGCAATTTGTAATTTGCCTTACAGAGAAAATTGTAAATCTTTACTTCACTAAATATCCTGACATTCCCGTGTATGTTTGCTTTGGAATGTTTATTATTCGTTAAAAGAAACTTATGTAGATACCAAACTCATGCACAGATGCATGTTCACTATACAAGACAAGGTTCATATATCTACCCAAGTTTCCCTAGACTATGTAAGACCCAAAATGCCATCAACTATTATGGTCCAAAATTATTTAATATTCTTCCCGATAGTGTTAAAACTATGTCTTTAAAGAAGTTCAATTCTACTACAAAAAAATATTTTATAACCAAGGCATTTTATAGCATAAATGGGTGTTTATCAAGTAATTTTCAAGATATTGATCTGTTTTTTTAATGTTTCATAAGTGTTTATCTATTTTAATTTTTTAACTATTTAAATTTATTAACTTATATTTGTTTTAGTTTGTACTGATTAACTGTTATTTTTATATTGTATTCGTACCAGTTTTAACATCTTTAAACATCTTTAATTATCTTTAGCATGTTTATTTTTAGGTATTTTTTATCTGTTCGGTTCTAATTTATATTTGTATTGTTAATACATATGTTTTTATATTGGTCTACATTTACTCTATTTAATTTTGAATTGGCTGTTATATTAGTGCAATCTATATTTTCTATTTTATATATGATCTGACTTGTGTTAACAATTATTGTACTTGCACCAATAAACTTACTACTACTACTACTACTACTACTACTACTACTTGAATGAGCTGTAGCGGTCTGTTTGGGCACTCGGTGGCCCAGGATCCATGTGAGGTGTCTCCGCACCTTCTGCATTTTTGGGATAATTCAGTGGTGCAGGTTATGGTGTGGTGAAATCCGGCGCATATTGCACATCGGATTTCTTCTTTGCCGTCGATGGTGATGTGGTCAAACTTGTAACATTTAGCGCATGGGAGCGGGATTGGACTTGGAACTGCGCTCTCTTCTACTTTGTACATATTATACAGGGTGTAGAATTGGTTTTCCTACCACAGGAATTTTCATATTAAATTCTTAATGTTCAAATATTGGCTCCCCAAATTATTTTAGAGAAAAAGTATACGTTTCAACAATTCCAAGGCACCACCTATGTTTGCTAAAATAGTAGTTTTAATTTCCTCGATTTCCGCTTAATATAGAAAGTAAAAAAATAAGTGATGATAAAATTGTATACAGCATTTTTTTCTCTACAAGAAATATATTAACACTTTTTCTCTAAAATAATTTGGACAAGAATTTAACATCGAAATCCCTACGGTGCGCGTATTTCAACTTATGTAGCAATTTTGCTGATTACTTCAACTTCTATTTCTAGTTCAACGCCTCGAATTACTCAACAGTAAGAAGGAAATAGAGTATTTTTGTAATATGTTCAAAGTTTCATGTTAATTCCTGGATTCGTTTTTGAGATACAGCGCGCACTTTGAATTTCACTTGACCTTACGTAGATGTCACAAGGTCAAACTAAGGTCACTACATTATGTTCCCTTCCAAACCGTTCAACTTTTATCTGAAACATTTTTTTTTTTGTATCATTGATAGTTTCAGAGAAAATCGATATAATCCATCCTGAATTTTTGAAGAGAACCTCAAAAGTTTTCCCCAGACTTTTCCGCGGTCTAACTTATGTTTTCATCGTCCATAGGCGTTACAGATTCATATTCAATAGGTTTTTTCCCGTTGCGAAGTTAGGTAAATAACCGGGTTTTTTAACATTCTCCTTTACCAAAAATATCATATTCTTTAACACTTCTATCTAGAAAATTATGTACCCAGATTTTGTGATAAGTTAATTAGGGCAGAGTTTACGTTTAAAGTGAAACACAAAAAAAAAAACAACTAAGAGTAACTGAAGTCTGCAAATTTGAAAATATCTATAATTCTATTATATCCTTTAAAAATTCAGAAAAATCCTTCATCAAAATTTTTAAATAATCACCATTCATGGGAGCCGAGATTATTTTTAATGTTGAGCGTTTTCCAAGTCTTTTTTTTATTTCAGTAGATCAAAAATAGTGCCATCTCCATGTTTCTTTAACCCTTTTGCGCCTGTTGTTTCGTATAAGTCCCATTGAGATTAAAAAAAATTCCGGTCAGTGGGTATGCCGATTTTCAATGAATCGATATCTCACCAGTAGTCAAGTTGTCGTCGTATATATTCAGGTTATAGTATAATAATTCCTTCGTTTCTTCGTTTTACGCAGAGTGTCATGCTTTTCAATTGCAACAGGTTATGTTTGTTTCCAACGCAGGCAGAATTCTATTGAATTTTTTATTATTTTGAACTAAAATGCAATTACTACAGACTTGAAAAATATCTGCATGGAAATCTGCATGTTTTCGATTAATTTTTCTCAAAAATGTGAGGCCGGTACATATTTGTCCCATCAGTGTGTTTCATCGGCCATATCTGTCGTAGTAGTGCTGAAGTGCAATAATTTTTCTTTATCCTACAGAATGGCTAAAAAATATCTTACCCAAAGAGAGTTGGAAGAAGAAATCCACAATTTTTTCGAAAAAGATGTGGATCCATTCCATTGTAGTGATGACTCGGATTCAGATTTTAAGCCTTCTGAAGGAGAAATTCCAGCCAAAAGAGCAAAAAATTACACCCATCATGGTTAAGATCATCAAATAGCTCTTCAAATTCCTCTTACGATTCGGATGAAGAGCCCCAACCAAATAACGAGAATAACGATGGTGTGGTTCACTGGTATGACATCGACAAAATCGCAAAATTTCAACCCAGAAGAGCTATGCCTCAAGTTAGGAAAGCAATTGTATTAGCAAAGTTGAAAAAGAGTTGATGCAAACTTGATTGCTTTTTGCAAGTATTTCCGAAAAGTTTATTCTTGTACACTGCTGAAAAATATAAATAAACGAATCAACATTGAGAATGTGAAAAATCGAAGACAATGTGCTGTATCGGATGCGTCCGAGGTCATAATAGTAACAGGGTGTATAGTAGTGATGGGCTACAATCTCCTACCATTATTTCATGAACATTGGTCCAATGCGAAGAGCATGGGAAATAATTGTATCAAAAATGCAATAAGCTGCGCTCGTTGTACATATCTGCTTTCTAAAGTGTACTACGCCAATCTTAAAAAGCCAAAAAAACCCCAGCAAGGCGTACTATGTCGACGAGTTGGTCGAGTGCTTGAAGCAAAGGTTTCAATCAGCCCGAAGTTTGTGCTCGCATATGAGTATAGACGACTCCATGGTGAAGTTCAAGGGTCGGTCATCGCCAAAACAATACTTACCACTAAAACCCATACAACGGGGAATCAAAATTTGGCAACTTTGTGATTCGAAAACAGGATTCGTCTACTACTTTGATATATTTACTGGTAAAGATACTGCAGATACTGCAGATACTCCACCATCTTCGCTAGGAGAGCAGGTAGTGAACAAACTACTGTGATTTCTTCTGCGTGATGAAGGTGCTTTAGATTGCTTTGACAGATTTTTTTTCACTAAGGTTGCTTTATGATTTACGAAATATGCCAGATCAAAGAGAAAAGTTGGCCAGAGGAGATAGCAAGAAAAAAACGAAGTCCTAGTCCTCAGCAACTACTATAAAAACAAATTTACTCCAGTGAACCGTAAATTAAAAAATAGCGAAAGAGTTTCTCTAGAATGCCCTTAAGCTATTGATTACAACAAAATGGGGGAGTTGATCTGTCCGATCAGCTTACCACTATATATAGGATTTTGACCATGGGTCAGGCAAATGGTGGTGTAAGGTGTTTTACAAGCTGCCCATGCCTTCCATTATAAATGCTTGCATAATATATAATGAAGTTAACCATAAGAAGGAATCTGTATTCACATTTGTAATTGATTTGGAGGAGGAATTGATTGGAAAAGGTAGAGCAAACGCAAAGGTTTTTAGAAAGAGAGGATTAGGATGACCTTTTGCTACAGCAAGATACCTTCTAAATGTCGGCGATCACATGCAGAGGGAACTTCTCGTAGAAGATGCCATCGACGTTCGCTGCAGAAAGAAGAATTTCGAACGAAGACCTTGTGTACCGTGTGCAATATTTTGTTTTTAAATAAAGCTTTTGCAACTGCTGGGACATATATCCCAATTTAAATTTGAGTTTAGAAAAATAGAAAAAATTGAGGAGTCGTTGCAGCATATATTGACATTTATTCCTTGATACCTGACATGGGCGACAAAAAAAATCGGCGCGAAAGGATTAAACGTACTCAAAATTTATTACTTTTTAATTATTGATAATTTTATTGATGTGTAGTACGACAT
Source organism: Ocypus olens (assembly GCA_910593695.2). Taxonomy (NCBI): domain Eukaryota; kingdom Metazoa; phylum Arthropoda; class Insecta; order Coleoptera; family Staphylinidae; genus Ocypus; species Ocypus olens. The sequence continues at coordinate 16,030,289 of OU343061.1, forward strand.
AAATATATGTATTACAGCTGTAAAAGTCTTACAAAATAAAAAGTTAACATAATAAACTGTGGAAATCATTTTAACCCATTTTTTTCAGTAATCACAATGAATAATGGTTTTAATATTCAAGTATTAGTAGTTCGTGTTAACTAAACTGCATTTTAATGATAGAAATATGAAATAGATATTAATTCTACCAAATAAAACTAATTTTCTCTTGAAAATTCCTAGATTTTTGGGAATTATTCTATTTGGTAAAAACTATACAATACAAAACTTTCAAAATATATACAAAATGATTGCTTCTTAAGACTCAATAAAAATTCAAAGCTCTTCATAGATAGTCGAACGCTACGCTCGTAATCGGATTTCTTTTATTTATCTGCCGGGCTCCCTGCGTTTGCTCGGCCATAATCGGCTCATGGAATCACAGTTTATGTTCTTATAACACACGTAGCTATTATTTTTTTAAACATTTATAAGATAACAAAATATTTTATGTAGTAGAAAATCTTAAAGAATAATGGACCTAAAACACCGTCCATTTGCAGCAACACATTAAACATTTAGCTATAAATCTTTAACAACAGTTACAAACAAATTTCATGAACGATTAAATCTTAATAATAGATAATAATACCTTTTTTATGTAGCTCCTTATTAGACCATCTTAAGATTTCCAGCCGTAAGAAAACTTTCGAGAACCACACATGCACACACAACAGATTACACCATTAAGTTGAGCACTGAGGATCCGCTACACTCGGACACCACTAAACACTAACGTTAACGGATGAGGGGCTCTTCTAATCTGAAACAAGATGAAAAAATAGCAATTAAAATCGTGTTCCTCGAACGTAAAACGCGTTTTTGCGGCAAAAGAGTACCGTGAACTTTTCTGAATTTATAAAATTGCCTCCGGAGTAAACAGATAAATAAATCAAAGGACCCCGGAGGCTAAATCAATATGAGCCTGTTTCAGCGGTATAATCCGCCACGCTCACCGGAGGGCATGTAAACGTTTGTTACCCAGTTTGTATAATAATAATATTAAACAATTTGAATTGTTGGGGAGGGGAGGCTTTGTTATGTTGCAACATACAATTATTTTAATTGGGATTTTGATTCATTTTAGGGTTCATGTTTATAATGCATTTATAATTGGTATAATTTTACGCTATAGAAGATACAAAATAACAAACTTTTATTCTACAATTTTATAACGAATGTAGAATATAGATTACAACACTTGGTTTTATATTGTAAAAAATCCAAGTGTTATCATTTCATTAGTGAAATGGTTTTACCAAGTGTGCAACGAGAAATTAATAAAACGCTTACGAATGCATAGAAATATTACTTGTTACTAAGGAATAAGGGGTGTTGTCGTATAGTCAGATTATTTCAATATTTTATGTTATTCTGCCAGAACTCGCTCTAAAATGCTTACAATGAAAGAATTGTTCGCCAAATTATTTTTGTATTTAACGTGATCTTGATTTTATATTTTAACCCTAAGCTAAGTTTAGAATAGTCGCAACCATCGCTTTACAGACAACTAAAACTGAGTTCATGTAGTAATGTATCTTATGGTGGGTGCGCCGAGAAATTAAAATTTAATTCTCCGAGAATATTTTTATAGTTGCGAATACAGCGGCATTCAATCTTTTCGCTGAAAAAAGATTATATGACTTCCGGTTACACCGTAAATCAATACCAACTTTCTTATTTTAAATGGAACGCTATATTTTTACTTATAAATTTGGATTCAACATTACATTCTGCGAAAGAAATCAATAGGTAACATAAAATCCAAAGGACCCCGCACAAATCTTATGGAAAATGGGTCTCGGTGGATTTGGCTGAAATTTTGGGAATTTGTAGTTTACGGCATCCTGATGAAGAGTTCTTATGGTTGCAACTTGATTCGTTGAGCCGTATGAGCACTAAAAACAGTCGAAAGTAAGAAATAGACAACTGCCGCTGCCACTATTTAGGCACTTAAACATCTGCTAATTCATCCCTCCCCTATCCCTCCTCTATCCTGACTTCGCCTTTCACCCCCCCCCCCCCCACCCCTTCCCTTCTATTTCTTCTCTTCTTCGACTAGTTTTCGTTTGTGGAATACGCACAGTTCGGTGATGGAAGGAAAATAAATACTGAATCTTTTGTTTTACGTTTTTTCTTATTTTCTTCTATTTACAGCGTGTCAATTTGAAAACTTTCAATGCGAATATCTCTGAAAATAAAGGAGTTAGAAAAGCGCAATTTGGTACAAACGTTATAGGTAGTGGGAACTAGAACCACTATATTTTGGTTATGGGGTGAGTGACACCTTGGGCCCCATTCACCCTAACCCCAAAATTTTAAATGGCATCACCCCTTTTGTGATCCCTTAAATTAAACGTTTTTTCGAGTAGAATTCACCAGTACAAGAATGTTTTTCAAATTTAATACAGGGCCGAACAAAAAGTGTAATTAAAATAAAATAAACTCTGATTCTATGAATCGCTATTTTATTTAATTAGATTCTTATAATGCATTCCATTTTGGGCTACAAAAAAGGATAATAATTTTTTTTTCTCCAAATACTCGAAGCAGTGGGTCAGGTTTCAACAAATAACAATCACCTATTGCAGTCAGGTGTGTTAGATTGTACGTCAAATTCAAAAAACGATCGAAGTGAAATAATTTCAGACGAATTCACTATTTAATTTTCTTTTTTAACCAATTGCGATTTAGACACCTGTCTGAAATAGGTGATTGTTATTTGTTGAAACCTGACCCACTGCTTCGAGTATTTGGAGCAAAAAATTTTATTATTCTTTTTTGTAGCACAAAATGGAATGAATTATAAGAATCCATTTAAATAAAATAGCAATTCATAGAAACAGAATTTATTTTATTTTAATTATACTTTTTTGTTCGGCCCTGTTTTAAATTTAAAAAAAAATCTTGTGCTGGTGAATACTTCCTTAAAAAAACGTTTAATTTAAGGAATCACAAAAGGGGTGATGCCATTTAAAATTTTGGGGTTAGGGTGAATGGGGCCCAAGGGGTCACTCACCCCATAACCAAAATATGGCGGTTCTAGTTCCCCCTACCTGTATAATATTTGTACCAAATTGCGTTTTTCTAACTCTTTTCTTTTCACAGATATTCGCATTGAAAGTTTTCAAATTGATACCCTGTATAGCGCATACCCAACAAATGTTCAAACGTCAATAACATCTGATATATTATCAAGATTTTCTTGTAGTGGCCTATTCGCAGCACCAGAGTTAGCATAAAGAAGCTTCGAGGAAGGGTAATGAATATGTTGTTCATGTCGTGCGTATCCTATGAACCATAAAACGCTCGCAATGTGTGCACATGTGCCCAGAGTTCGAGCACTGGATTTGCAAGTGCAATAATAACCTTGGATGGGATAGTCGTCTTGAACGTCCATCCCATAATCGATATCATGATCGTCTGTCGGACGGTATGATATCCATAATTGGTACTTCGCTGCATTGCGAAATCGATAATACACTCTAACTCTTATTAAACCAAGTTGTGGTATTCTTTGTATGTCCTTCAACATTTCTAGCTGGAATTCTTCCGATTCCTCTCTTTATAGTATGTCTTGTACATACGATGGTGCCAAATGGACTTGATAGATCCCAACAGTAATATCCCTCAAAAATTGTAAGTTCAAAATTGGAAAATCGGGAACATGTTGGGCATTCAAGCGTACCCATCTTTGAACTTTACGAGTATTCAAACGTTCAGCCTCCACAAGTACTTGGACAACATTCACTTCATTTGCTTTCTCCAGTAATTGACAAGCCAACTCTTCATTAACTAGTTGCATTTGAATGGAAGGATGATACCTATTGATTATCGCACCAGCAATACGGTCAGAATCACCCAAAGGAAGATGGGGAATCGGTATTGTCTGCTGAAAGAATTCTGGCCTCCATGGTCCACCTCCTCTTAGTCATTATTCGTGAATCGTTAGCTTCATCCGTAGGAAGTTGTTTTTGTCCTGGTTTGAGAAGTGCTGGCATCCTCCACCGAATGGCAAGATGAGTGAGTAACTGTAGCATCTCGATATCCTTTATCTACTATCATTAGATATCCTTGGAACCATTCTCGCATTCTTTGAACATCCCCATGAAATTCATTCCCGAGGATCGCAGCATCATTGTTTCGTATGTAACCATCAGGTGCGACTATCAGCACAAATTTGAGTAAAAGTCGTCCTTTATGAAGACAAAATGACTTCGAAAATACGAAATACGAAAATTACTACTCTTAGGAATATAACTATACGTACCATCGATGTACGCGATTACACGAGGAATGTGTGGTTCTGGGTTATACAATACGTTAGCGAAATCGGTACATGTCTTTGGACATACTCTCCTCTTGCGATTGCATCCAAACCAATGTTATTCGGAACAAAATGTTACATCAAAGAATGTTGACAGTGGAAACGGCTTAAATCGTTGCTTGTCTGCTCGGGTACTCGAAAATAACTTTAAGGAAATCATCAGAGAGTCCTTGTCGCATCTTGCATAAAAACATTAAGTCCAGGACAAGATACCCTATCACAATAATCAAATAATTCCAGAAACTGTCGTTTTGTCATCGGTGAAAAGGATTCAAATTCAGCATCTGCTAAACTATTCTTATCAACGAATCTTCTATGATCCCTTGTCACATTCCTGAGTCCTTGCAGAAACAATTGAAGTTGCTGTCCTTTGAGGACCGCAAACCAGGTAGCAACGCCTGAAGAAAGATACCTTGATCATCCAAATGATGTTGACATGATCTGACATCTTCAGGAACGAAAATATCTCGCAAAACAGAAACGTTTACTTTGCATTGAAGCGTAATCCTATGGACATTGGCGTCAGCATTGAAAATCATACAAGTACGATTCGCAGTTTGTGTCAATACATTGAGGCCTAGACAAGTAGGATCGCGTAACATTTGTATTATTTCGTTGCAAATAGATTTATTGCAGGTAATACAGGGTGGGGCAGAACCTATCCGATTTCAAAACGTTATAAAATTAAAACCACTCAACTTGACAAAATTTTTTTTTTATTAACATATCGCAAATTTTATGCCATTTTTAAATTTAAGTTTTGAAAAGCACATCATTCAAATGTCGTCCTTGGGAGCGGATACACTGATTTAGGCGCTCGCGGTAGCTTCCCATGACTTTCACCGTCATTTCCACAGGAATTTCTTCAATTGCCCGAGCAATTTCCCTTCGTAAAGCAAGAAGGGTCCTTGGTCGATGCTGGAATACCTTCGATTTGAGGTAACCCCAAAGGAAGAAGTCACATGGAGTGAGATCCGGTGAGCGCGGTGGCCAGCCAATATCACCTCTCAGAGAAATGAGGCGTCCGGGAAACATTTCCCTGAGAATGTCCATTGATCGTCGGGATGTGTGGGTGGTTGCACTATCCTGTTGAAACCACACATTTTCCACGCCATTTTCTTCCATTTTGGGTTGAAGAAAAATTTCCAGCATGAAACAATAGCGCTCGCTGTTGACCGTTACGGTTTGCCCATTTTCTTCAAAAAAGTAAGGCCCCCAGACGCCTAGGCGGAAAAGAGCACACCACACAGTCACTTTTGGGCTATGGAGGGGTTTCTGATGGATTTCCCGAGGATTTTCGTCACTCCAATATCGAAAATTCTGCGTGTTTACGGCGCCACAAAGGTGAAAATGGGCTTCGTCCGTGAAGAGCACAACATCGTCTATTGGGAGTTCTCGGAGATCGCGACACAGGTTCATACGGGTTTCAAAATTCCTTTTTAATTAATTCCTGTGCAACAACCATTTTGTAGGGATGCATTTTGAGGTCCCGGTGCAAAATTCGCCGAATACTGCGGTTGGAAATCGCCAAAGCGAGCGAATGTTTTCGTGCCGAACGACGCGGGGAACGTTCAATCGCGGCTCTCACATTGGCCACGTTTTCAGGTCCTGTTGCTGTCCTGGGACGTCCAGGCGACTTCTTTTTCAATGCTGAACCCGTCTGTCGAAAATTTGACACCCACACTTTAATCGTAGCGTGATGTGGAACAGGATCATGACGCCCGAGTCCGAAATGAATTCGAAAAGCACGTTGTGTAGCAATTATCGAACCGCCGTTTTCGATAAACCGCTCAATAACAAAAGCACGATGTTCACCAGACTAAGGCATATTGACTAATGACAAATGGCATAAAACCGGCTTTCTAACGGTTTTTACCCCACTACTCTACCTGTTCCCTCTTCTGAGAAAAAGGGATTTGAAATCGGATAGCTTTTTCTGCCCCTTCCTGTACAAGTCACCGTGAGAGGCGGCCTCTGGAATCCATCTCGTCTACGGATGGCAAGCTCTCGTTTGTTCGCATTTTCATCTCCATTTATGCGACTCATTTGATTCGGCAAAAACTCTCTATCGCAAACGTAATACTATCAAATTGTCTATCTTTGCCTCTGTTGATGATGTATATACAAAATATAAGACCACCAAATAAAAATACTTTTAATATTAACTGTGCAAACGCTTCGGTTCATTTTTTCTTATGCTGAAGTAGTTCAATTTTGATATCGAAAATTTATTTTCGGCGTCATATAGCTGGACAATATTATATATCTAACATACAATTAGATAATATTAACTATGCACGACAAGAAAAAGAAAACACTGCACAATTAGACAATTTTGACGTCGGAAACTTCTACTGCAGGCCTGGCAAGCGAGGGAACAAAACATGCGTCCTTGAACGAAAATGCGATATAACTAATACAACTTCGAATGTTTTCATAGTATACACACTATAAAAGCAATCGAAGTTGTATTAGCTATATCGCGTCTTCTTTCAAGGACGCGTGTTTTGTCCCCTCGCTTGCCAGCCAAAACTATATAATATTTGGAAATCTATAAAGATATCACACATCTTTACATTTAGCATTTCTTATTTTATATTTAAAATAAACATTACATGGCATAAAAATATAATATCGCGTAAATACACGCGTGTACGCTGTACATACGCGAAACAGACGATGTTCGAGCGACTCGAGAATCAAGAATCGAGAATCAAAATGACCAATGAGCATCGCGGAAAAGAGGGCTTGGATACAAAACAAATTCACGGTAACACACACTGTTTATTGAGCTGATCATCAACAGAGGCAATAGACAATTTGATTTAATTCATATAATCATTTTCTCTTTCTAACGTATTTCAGTGATATTATACCTAACCATGGCTTGCAGAAATCATTTGAAGTGTCCGCCTGCGCGCCAACAACGAGAGCAGAGTTGAGGACGCCCGTGGGAACAAGACGAAGACTCTCCCAGCGAGAAAGATGATGGATCGTCGCCAAAGGCTACGGGCCGATCATGGTCACGTTGACGAAATCGCACATATCTTATTGTATCCGCTATATACCGCCTTTGTAAAAAGAAGATAATAAATGCGATGGCTTAATATAAGTAAGAAAAAACGTAAAATAAAAGATTCAGTATTCATTTTCCTTCCATCACCGAACTGTGCGTATTCCACAAACAAAAACTAGTCGAAGAAGAGATGAAATGAAATGGAGGGGACGGGGGAAGGGGGGGAGGTCAAGTCAGGGTAGAGGAGGGATAGGGGAGGGATGAATTAACAGATGTTTAAGTGCTACATAGTGGCAGCGGCAGTTGTCTATTTCTTACTTTCGACTGTTTTTAGTGCTCACACGGCTCAACGAATCAAGTTGCAACCGAGAGAACTTTTCACGAGGATGACGTAAACTACAAATTCCCAAAATTTCAGTCAAATTCACCGAGACCCATTTTCCATAAGGTTTGTGCGGGGTCCTTTAATAGTTTTCGAAATATTGGACATAAATGAAAAGATATTAATTTGAAATAATTTTTAACACTCTGTTAAACAATAAAACGACTTGTTCTTCTAATATCTATTAAAATTAATTTAGTAAAGGTTCAATATGGCCGCCATTTTACTGCCAACAATACGTTTGATGTTTTGAATCAAAAACTGTTTAAATCAACAACAGCAGTGTTTTGTTATCCAGGCACGCTTGATGAATTGCATTCCATTGTTTTTCTATTGCACAGAATATTGATGTATTTTTGTAAACATGTTATAGTAATTTACGATACAAGTAACGTTATGAGTAATGTAATAGCATATTACATAACTAGGGTTGTAAGTAGCAAATTACGCGCAAGCGAAAGATATTGCATACGAGACGCGTAGCGGCGAGTAACGTAATTTCACGAGCGCGTAATTGCGTTACAACGCGCTATGTACTATACGCTATGTACTATACTTAACCTTCGACCTTACATTTATTCGCTTAAACTACAGACATATTCAAACTGAATCTTGTTAGGGTGACGTTTAAATTTGTATTTAATTAGCCGGTAATAGCAATGTTTGATTTGATTTGATTTGAAGGTGTGCACTGATTCAAGACTGGACCAGTATAGGCCACAGAATCAGGCACTCACAAATTCTGGACCTCGTTACAGCAGAGTTCCTCCAAACACTGTCGGACGTGTCAATCAAATGACAATCGAATAAAAAAACCGAAACAAAACTCTGCATTCAGGTACACAGATCCATCCAAAACAGAGGTGGGCACCAGGTATATTCCTGTATAGGCCTAACACAGGGAATCTGTTCCTGTCGGACATGACCCTTCTGTCTCACAGGCTGAAAAAATAGCATTCGAAAAATGGGCCCTGATCTCGGATAGCGAAGCTGCCCTAATGAACTCACTCTAATGTGGATACCCGGCTATGCCTCGCAAGTATAGACGGCAACGAATATGGCGATGTACTTGCAATTCGACCACCATCATTGGACGGGACTGAGGGCTATCGAAAGCACATAGAAACGGCGTGGTTCAAGAATGTGAAAAAAGAAAAAAAAAATACAAAATAAGTTACTGGAAAAATGCACCAGGTCAAAATCCAAAATATTCATTGACTTCTCGCTTAGCAGAGCCAAATAGCTCTTACGTGTTATTAAAACCGAGATAAGACTCAAGCACCGATCTCCTTCTAGATCTGGATCTGGATTGTTCCGATGGGAGGACAGAGAGGTCCGCTGCACGTAGGTCTTAATGGGCCCTTTGTACTTCCTCCCATCCCGGTACCGTCCAGCCAAACCACGGCATTGGCGAACGCCAGGACTACACCAAGAGGGACTCTTTGGATGTCAGTTGTTTGTAGACATCTCTCTCCCATTATAGTTTGTCTTATTGAGGAGATAGCCGTACACTCCAAGAGTACGTGTTTAGCAATCTCCTCTTCAGCTTCACACCCTCCACAGATGGGACTTGGGCAGAGGCCCATTCTGTTTAGGTGCATTCTGCAATGGGCTCTTTGTACGTCCTCCCATCTGAGTCCTCACTTCCTGGTACCGTCCAGCCAACCCACAGCATTGGCGAACTCCAGGACTGCATCAAGAGGGACTCTTTGGATGTCAGCTGTTTGTAGACATCCCTCTCTCATTATGGATTATCTTATTGAGGAGATAGCTGTACACTCCAGGAGTATGTGTTTAGCAATCTCCTCTTCAGCTTCACACCCTCCACAGATGGGACTTGGGAAGAGGACCATTCCGTTTAGGTGCATTTTTAGGTTACAGTGTCCAGTCAATAGTCAAACGATCTTTCGTAGGTTCCCCCTGGACAGTTGTATGCAGTATCTGACAGTTTTGGGGTGCATCGAGACAAAGTCTTTTGCCGCCCTGCAGCCAGGCTTCCATCGTTCCATCGATCTTGGTGATGTTTAGTCAATGTATCTTTTAGTAAGGATATTGTGTCTGACAGAGAGGGTGGCAGTCCAGGTTCCGGCCCGCAAGTGGGGCATCTGGAAGCCTTTCTTGGCAGCCCGTCTGCTATCTTATTCCCTTTCCCAAGATGACTTTGTTGTCGTTTGCCACTTTTTCCAGGGCTACGCAGCATTCCATCGTTAGTGCTGAGATGATTTTGCAGTTCTTAATTGCTGATATTGCTGCTCTGCAGTCTGTGATGATATGTCTAGTTTTACCTTTGATATTTCTATCCGCGATTTCTCTTGCTGCATGTAGTATACCTCCGGTCTCCTTACAGGAAATTGCTTAGTGAAGTATCATATTCACAAGATGGGTAAAACGGACAACACTTTCTATACACTATGTAAATCGGCAAAATAAACGGCCTAACACACTATGCGAGTGTGTAGCATTAGTTACCACCAGGCAGGCCCTAACTGAAGAAATGGAGATAATGTCAGAACGGGTTAGGGCATTGCCTCCCAGGAAATGAATTGACCTTGCCAAAGAAGTTAAATTACTGGAAATCTAATAGCAGAAGGGAACCAGTACAAAGTTACTAGTCAATCTTTCTCATTAGTAATTTGTATTGTGAACATTAAATATTGTTCCCCCATCAGAACACCTACAGACCGGTTTCGACCTTTCAGGTCTCATCAGTGCAGTTAGTTGCTGATGGGGATCGGAGATTACTATTGGAATATAAGTATTCCAAACACCGTTAAAGGTAGAAACGCCAAAGTGGCGAAATCTATTGCCTGAATGCTGTTCTGAACCAAATCCGGGTGGCTTTAACACTGACAAGATATGAACATTGCCAGCGGCGGCAAATATAACAATACTAATGTGAACATTAGGTGTTCTGATGGGGGAACAATATTTAATGTTCACATTAGTATTGTTATATTTGCCGCCGCTGGCAATGTCCATATCTTGTCGGTGTTAAAGCCACTCGGATTTGGTTCAGTACAGCATTCAGGCAATAGATTTCGCCACTTTGGCGTTTCTACCTTTAATTTGTATTGTGTTTATTTGATGTTGATAAAAGCTGGCATTTGTAACATTGACATAGGAGTCTAATTTAATGTATTTTTGACATAAGAGTCCAATAAATATCCACATTATATACAGGGTGTTTCAGACCACCCGTCCTAGGCTTTTTCTCGAGAACGTGACGTCATAGAGCTTCGAGAAAAAAAATAGCACCACCAATGCCTACCTGAAGAATTCAGTCAACTTTAGAATTTCAAATGGGAACCAAGGTCAAGTGGGGTATCATTGGATAGGTATTTAAAAAGAAACAACTTTAGTTTGAAAAATTTATTTCTAAATGTTAGGCGTAATGAAATAAAAATTAATGCTTCAAATAACCAGTCCCGGGCAGATTGGCCAGATTTTACAATTAATTTTTTAACAAGTTGGCTTGTTGCAAAATTTAAAACGACGTGCACATATCACGAAAACAGCTGATTTAGCTTTATTTTCTTATAAACGTAACGATACTTACCTGTAGCCAGTTCATAATTTTCATTTCAAGCACCATGTATTTATAAGTTAAGTTAGTTAGTTGATGCATACAAAATCATTGATTAATTACCATAGGCATTAATAATCCATAATATTATAATTGTTTGTGGGTTGCTAGCGACGCAACCCGCAATCAAATTTATTATTTGACAGTAATATTTGTTTGTAAATATAGGGTTTTCAAATTTAGAAGGGTTTGATATGCTGATGGTTTTGGGTGAGTGTTATAAAAATTATCGTGCGGCTGAGCGGCTATATGCTGAACGATACTCTCAACGAACTCGTCAGTCAAGAAAGGTATTTCGTCACCTAGCCCATCGACTTAAGACGTCTGGTGAAATACAACCAAGCCATAATAAAAACCAGCGTGTTAAGCAACGTGTGCAGAACGAAAGAGCACCTGATATAATTGCTGCTATTAGTATTGACCCACATACATCCACTAGAAGACTCTCAATCGATGCTGGGATTAGTCACACAACAACGTGGAGAATCATAAACAAAAACAAATTCCATCCTTTTCATATTCATTTACACCAAGAACTTGGGGCACACGATTTTCAGGACCGATTGGATTTTTGTGGATGGTTGTTGAACAAAAATCAGAGCTTCCACCGTCGAATTCTTTGGTCAGATGAACATTCAAGAATAATGGAAATGTTAATATTCACAACGCGTATTACTGGTCTCGCGAAAACCCTCACTAGCTACGCGAAGAAAACAACCAACATATTTGGAGCCATAATGACTGGTGTGGCATCTTAGGAGACCAAATACTTGGACCACATTTTTTCAAAGTGTCTTTAAAGGGTATAATGTATAAAGATTTCATAGACAACATACTTAATGAACTCTTAAGCGATGTTCCATTGGCAACCCGTTTAAGAATGTGGCTGCAACAAGACGGTTGCTCAGCTCATTATTCTAGAGTGGCTCGCGAAACTATTAATAGTATCTTTCCTGGCCGTTGGATTGAAAGATGAGGTCCGGTTTCATGGCCAGCTCGTTCGCCTGACCTAACACCTCTTGATTTCTTCTTGTGGGCACGTATTAAAGACCTGGCATATAAAGAACATCCAACCACGAGGGACAACAGGAAGGATAGGATCCGGAATGCCTACCGTACAATAAGTGAAAATGAGGGGTTACGGGCTGTCAACCATGTCCAAGTACGGTTACAAAAATGCACCGATCAAGCAGGAAGACACTTTGAGCATTTATTATAAAAAAAAACACTTTTTGGTATTTAAATGTTTTGTGTTTATTTTGTTTTCATATTGCGGTTTGGGCAACTTTAAGCTTTTAATGTTTAATTCGTTTATTCGAAAAAAATGTTATCTGTTATCTTTAAAATACGTCAAAGCCATACATGACCTAGGTTCGCATTTAAAATATTGAAGTTGCGCCTACTTCCGGTAACATCCGGATGTCGAAACTACCTCCATTAAATTATTTAAGTAAGCTTATGACATGTAATTTTGTTTTATGAACCTCTACGACGTAATACATTGAGAAAATAGCCAGGGACTGGTTATTTGAAACAATAATTTTTATTTGGTTATGCATATGTTTAAGAAATCAATTTTTCAAACAAAAGTTATTTCTTTTTAAAATACCTATCCAATGATACCCCACTTGACCTAGGTTCCCATTTGAAATTCTAAAGTTGAGTGTAGTTACGCCTACTTCCGGTAACTTCCGGAAGTCGAAACTACCTCCATTAAATTCTTCAGGTAGGCATTGGTAATGCTATTTTTTTTCTCGAAGCTGTATGACGACACGTTCTCGAGAAAAAGGCCTGGGACGGGTGGTCTGAAACACCCGGTATAAATTAACGGTGGAACATAATAACAATTTACATACTCAAAACTAGAATAACTAAATAAATATATCCATTTATTATGTTTGTGATTATTTATAATTTTATATTTTATATATGCATTGATCCTTACCACTTCGGTAATAATTACAGATACACATCTCATAATTAGTCGCACGAAACCGACCGATATTGACCCTGCAGTGTTAAGGTCGGCAAGTCTGCACGCTTGCAGGATTTTGAACCGATAACATTCTATTGTTGAAATAGTCGAAGTGAAGTTATTTACATGATGACATCAATTGAATCCATAGTTTGGGACACGCGAATTTCGTGTCAGTCAACGCGGCGTGCCTTTGTTTGCAGTTTTACGTGTTATTAAATTGAGGTATGTACGTGAAAATTGGATTCGAAATTGTTTAATTCCGCTCAACTTGTTACTCGATTCAACGTTTTATTAGAATTACTAAAACAAATTGAGTTTATTTATTGAATTAATTAATCATTTTTATTATATCGCTAATATACAGAATACTGCAATACATTTATCCAGTAAAAAGTATTATGTCGAAACAGTATCAATCAAATAATTTAATTAAGATATATGTTCGTATTTTTAAAATGGAAGTTATTTTATTATTTTGCTTTAGATTCATACCGAGTGTTTCTTAAATATGGTTCACTATCTCTCTATCTAGCTTTTAAAATTATAGTTAGAAATGAAATTATCCACGTTTTAACCACAAATTATCATTGTGTAAAATTAAATAACGACAAAAGTAGCCTCTACAAAATTAGGTACTACAATGACTAAAACCTAACAACTTATCGAACAAGTGAGGGGTTATAATTTTTAATCATTGTATAAAATATTACATAACACGAGACCACAGTTATATCTATAAATATATACAATCACGAACGTGATACCATTATTGTTCACCATTTTTACGCAGTAAATTTATAAGGTAATTAATCACGGACCTTTGGATACGACACTCAACGTTAATTAAAAATAATATGAATTTTACTCCAAATTACTGTTATATTATTCTTTGACAAGTGTTAATATTTAATGCGACAGCGTAAATAGAGAATAATTATTGTTTTTTTTTCGCTCGCAAAATATGAATTTACCATTAAAATTATTCCGTTTGCGAATAAATAATTACACTCGTGTATATTGCATTTTATATAATAAACAAAGAGACTGTGTTATTACAATCTATTATTATTTATGCACTCTCCTCTCCGGGCAATTCATAAAGCAAACATCAACGGTTAATCCAAGTTTTCCATTTCAAAGTTTATTCTTTTGATCTTAAAATAGCCTAAGGTTATTTCTACCTCTTTTATATAAATATCTATTATACATCAATTAAATGAAACGAACGTTCCTTATAATGGGGTTATAAATAACCAATTGTTTGTACAACAAGCTATTAATAATACTGGCGTTTTCAAAAGGGAGCACGGATTTGCAATTGTATAAATGTTGGATTGTTATTGTTTTGAATTGAGAAATGTTTGTGTGAAATAAATTTAATAAAAAGGTATGTCGATGATTTTATGAGGTAAATTTTGTTTGTTCTGAAAAATCTGGTTTATGCTGTTTTATGTCGATTTTCCTTTTCATACCTCCTGAAAACTACTTTCTTTGCAGAGTATAGTGGTATAAGTGCTACAAAGTCTGATGACTTATGACCATAATAATATATTTGAAAATTATTGCCAGTGAAATTTAGGTACGCAATATCTGCTAAGTGAAGCAATAACTTATATTCCAAAATTAATCGTTTTTATTTAGTATTAAAATAATAATAACAATGATATAAATTAACTTTTTCATTTGTCAAAATTAGCGAAATGACACGTCGAAACTTCGAAAATTCGAATCTTCGAAGGTTTTCTATGAATCTTTGACTCTCCGAACCTCCGAAACAAACATTCCAGCCCTAATTTAAATGTCAATATGCAGCACATGGCAATATATCCATTGGTGTTACTGGCGTGAAATTACTCAAAATTTGAAATAAAATAATAAAATATTAAATGCAAGTAAATTATTCTACAATTATATGTAAAGGTATTAATAAATAACAGTGCCTGGGTACTAATCAAACTTAAAAACTTAAGCTATAAAAAAATGTTTTAAGAAAAGTACACGAAGCGTGAAACTTCTTCAGTTAGCTTTGAGACAATTGAAAGGAACCCACTCTTCTTCATCAACTATTCACAACTGAACGCACATCATCCAGCAGTCTTGATCCAAATGAGAAACTTTAGTGCCTCCAAATACTTCCTTTGTTAAGCACGTTGAAATAATTGTTGAAGACAGCCTTAGAAATCGAAGTTTCTTTTATAAATGATAACATTAATATTCCTGTGGTTATTAAATACACAGAAGATGGTCATGTCTTTTTGAAGAAGATGAGACTCAATCTAACAGCGCAATTCGACAGGTTACGAAGAAAAGGAAAATTTCGTCCAAGAGTGAACGGAGAGACATATTTGGGTTACAAAAAGTTACATGGAAAAGTCTTCCATGACGTGTCAAAGATCGTAAGGGCGATTAAAAATAGGTGTGCATATGTAACCGCGAATAAAAGAAATAGGAAACGGAACCTTAAAATGTAGCCAAATTTCCGACAAACAAAGGCAAACTTTATTCAATCACTTCTAGACAAGGTAGAAATCCCAGAAAGCTTATATACTCGGTTTGGTAGCCTCTCAGAACATCAGAAGAAAGCGGAAAAAGTTACTGGAAGACAACATAAAGAGAGCGGAGAGAGAGTCGTACTTTCTTCTTGGGTACGCTTTATCTTGAATGATACTATTATTTTCTTTGGGTGAAACTCCTAACAACGATAAAATAATGGAACCACCCACTCAGCTGCCAATTAAATTATTAAGTAATTCTTCATGCTGTTTTTGAAATTTTTAATAGGTTGTGTTTTAATGTGGTCAGACAGTGCATTATAACATTTCGGCCTAAAATAGTTTATCCCATTTTGGAGTTGATAGACGCAAGCGAGTTGGGCATATATAATCACCAGCTCTAGTAGTATAGCTGTGAATCTATCTGTTTATAAATGGTGCATTCAGCTTTATTAGTGTGAACGTATAGCAGACAATCCAGGATATACAGACTCGGTAAGGCAAGTATTTTCAAATCAATGATGGCAGGCCTGCAATCATCCGTTTAATGAGGTGATGATCCTCAAGGCACATCTTTGTAGTCCAAATAGTCTGTTCATGATGCTGCAATGACCCCAGACAAGCAAACTGTAAGTTAGATGGCTGTACTGAGGGATGACATAGACAGCTCATTTCTCAGGCGGCGCAAGAGATAAGTATTTGTGGTTGATTCCTTGGCAATTTCTGATCCATGCTGATGCCATGATAATTTGGAATTAGGTAAACACCCAGAAATCTGGTGCTATTTTCCACAATATGAAGCCTCAGAGAAAAATTTACAACTGCTAATTTCGTTGGATTGGCGAGTAAGTTATTAGCGTTAAACCAGTCAACCGCACAATTTACCGCATTAGTATTTTTTTTCAATTGATGTTTGCTCTTGATGGGAAAAAGTTTTGACGGAGGTATCATCAGCAAATAATACTATCGAAGATTCGGCCAGTGGGCATGGCAAGTCGTTAATGTACATTAGAAAGAACAAGGGGCCGAGGATAGATCCTTGCGGAACCACATGAGTTGCAGGAAGTACTTCAGATTTTTGATTATAGTAGTACACTTGTTGACTTCGACTACTCAGATAGGAATTGATCATTCGGCGGGTTTTAGGATCAAAATGATAAAAGTACAGTTTCTGCAGGAGCACCTCATGGGAGACGCAGTCAAATGCCTTGCTGAGATCCATGAAAACCCTCCGTTTTCAAATATGTACTTCATAGATCTCCTCTGTGAATGCAATGACTGCGTCTCACGTAGACCTACCCCTACGGAAACCGTACTGATTGTTCATTATAATCTCTGAACTGTCTAGGTAAGCTACAACTTGATATACGATTCGTTACCTTTTTTATAGATTGGTATTATACAGGGTTATTCACGCTATACGACACGGAATATTGTGGCCAAAATACGTGACTTTCAAAAAGTTTGACTTTTGGGATATATAGGGGCCTATTATGGTTACTTTTAAAAATTAATTTTACATTATACAGGGTGTTCCAAATTTATTTTCCGAGATATTACGCAAACTTAATTTTTTTTAATGAAAACCATAGTTGGCTATGACCTCATTCGAAAGACTATTTTTTCTCTTGAATCCGATATCACAAATGACTTAGTTATTTCTAAAAATATGTGAGTTACAGTAGGTTCGAATCCCAGTCCAGGCGAAATATTTTTCGGGGATCGAGAAGTATTCGCTCGGGTCCATGGTTGTATACGTCTGACATTATTCATTTGTACATTTATTCATTGATTCGTCCAAAAATTGTACATAAATAGTAGCCCCCTTGAGCTGGTTATATGGGCTACGATCCCAAAAAGTTTTATTATAAATGAAAAAAATAGTTAGCCATGAAAAAGATGAAAGTAAAACAATTTCAGTTGTTTATAACAACAATAAAATATTGCAGTTATTATTTTTATAGAGATAAACAAAGTTGACAAAAGAACACCGTATAATAATTCTTCAATTATAAAAATAATAATAGGATCGTTTGATCAAAACTACAGTCACTAATAAATAAATAGAGTGATATTAACTAAGTGAAAGTGCATTTTATTTCAATAATAATAGGAGACACATTTTAATATCACAAAAGATGCTCAAAAAGTCCACCATTAATATTATGGCATAAATTACATCTTTTTAAAATTTAATTTGTCTCCTGTTATTATTTAAATAAAACGCACTTTTACTTAGTCAATATCACACTGTTTATTTATTAATGAACGATCCTATTATTATTTTGATAATTAAGAATTATAATACTTTATGTTGTTTTTTGTCAACTTTGTTTATCTCTATAAAAATAATAACCATAATACTTTATTGTTGTTATAAACAACTGCAATTGTTTTACTTTCATCTTTTTCATGGCTAACTATTTTTTCATTTATAATATATCTTAAATATGGCTGTAACTCACTTATTTTTAGAAATAACTATGTCATATGTGATATCGGAATAAAGAAAAAAACAGTCTTTCGATTGAGGTCATAGCCAATTATGGTTTATATTAAAAAAAAATGTAAGTTTGCGTCATATCTCGGAAAATAATGGTGGAAAATTTTTCTGAATTTATTTTATTAAGCTGCATAAAATGATCTACAACTTTGTCCTTTACAGTGTTTTTCTATCTGTCATAATAACCGAGATATATTTATTTGAAAAAATTGACACTTTTTACATTTTTCAAAATATCTAGTTACCCTTCACTTTTTTGAAAACCCTGTATTTAACGCGATTCACCCCGTACATTTAAGAATTAATTAGAATATAACATATAAAACAAAATATAAAATAAAATACTAATATAAAATTACAATTTAAAATTTAAAATTGCGACAACTTTGAGATGACAAACAAAAACAAGTAAAAACAATACAATGCAATGTGTTAAAGATAAATAATTCAAATAATGAAAACCCCCGCACGAAAGTTGCAATTATCTAAATTTGACCATAAACAAATATCGGGAGATCTATTCGTGATAAATTAGATTTAAAGTCTGAAATATTATTTGAAAAGAGTTTAAAATTGGCGTTACTTATCAGGCCATTCGCTACTCTTAAAGTCCGTGATAAGGGTGCTTCGAATACCAATCAGTTTAAGTACAAAGGAGCAATCAATGTGACTATTGAAATCGAGTCAATTTTTGCGTGAGTTATGAATTTTTGAAAATTAATATTTTAAGTTAAGTAATAAAATTTGTAAAATCCTAAGTGTAAAAAAATTAAATTCATTTAAACTTTAAAATTTGTACAAATTTTGTACTGATAAAAAATCAGAAAAAAATATATTGAATTGCAGTGGAATTTGTAAAATTCTACAAGTGTAACGAGTTTTAAATTCCAATCAAAATTAAATTTCTGCATAGGTTTAATCATTGAATTGATGAGCCGAATTTGCTTTAAAAGATTAAGATTTATGAAAAGGACAATACATTTCTGATTTTCCGTTAAAACAATTGCCAAATTATAGCTGAAAACAAATGACAACATATAAACATTGTCTGGGGAAACGAAATATGCATTCTACGAATTTAAAAGTTGTAAAAAATTTATTAATAGTTCAAGTTCTATGTAAAAAAATAAACATTTTTGATTTCTCATCTTAGGTTAAAACAAAACAACAATTTTCCAAACTGAAAATGGGAAAACAAAAATTGCCTAGACGGATAGAAAAAAATAATCAAAGGAGAAATTCGTTTTAAGAGTTTAAAATTAATTGAAAAAAATATAGATTTCGGATTTTGAATAAAAATGAGTGCCAAATCCGAGATTGAAAAGAAACAGCAACACACCAAAATCGAAAATTGTACGATTTAAAAAATTAATCCATGAATGAATATTTTTTTAAATTGGTTATTTAAGCTCCAGAAAATAAACCCATTCGATGGTGAGAAAGCTAATTGCGAGTGCTATTTGGTAAGAAGGTAAATGTAATTATAAGATTCTGTACGATTTGTTAATGAGATATTGACCTGATGGTCTCTCTACTAATGCCGTATTTTTTTGTATACATTATTGTACAATAACATAAATAAACTATTGACCTGATGGTTCCTACTACACCGTTATTTATGTATTCAGATATTATTAAATCGCATTGAAAAATTCACAATATATTATTCATTCAATAAAGTTTAATTCATTTCATTTAATCGCTTACCAACAGTAGGAACTATCTTCATAACTGATAATCCATTTCCATTAATGTAATTTTCAATATTCTGCACACACTAAAACACGCGAACACTCGCTCACTCGGTGGAAGGTAAACTGCCGAATCGAACGGTTTTCAATGACTAAAAGGAGATTGAATCTGGAATGCGTTCATGCATCGTGGATAAGGATTGATAACAGACGACGAAATAATGAGTTTTTTGCAAACATCTACGCCGGATACTAATTACCTCCGAGGCAAAGGTCAAATGATTCGGCGGTTCGCACCTGGCAAAATTTTCCAGTTCCAGCGGTGAGTTTGTTCGGTGTTTTAGATTTTACCAGCGCAACAGAGTGTTATTCTTGAATTTTAATTTTTGAGTTCACTGGAATTTGAAATACTTTCATTTGATCAGGCGGCGAAGCCGTGAATATTTCCAGCAAGTTCGCCGGCTCGAAAAAAATAGAAAAATAATAGCCATCGACGTTAAACTTTCTAGAATAGCTAGAAATGCACTCAAGATTATGATTTCGTGAAAATCCATTTTCACCCCTTCACTGGATTTTAAAATATTTTCATTTGATCAGGCGGAGAAGTTGTGAAAATTGAAATATACGAAACATCAGAATCATCGTTTATTAATAATACACGCTCTGTAGCGTAAATGTAGTATAAGCTTTGGAGTGTTACAACCCTGTATTAGAATCTTCCAAACACATGCATATAGATCCAGTAAAATTTCATTCTAATCTAGATCTTCAATGATCAAACCTTAATAAATCTAAAAAGAAAATACATTTAACATACCTGTGATCGTATTATCATTAAATTGTTTATTCAAATGAATATATTAGACATTTATACTTTTCATTAAAAACACAGTACATTGTTGCTTTTAAATTAATGTGAAATGTAATAATTATAGCAAAAATATTTGTTGTGCGCACCCTGTGAGGATTGATAAAAGTGAGTAATTTTCCGTGTGAGCATTTTTCAGTGTGAGCAATTTTCGTGTGCGCAATTATCATTGTGAGTTATTTTCTGTGTGCGGAGTTTTCCGTGTGAGCATTATTCAGTGTGAGGAGTTTTCGTGTGCGGAGTTTTCGCTGTGCGCAGTTTTCTGTACGCAGTTTTCGAACCTAAACAATATAGCATTCCATTTAAAATAAGGAAGTTGGTTGAAAATATTTTAATTGAAAAGGGCACCCCCAATTACGTAAACGCTAACAATCTCGTTACAATACATTAATTACAAGTCCATATACTTTTAATGTACCATTTCGGTGGGACACCCTGTATTTACAAAATAAACTTGTTTTATTCCATTTCTTTTTTCTGTCTATCTGCGTACAGAGAAAATATGTAATTATATATAAATACGAAAAAACTATGAATTAAGTCGCGAATTCAGCTAAGATTTGTAATCCATACAAATATTTCGTTTCCTATACGAGTTCATGCCTGTGATCACTAACTTGTATAGGAAACGGATATTAGCATCCGGATAAAAGATAATTTTTCCCATCAGTAACAAAAAATTATTATTATCTCAACAGTTTTTAAGTTTATTCAGATATTTTATTTTTAGAAGTATTATCAGTAGTAATACCATGGGTAAAGTGGGTGAATTCAATACGAAATTGGGTTGCTTAGAATGTCAACGAGTCCGTAGGACAAATTGAGTTTCTTAAAGCAACACAATTGAGTTAGTAAACAAAAGGCAGAACTATATGATGTAACAAGTCATAAAAATATTTTATGTAATTTATAGCTGAAAATGTATTTGACGAAATTCATTAAATATTTAAATGTTTGAAATTCATTGAAATCTTTCACCTGCAATAAATTGGCACTTGTATTGCATAATGTATTCATCACGCATTCTTTATAATTTGTTCCGTCAAGTTTTCGCATGTTGAAACTCCAATCCTGATTACCAATCTTTCGGCCGACTCTCCTGCATCAAACTGGTAACTTCGCTCCGTGCTAAATTGTGTAAACTGTTTCCAAACGAATCGTTTTGATTTTATTGTATAATTCCGTAAATTTTCTGATATTTTCGCGTCGATTATTACTCAAATATATTTCATCACATATTGTTCGGCAAGGAGGCTACGGAAGAAAATTTGACCAAAACAGGAGTTGAATATTTTCTTCCTTTATAAGACTCAGTAGTGCAGCAGTAGTGGTATCTCCATCTCAGGGTTCTCTGCGAATATCCGCAGCAATAACATCTTGTAACAACCAAGTGCAAAATAAAAACATATACAGTGCGCATTTTTAATGCTAATTGCGAGCATGTAATATTTCGTATGTTCAATTTAAAAAAAAAACACTTCAATCGCATTGTGCCTTGACATCGCAACGAACGTGAAGCTGTGTGTGTTACCTATAGTAGTAGTGGTACTAATTCAATTGCAGTGTGCCTTGAAACAATAAATCGGTTTGTCAGATTTGCCAATTTAAAAGTCGTATTATTTCCGAAATGAGTTTATTTCAAAATAATAATAATAGAACTTCTTAACATCTTGTACCCGAAAATGAAGAACAGAATATTGATAAAGCGATTTTTCAAATGGAGTATTACTTGTTATATTCACCAAATATTTCCAGGTCGCTGGATTTGCAAATTTGGTGCAATACATTAGCCTCCGCGGTCAGTTGATCTAACATCGAATAATTTTGGCTTTGGCGTTATCTAAAGTGGAAAATTTAGAATAATTTTGTTAAGGGGTGATGCCTACCTGCATAGGTTAAAAAAATCGATTTTTTTTTATTGCAGAAATCGAAATTCTGAACATTTTAGTTTTTTTTTTCGTCAAAGTTTCAAGTCGATCGGATGAAAATTGCCAAAGTTATGAGCGTTTAAAGAGTATCGTGTCAAATACCGCGCGCTATCGTAACAAATCGCTCCGACTGCTGCCCAAATGAAAAGAGACATCGGCATCCTTCACGTACGCACCGGGATGCGCACGATCGTATTTACGTTGAATGCCATAACCTCAAAAACTCTGTTTGCCGCGCGCGAAACGAGGTTGCATTTTAGTGTTGTTTTGGGCTAAAGTGATGAGTCCTGGGTGTTCTACGCGTAAAGGATCGCAAAACGATCGGCCCTCTAGGTTTTCGAAAAAGTCAATCTCGGAAAAGGCACCCAATAAACCCGCAGTGGAAAGTGATCCTGCTAGTTTCAGTGCGTCTGCGAAGAAATTGAAGCTGGACTTTGATGTACCGGAGAATGCCTCTGTGGAGTATCGAGTCATCAATTTTATCACCATTTTTACTGCAATTGCGACTTTCATCAAGTGCAAGGACTGTGGGAAAAATGTGGAGTTTGGAACCGCCAGCACTCGAGGACTTGGATTCAAAATCTCCATATCGTGTGACACTTGCCCGGCGCGATTCGTTCACTCCTGCTCTCGCATCAAAAATACCTACGAGGTGAACCGGCGATTCATTTTCACGATGCGGTTGCTGGGACTAGGCTTGAAAGGATCTCAACGATTTTGTGGACTGATGGACATGCCGACTTATCTCTACCACAGTATGTACGATATGATAATCAAAAGTGTCCATGGCGCTGTGAAGTTCGTTGCAGAAAGTTTTTTCCGTGAAGCTGCCAAAGAAGAAATCAACGAGACCCGGAAGGAAACTGGCGATCCACAATCAATCGATTTAGTCGTTTCTGGGGATGGAACTTGGATGAAACGAGGCTTTACTTCCTTATTCGGCGTTTCTTTCATTATTGGGTTTTACACTGGCAAAGTTCTTGATGTACTCACCAAAAGTTTGTTTTGTAAGCAATGCGAGTTTTGGAGCAAAAAGGAGGGCACGGTCGAACACGAAGAGTGGATAAACATGCATGGAGCTGAATGTCAAATAAATCACACGGGATCGTCTGGAAAAATGGAGGGAGATGCCATGGTCTAAATGTTTCAAGGTTCTGAGGGATTTTATGGCGCGCGATACAAATTCTACGTAGGAGACGACGATTCCAAGACTTACTCGCAAATCGTGAAATCAAATCCGTATGCAGACGCAGCTGTGGTCAAGAAGAAGAGCGTCGGACACGTGCAGAAGAGAATGGGCAGCAGACTTCGCGCTTGTAAGAAGAACAACAAGGGGGTCGTCGGTAAGGGTAAGCTTACTGCAAAACTGATAGACAAGTTGACTGTTTATTACGGCTTGGCTATTAAACGTAACTCTGACTCCGCCGAAAAAATGAAGAATGATATTTGGGCTACGTTTCATCATTATCGATCCACTGACCAACATCCATTTCACGACAATTGTCCAACCGGATCCGAGTCGTGATGCTCGTGGCAACGCGCGCATGCCGAGGGAACACTGGACACCTTCCATCACGATTACAATCCTTTGCCAGCCGACGTTTTGAAAGTCATCAAACCTATATATGCAGACCTCAGCAAGGACAATTTTTTGGAGCTGTGCGTCGCACAGTGGTAAAAATGCCGAAAAAGCTGGCCAAAAGTCGAAAAAATTATAGTCGCAATTTTGAGTTTAGTACACAACATCTTATTTAGGGGCTACTACTGCATACTTTTCCAAGTGGTGAGTACGATTGGTTGTATATCTGCGGTGGTATGATAGTTCAAAGTGAACGCTGTTACAACGCATTGAGTCACGCGGAGCAACACGGAAATCTCGAAAGTCCTAATAGTGCCTGTGATTTTCTTATAAAAGTGTGTTTTGTAAATCGGCTTCATGGAAGGTTTTAAGGAAGGTATGTAGCGTGTTTGTTTACATTTAGTTGTAATAAATCTATATCGACTTGTACCAAATAACTCATTGAAAACCCCGTAATGGCGATTGTTATTTTACACAGACATTTGTCGTAGATCATGAAAATAGTTATGAACCCCGGAGATCCCAGGAAGTTGAAATATACAATATGATAATAGTGATGTTTTCTATCGAAATAAACAAAAAAATGCTGCGCATATCTGCGCCTTTCTTCGTGATGCTATTTTTAACAGCCACGCCCGTCGACGCCGGCCGGTGTGCAACGACATTTTCGAGCGCACGTGCTGTTTTTTATTTTCTTTAACCATTTCTTCTAAAAACTACTATGTAAAAATGGACGCAAATAATTTCATATATTTAGTAAGATATAATAATTCTTATTTTATTTCTTATATTAATTCGTATATTATTTTTCAATTCGTATAACTTCAAAAGTGGATTACATTATATTTATAGACGAACCAAGCATGCACAACGTGGAATGTACACGGAGGGAAATTTTTCTCGTGCTTCAAGCGCATTTTCATAAAAACTTGAAGACACAATTATACGTGTGGGAAAATAAATTGTCCGAAAATAGAGGAGCTACAGTTTCAATACATCCTGATGCAAGGAACAATGTGAAGAAGTTTTTATCTAAAATCTCAATGAAATGGCAAGAATCACAGCGGAAAATGGAGCGATTCTTGAAGAAAAATGAAGATTGGTTATCCTCTTCAATAACTATTCCAGTAAGTACAATACAAATAATTCAATTTTAAAATTATTATGAAGAAATAATTCAGTTTTGCCAGTTGAAAGATATAAAGATTCATATACAATAAATTGACAGTTACTTTTTCAGACTATTCGACTTTCTGAAGGACAACCGGCAAAATCCAGTAATCAGCCTTCAACTTCTAAGGAATTTGTAAAACAGGGTCGACCTTCTGCAGAGTTTGCAAAAGCTAGTGAACGAACAAAACGGAGAAGAGGTGCTGAAGTACGTGAAACACTCAGCGCACCGGAGTTGATGTATGCAACTCAGACGAGTCTTCGTTCTTCCGGCGCAAATGATGCTGCCCATATTGTTAAAGATTTGTCAACATCATCACCAACGCGAGCTTCTAAATATAAAAGAGGTTTTAAATTGACCGCAAAACCGGCTATTACAAAAATGACTGCAGATGCTGCACTTTCCATACTTGTTGAAGCAAAATTGACAAGAAGTCAGTACGAGGTGATTAGAATGGCATCAAAAAACAACAATGCTCCTATATACCCTTCTTATCCAAAAGTACTAGAAGCTAAGACTCGGTGTTATCCTTCGCTGATTACAGTGAGTGAGACCAGTGCAGAGGTTAAATTGCAATCATTATTGGACCACACTTGTGAAAGGATTTTACGGGTTAAAAATGACTTAGTTCTAGCATTGGATGCGGAGATTGCAAGAAGCATGAAACTCATTTTAAAGTGGGGTTGTGATGGTAGCTCCGGGCAGAGCGAATACAAGCAGCAGTTTGCCGATGAAAGCAGCTCAGATGCAAGTATTTTTCTTACATCAATTGTCCCATTACAACTGTCGGCCAATAATGAGATAAATGAGCAAATATTTTGGGAAAATCCGCGGCCCTCGTCTCCTCGATTTTGTAGACCAATCAGAATACAGTTTCTTCATGAAGATGTACAGTCTACGGTTGATGAGATGAACTACATCGAAGAACAAATAAAACATCTAGTTCCATTTGAGGTCATTGTCAACGGAAAAGAGATCAAGGTTCAATACAAGATGGCTTTCACGATGATAGATGGGAAGGTTTGCAATGCGGTAACATCGACATCTACAATGCGCTGTTACCTATGTGGAGCTACTTCAAAACAATTTAACAACCTAGAATTTATTAAACAAAGAACGGTAGATGAGTCTAACTTACGCTTCGGATTATCCGAATTGCATGCATGGATTCGTTTCTTCGAATGCTTCCTCCATCTTGGGTATAAATTAGGAATAAAGAAGTGGCAAGCGCGTACGCCTGAGGATAAAGACATAACTCTTAAACGGAAACAAACCATTCAAAAGGATTTTCAAAGGCAACTAGGACTCCTTGTAGACCGTCCCAAACATGGATATGGTAACAGTAATGACGGTAACACGGCTTGGCGGTTTTTTGCAAATTCATCTGTGTCTGCTATAATTCTAGGAGTGGACGAAAATTTAGTAAACAGATTTCATGTAGTTTTGCAAGTCATATCAAGTGGCTACGACATCAATATTCCGGAATTTGAAAAATATTGTTTAGACACTGCGCAATTATTTGTCGAAAAATACCCTTGGTTTTCAATCCCCACGACAGTGCATAAAATAATAATTCACGGCACGCAAATTATAAACAAAGCTTTATTACCAATCGGCAAATTATCCGAAGAGGCACAAGAAGCTCGTAATAAAGATATAAAAAACTACCGGGAAGGTTTTTCTCGAAAATGTTCGAGAGTAAAAACAATGGAAGACGTTTTCCACAGACTTCTCGTGACTTCGGATCCGCTTATTTCGAGTTTGCGAAAAATATCACCAAAAAAATGTACCAGCCTCTCTGCCGAAGCTATTCGTCTTTTAATACCAACGGATGAAGATTCTGATGATTCCGACTAAGACAATTTTTACGTTTCTCTTTCCAACTTTGAAATTAAAATTATGTTTATAAATTGTATTATTCTTACCTCAAATTCCTGATCACACCTATTCACAACCTTATAATTTCAGAAAATATTATTTTGCACATTAGATCAGCCATTTTGAATTCTATATTTTTGAATTCAAATCGTAATTAGCCACAAAGACCCCCGACTACCGAGTTTCACCCTAACAAAATGAATTATTTGCAATTCAATCCGCCATATTGGATCCACCGTTTATAATTGTATATTTTCGACCTTAAATTCATAGTCAACGATGTTAAAGACCCTCGACTACCGACTTTCATACAAATCAAGTGATTTTTTACAATTCGGTCCGCCGTATTGGATCCACCATTTTGAATTCTACAATTCTAACTTTAAATTCGTAATCAGCGACTTCAAAAACCCCGGCATACTGAGTTTCATCCAAAACAAGTGATGTTTTGGTTATTCGGTCCGCCATATTGGATCCGTCATTTTGAATTCTATATTTTTTACTTCAAAATCGTAATCAACTACCTCTAAGACCCTTATTTACAAAGTTACATTCAAATCCAATACTGTTTTCGACTTTTGGCCAGCTTTTTCAGCGTTTTTACCACTGTGCGTCGGACGATTTGATCAAAACCGCAACGAAAGTCTGAACCAACTGATTTGGAAAATCAGTCCCGAAATCTCGTCATCCGGCAAGCTGAACGTAGAGATTGCAGCATACGCAGCCTCCACGATGTTGAACGAGGGACATACTGGACTTCTGAAGATGTTTGAGGCGATGGGAGTCAACTGCGGATGCAACATGCACAGCTACATCAAGAAAGAGGACATCGCGCAAATCAACGTCTCTGAGCAGCGGGTGCACGAAAACACCCGAGAGGCCCGAATACTTCGCAGAAGCGGCAAATCAAGTTTCTGGAAGGCTTAATCAACGAGGAAGGAGTATCTTATGAACCAGGGATCGATGATTCCATGTAAGTACCGACAATTAGTCACTAATACACCGGCAACATATCTCAAATCTTTAAACGCGATTATCTCGAAACCACATTTCGGTGACACCGATAACCTCGAAGAGTTTTCATTCAATTTGGCCGATTCTTTGCGTCTCTTATCCAAAACAATTTTTTCTAGTCATTGATCGTTCGAATTTTGCCTATTATTTAAATTCGATTTTTCACAGCCGTCCAAAGACAGATTTTTAGACCCGAAAAAATACTTTTTTAAATATGAGGCCGCCATTTTGCAAAAAAAAAAAAATTTCCAAAACCGAACGACCAACGACAGCTTTTACTCATTCTTAATGCAACCCGCATCGTATTTTTGATTTCAGATGATTTCTGCGACTTCAGGAGGTGTCACCGCAAAAGGCCTCTTTTAAAAAGTCATCTGCTGGGAGGTGCGCAGCGGGGACCCAGGATCTCCGGCGGTTATGAAAAAATTTGATTTTAAAGACCAATATATGACTTCGATTTTACCTTGTTTAGTTTTCGAGAAAAAAATCCCGAATTTTTGCGAATTTTCGGTCTTGCAGGGAGGCATCATCCCTTAAATGGAAAACCGAAGAATTGAAATAGAAAATACTTAAAGCCTGTAATAAAATAAACTCTACTTTTCTAAGAAACTGTGACGAAGCTTTTAGGAATTGTCTGCGTTATTGTTTAGAACAAAAAGGAGGGCACTTGGAACATCTCTTGTAAATTGTCTATTCATATTTTTTGATATTGTAATCTGTTACTTTTTTTATTATTTTTACCGGTAATAATTTTGTATTTTTTGTATTTTTACTAATGTCTAATTTCCTTGTGTAACGCGCAGTAACTGCTTACACTTAACGGGGTCCCGTAGAGGGGATTAAATCAAATTATTACCACCATAGGCAACACACAAAGCTTCACTATACGGTTCGTTGCGAACTGTCAAAGGCATAATGCGATTGAAGTGTGTGTGTTTTTTTTAATTGAACATACGAAATTTGACATGCTCGAAATTAGCATGTTCAGAGATTAAAAATTCGCACTGTATACGTATGTATGTAAATTAATTAACAACCTAATGCCCGTTGACATGATAACTACTATATACATTACCGACCACTTGAAAATAATACATTATTGTTATAAAGCTAATTTTTTTTTTCGAATTTTAAGCAAATCAGTTTAAAGAACACAATAAATTACACAATTTAAGTTTAGACGTTTCAGAAGAAAACCGCTGAATAATATTCCTGCTAAGATAGAATTAATAAAGTTGTTAAAGAAACATTAAATAAATTCAATAATAGTCTTTATTGGAAGAATTAACAAAAAGTTTTGGTTATTCAGTTTTTATCTTCCTCAATAAAAAAATATAGACAATTATCTAGTCTATGTAAGAACTAGGGCAGTCAATAAATTCCCTTTGCCTTAGTGTTGCAATAAAATACACAATGTCTATATTAAATCATAAAAAAAGCCTATACAATCTATTGATTAATGAGAAACGAAATGAAGCAGTCTATATATTACAGCCGCAATGGAATGATTAAAGTTCATATTTGGTCGTTAAATATAGACAGGAAATTTGTAAGTAATTAAGAGTTGGCTGTTGCGTGCCAATAATAATTTATTTAATCCTCATCAGGTCATGTTAATAATCGAAATTTGGACATGCAACTATGTACCATGTATTGATTGGCACATTGTCAATATTTGCTTACGTTCTCGTGTTCAGTTACACATTGTGGCAATTGTAAGATGAACCATAAAATGTCAGTTTTCTAATTGGTATACACAGGGCCGCACATGCACGAGGGCACTAAAACTACCACAAATATGTATCTGTATGAAAAATTATAACCTTTAGAATTATAACACTTGTACACAGTGGGCCAAAAAAAACGGTACAAATTTTAAATATTCGTATTTTTTAAAATAATTAACGCATTAAATATTGCTTTCAAAACAAAATATTTACACTTTGTAAATTGCAAAAATAATTAATTGTATTTTTGAAAAGTTTTTTATCGAGGATATTTCGCAATAATGAAGACTCTGCAAAAATGGGAGTTTATAATGCACCGCCGCGTCGCATTTGTATCAAAATTAGGAGGAAATGATTTGTTTTTGTTTTCTAGCGAATCTGTCACTTTTATCAGTTATTTTAGTTGTGACAAAAATTGTTTGCCTAAATAAGGAAGATATGATATTCATTAAACATTTGTTTCAATATGACAATTTATCTGCACGAAAGATTGTGAACAAATACCCACAAAAAGGTTGGTCGGTTACAAGTATTCAGTGATTAATAATTAAACTCAGAACTTACGGTAACAATAATTGTAAACAATCAAGTGGAAGACCACGTAAGGTACGAATTCCTAAAAGGATAGAAGTTCATGCAAGAAGATGCCCCGGGCACAAGTTTAAGTACTATTATTTAGAGCAAATATACTGCGTCTTATCTATAAAAATTGGGCATTTCAGTGTTATGTTAATTATTTAAAAAAATTAATAACTCTTGAAGATATATGAGTACAAAACCACTTGTACCGTTTTATCCCACGGTGTATATACATCATTTGCACAAAAACTGAATGTCTTTAATTGCCGTTCAATAGGAGAAAAAAACAATTTTAGCTGCTGTTTCTTTTAAGAACGATAATGTCGAATTATATTTATTTTCATCTTACTTCAGTTTTGCACCTTATGCTTATGTTTATGATATGTGGAATCTATTGGTGTAAAAATTTTCAAAATTTGTTCATTTGATATAGAGCTATCGTGAAAAACAATTTAACGTTATTTAAATACAGTGAGATCAGAAAGTCGAAAATAGTTGGCAGCACATTTTCTGAAAATTAAATTAAATTGGCAGTCTGGAATTCTCCAATTGTGATTTTTTTTTAATTACTTGTTTTAAAAATAGTTTTGTGTGTTTGTACCTACCGATTTTGCCTATTTTAAACCTTAGCAGTTATTTCTAGAACTGATCATCACTTTTAATAATACATTTAAGATTGATAATCTAGCTGTCTTATTTGAATTTCAGGGTTTTCCATGTCAAATTCCCATTCTTAGTGACGCCGTTGAATTTCTCTTAGTTAAGTTATGTTTTAAGGGCTGCCAACTATTTTCAACTTTTTGATCTCACGGTATACTTGACAAGTACAATATGGTCTTTCAAAAGTTTTCCTAATCACTCATTGTCTAATTTCGGTTTTCCACCTAATCCATATATTTACGACAATTGTAATCTATTGAGGGAACACTTTTCAAAATCTGTTCATTTGATCAAGAGCTATCGTGAAAAATCCGGAACACAATTGAACCTTGAATTATTTTTTCACTTCAAGTACAATACGGTTCTTGAGGAATTTTACAAATCCAGTCATTTAGTTAAGAGTTAAACTGATGATTTGAAAGATGTTACACGTCGGTAGATTTCAACGCTTGAGTAAAAAAATGTAACAAAGTACAGATTTAGAAAAAAGAAACAAAACGGGAAGGTTGATGAACACAATATTATTTTATATATTACTTATAAAATCTACAATTTCACTATCTTTCATAAGGTTTACAAAAAATTGTCATAAGTAATTTTAAAATATAATACACATACAAATTTTGACGTTGGAGTTATCAAAATCTAACAATGCACAGCTTCAGAAGAACTAAAATGAGAAGCATGTGTGCATAATTTTATCTTGGACTTATGAAATCCACAATTTCTTAGAAGAGAACCCAAAAGCATCCAGTTTTCTTAATAAAATATTATGGTCTAATTGTGTCAAAAGCACGATTGAAGTTTATGTAAATAACATTAGTCTGCAATCGTTTATTTATTTATTTAACATTCAATAACCCAACAGACCCAAGGTCCAATTACAGGTACTATAAATATAACAATAATCATAATAAAACTTAAGAATTATATAACTTCAAATAATATTAAATGATATAATATGCATAAATATAGTTTTTATGCGCAGACGTACTAAAAAGAAAAACTAATAATAATTATTCAGATGATCTAAGACTTGTATCGAAAATGTCTTAAGATTATGAGCAAATAAATCAACATTCAGGCTTAGTTCGTTATATATACGAGATGCATGGGGGAATTTAGAATATAATTATTATTTGGTGTGTCATATATTAGAGTTCTGACATAGCGAGCTGTCATACGTGGAACAGAGAAGTTAAATTTATTTAAAAATAAGGGATTGTCAATTGAAAAGTGAACTAATTTGTAAAGATGAATCAGTGCTACATAACGATGTTTACTAGAAATAGACTTAAAATTAAATTCAGATATAAATAAATAAAATAGAAACAACCTTACTTATTGCAGAGAGTATTAAATAAATTCAAAAAAACGAAATATAGCCTAAATATATAAATATTCCACCTGTTCGTAACTCTGCAAGCAAAATTAAGTCTTACTAAGACTATAAACAAATAACTTATTGAAACAACTACTTCCCTGGCTGATGCCACGCCGGATATTGAATGATACAAAAGAAATTTGCATGTTATTACTAGTACTACTAGTGAAATAACATTGGTTTAAGATCCCTTATTTCTACCCACAGAACTAACTTGAAAAATGAAACTAAATTGAATTTGAAAACTTTAAATTATAAAACTGAACCAAAAACTATGTAAAAATTAAGTAAATAGCCATCTGCAGACGCGTTTCGAGATTTATCTCTCATCAGTGCAGCTTCGCATTTAAATTGAATGTTAAAGAATAAAATACACTTACGTGAAGGTGACCGTGACCGTGAAGGAGTCGTAAACAAATGAGGAGATTATAGAAGGGTTGGACTGATTTTATACCTGAATTTAGTAGGTGATTAGTGAAAGTACAGATGTGAAGAAATAAATGATCTTGTTTTCAGTTGGAAAACCGAATACTCGATTTAAATAATAAATAAAATAGAAACAACCTTACTTATTGCAGAGAGTATGCGTGGCATCAGCCAGGGAAGTAGTTGTTTCAATAAGTTATTTGTTTATAGTCTTAGTAAGACTTAATTTTGCTTGCAGAGTTACGAACAGGTTGAATATTTATATATTTAGGCTATATTTCGTTTTTTTGAATTCAGATATAAATATTCATAAGATTTATCATTATTATAAAAACCATACTTAATGAAAATAAGTACCGCAAAAACTTCTTTTGAACGTTTTTCAATATGTTAATTTATGATACATAGGTGACCATATAATTGAGCAATATGTTAATTTACTTAAAATAAAAAGCGTGAAAAGGAGTTTTAATGACGTCAATATTACGAAATCCGTGACATAACCTAGCATCTTAAAACATGCCTTACTTAGATTTATAACATATGAGTTAATAGTGAGCTTACTGTCAAAAGTAACACCAAGATCTTTCACTTCATAAACCCTCTTGATTATAGTATTGTTGATCATGTAATTCCCCAATATGACATTTGACTTACGATGGAATGTTATAACTGAACATTTATTAGGATTTAGTGTTAGTTTATGCGTGTTACACCATTGATTTATAGTGTTCAAGTCGCGTTGAAGAACGCACTATCGGAAACACTATCAATGACTTTCATAATTTTTAAGTCATCGGCATAAATTAAGACTTCACAGTTTAAGTTCGCACAGACGTCATCAAAAAATAGTAGAAAGAGTAAGGGACCCAGATTAGATCCCTGAGGGACCCCACTAACAGCTAAGTAGGGCTCAGAACAGACACCATTAATTTCAACAATTTGTTGGCGGCCGCCTAAATAAGAAGCGACTACATTAATTACATTTTGATTAATTCCGGATTTATATAAACAATCAATTAACAAGCTGTGATCAAGTCGGTCGAAGGCGTTGGTAAGATCCGTATAAACTACATCGATCTGTTTATTCTTACTCATCGCACAAGTTGAGATAAATTACACAAATTAGTACACTTAGATCGTCTCTTGAAAAAGGCATGTTGGTAAAAACTTAATTTAGAACTAACATTGTGATAAATATGTTCGCTTAAAATAGTCTCAAAAACCTTCGAGGAGTTTGAAAGAGGGGCTATAGGGCGGTGATTTTCGATTTGCGACTTATTCTTAGATTTAAAAACTGGACATATTCGAACTTGTTTCCACAGGTTTGGAAATTTACTCGTTTTAGGAATAAGTTGTAAAATGAATGTTAATGGCTCACAAAGGTAATCAGCACAGTCCCTTTTAATTTATGCTAGAATCTTATCTAATCCTGCTGTAAGTTTTGGTTTTAATTTGCGCAAATGATATCTAACTTGCGATAAAACAATACGTAGATCTCCAAGGTGGAATTGAGATGGGGTACATGTACCATGAGCAGACGAATCTCCGTAAGACAGCTTGAAGTAATCAGCAAAACCGTTTACAATTTCTTCAGATGTGGATAGATGTGTATCGAATGTTAAGTCGCCTGGAATTCGAGTAGAATTCTGTTTGGTGTTGATGTATGTCCATAAATAATTGGGATTCTTCTTTACTTCTTATTCAGTTTTCCTCACATAGTCAACATGGGTAGCTGATATGAAAGGTTTACAAAATCGTCGCAATTCTTCGTATTTGGATTTATACACCTCCAATCGATATTTTTAATAGAGTTTTCGAAATTTTTCTTTTTCCTTGGGTTTATCGGATATAGACTTATTAATCCAAGGCACATTACTTCTATGTGAGGAACATATAAATCAAAAAGCTGGTGTAGAATGCTATAAAATGTATCTCATGCCGAGTCAACATCAATGCATTCATAAATAAGAGACCAGTCAATAGACATAATATTGTTATATAAACCGGAAAAATACTACTCTTTAACCAAGGGATGCGAATTTTTCTCAATATTAAAGACAATACTATTTGAAATAACAAGGTCTAAAATTTTGTCATTTTTGTTTTGGACATAATTATCCTGGATAAAGCCGTTAAAGTCAATGAAAGCATTAAGTGCATGTAACTTTCCCGACTATATTCCAGTAGGATACCCCGGTATGTTGAAGTCACCAGCAACAAGAATATTATTATTATGGGCAACATTTTATATGTCGGTTCATTCAAAAAATGTAGTGCAAACTGAAACACTTGTAGAAGGTTTTATTTAAACACAAACGAATATTACAGGAGCTTATTTTCGCTTTTACTGTTATGATTTCCATTCTGTTAAGGGTTTGTTTTGCTATTTTTATTTCCTCCGAAGAAAATTTTGAATGCACTGCAATTATAGAGCCATCACCCTGCCCATGTGACACATTCGATACACATTACCAATCTTTTGTTTTCTCATGGCACACTTGGGAACGGAAAACGTTTCCCGACATTTGCGATGAAATTCCTTTTTTCTCCGAAATTTTGTTATGCAATGTGTAATTTTTTTTACACCAATGAAAAATTTAGAGTTTTGGCTGTACAACGCCGTAATTTTTTTAGGGGGGTGCCATTTGAAATTTTCGGAAAAAATGACAACATACGAAGATCAATCAAAAATTATTTTTTTTC
Source organism: Ocypus olens (assembly GCA_910593695.2). Taxonomy (NCBI): domain Eukaryota; kingdom Metazoa; phylum Arthropoda; class Insecta; order Coleoptera; family Staphylinidae; genus Ocypus; species Ocypus olens. Next base: position 16,066,220 of record OU343061.1, read on the forward strand.
CATAAATTACCCGAAAAAAAATTATGTGAAGGTATACGAGGTCTTAACCTGTACCTCAATTCAAAATTTAGGCGCCGGCGTCAATTAGTTTCTCTACAAAAAAATCTCAAATATGGGGCGCAATTTTGAAAGAAGGGGTTATAACAGCGAAACCGCTAAAGTGAAGGGTATAACATGTTAGATAAAAAAATAAGTACTCGTCGAGCACTTTCCAAATCTGCAATAAAAAATAGGGCATTCCATTTAAAAAAACATAAGTTTGGTACGCCACTGGAGTACGGCACGCCACTGATGATTAGAAATATTTTTAAAACATAGCGACGGTAACTATGCACCACTTTGTTCTTAGATTTTTTTCGATAGCTTTTATCGTAAAGGAGCTATGGTCCGAGGCGTCTTAAGTGCCACACCCGGTAGGTGACACCATGGTAGAATTAGAAAAAAATACTTTTACAGGTCTAGGTTTATCACCTCGATGCCTTAAAGGAAAACACTTTTGTATAGATATATTATTGTCAATTATTTTTAAAATCGTATCATTTTTTTTTATCATTATTTTGATTTTCATTATCAGTAGTCAATGACGACTCTGATACATTGCAAAAATCTGGCATATTGATAATTACTTAAACTATTGGTGATAGATAATACAAGTATGGATAGCTCAAATATGGTAAAATGGAAAAACAAGGACACTCTCTTCACACTAGCGGGGCCTATCGCAATTAAACAAACAAAGAAGGCCGCGTATAAATTGAAAGTGAAAAGGTATAAATTGGGAAGCTTGGCAACACTGGAAAACAGTCGAGTCAACGTTTGCGCCGCGGATAATGCAGTGCCCCTAAATTCCTAAGAGGGTCTCATACTTATTTTAATTATTATTTTAATATTATATACTAAATCTGGGTCTATATAATCAAGAAAGTTTGCCTAGAAATAATTTATGTGTTGATATAATTTTTGAATGAATGTTATGGATAAACGAATTTGAAATAATTGTATTTTTACCGCCAAAACATAACTGGTTACTTTTCTGGTAACTTTAAAAATAAATGTGACTTTCGCGTTTAGTCCGCCTTGTTATTAAATGAGGTATAACTCCAACATTCTGTCAAGAGCGCCGATTACTCATATGCGTTGAAATGCTAATGTGATTGTTAATGATTATAAATAGAAATTAATTATTTGTAATTTATGATGTATAGTTTTGGTTCAGTTTTTAGTAATTAAGTAAATTTTTGTTCTATGATCATTATTATTATGTGTATTTTTGTATTGTCTATGTTGTCCTTTTTGGTTAATCTGTTGGACAATAAAGTAATATTATTATTAATAGATTTTATTTAAGAAGCCTGAGTTGGTGACCAAACGCATGAAAAATATTCTGGATGTGAGCGTACCAACAACAAGTAAATAATTTTGAATGAATTAGGTGATAAATCTATTGATAGTCATTTAATGTAGCCTAACATTTTCTATGCAGGACAACAAATTGCATTGATATGACTATCAAAAGACAATGTGCTGTCGAAAATAATTCCCAAATCTTTAATTTGATTTGATTAAACTGATTGTTTTACATTTTTCGATAATAAAGAAAATGTCATTATTCACCAATTATTAATCGCTGTTAGGTCGTCTTGCAGTAATTCTCAATCTTCTAGTGTTGCAATTTCCCTTGAATTTTTAAGTTATCCACAAAGAGTTCTTTATGACTTGACAGATACCATTAATGAAAAGCAAAAACAGCAATGGACCACAATGGGAACCTGGCACACCAGATAAAACATCAATCGAATGGGATTAATAATTATCTATTTTTACACACAGTATCCGACTTATAAGAAACTTTTGACCCATTCTATTACAGAAGAATGGGCAGACAATTTGGCAACTCAAATTTCAAAGTTTAAACGATCGAATGCCTTGGCAAAATCGGTATAAATAGTGTCAACAGAATGTTAAGCCTCCAGACCATGGATAGAGACATATTTTACGATCGAAGGTTTGTTGTTGTGAATCTGAACCTGTACAGAAACCATGCTGCTCATCAATAAGTATATTCTTGCACATCCAATTTAATTTTATTGTAATGCGTTGGTCAATAATTTGGGAAGAGCAGAATGTATCGAGACACTGCAGATGCGAGTAACGTCTATTGGTGTTATAAAATCTTTTTTTTTCCAGTTTGGAAAAATATTCTGTTACCGATGATTGAAATAGTATAAGTATTGGAATGGCTAAAGAATAGATCCAGTTTTTCAGTAAATTGGAAGGTACGCCATCAGGACCTGAACTGTTACTAGATTTGAAATTATATATACCATCAAATATTTCGCTTTGGAAAATGTAAAGGGCATGTGATTTACTTCTGACGTAGTTGTAAAAGTTGGTACCTGCAATGGATTATGATTGCTATAAACAGTGGAGTATTCGGTGAAAAGATTAACGCATTGAGATCCATCGCTGCTAGTAACACTATTATAATGCATATTAATTGGAAAGTCGGGAACAGAACTACAAATTTCAAGGCAGTTCCAAAAACTTTTTGGGTCGTGAGATATATTGGTGTTTGCAGAATCAATATATTGGTTGTATACATTATTTCGCAAATCTATATACTTTATTCGTAAAGATTTAAAATGTTCACAATTTTGAGAGTTCTGTATATTTTATGAGCATACCTTTTTTTGCTTTAATAAGTTTCTAAGATCTTTACTAAACCAAACTGGGTATATGGAAGATATTAAACGTTTGGTAGAAACAAACTTTTCTGAAGCATTGTAAGATATGTCCACCATATCGATATATCATATTTCAATGGGCGTAACCCTCAAAATGTTAATTTTGTAGGTGGTGAAAGAAACATAATAATTTTTAATTAGGCACACATTATACAATGATTATTTTTTACTATCATGATACAATAAAACTCAATATCAATTTATCATCAGAAATTCATTATTACCTTTAATAAGGTTTAAAATAAATAATAACCTGAAACAATGTGGGTTAAGCCCATAACATTATTCATTTTCTTGTGGGTTACACTAGTAAATAATTTTCGTTGCGCCTATTGAGCGCCATCCTAATTTTCTCTTTTCAGGATACGTATCAACATTAGCGCTGAATAAGTCATTAATTTTGACAAAGTATTATTTATTAAAAAAAAAAAACAATATAACAATATAAAACATACTTTGATTAAGTTATCAAATAAATAAATTCTTTATTTTAAAAAGCAATAATAACGCAATACAATACACAATTTTTTCTTAGCTTTTGATTTTTGTATGGTTTTTACATGTTGCATCGTCATCTCGGGCTGCATCGTCTTCTTCGTCCGTCTCAGCTAGTGCATCCGGAATATCATTGAAAGACATGTACTCTTCTTTATACATTGACGGTATTATTTATTTATTTACTAAATACTGCAGGTCTTTTAATTTTGGTATTGAAATTGGCAATGGTCGATTGTACAATTCAGATGGCATGAGGTTCACCTGTCTTCTGGAACTAGGTCGTTCAGGCAATGATAATCTTTCTGCAACGCTTTAATTTTTAAATGTGTAGTGTAAATTAATTTTGTCACTATGTTTTGTAAAAGTGACTCTCCTATTTTTTTGGAATTTTAATGCTTGACCAGAATCCGTTTTTTTAATGCTGTCCGGAAAAATAGAAGTCTATAATCTTTTGAAATCCTTAAATTTTCCAAACATTTTTGTTACGTGATAAGGTAAATTATTTCTGGCGTTTCGAATCACAGTTGGCCACTCAGAGGGAGCCCAGATAATATTTCTTCTCACCTTATTTTCTATTGTGGCATGAACAGAGTCCACAGGCATATGAGTGTGGCCTGGTAAAAGGTACGTAATGGAAATGTTTTTTTTATATTTCTAGCAATGCTACGAAGGAACCATACTATAGCACTTATAACTTGTTTATTTTTGTTTTGACCTGGACATGAATCGCAAAACAAAGATACGTCTTTAACGCTTTGTCGGTCATCAACTATTTGGAGATAGTTGCATAAAATAGTGCATATTTCATTTGCGCCTCGCTTACCATCTTGTTCGCCCCACAAGTAACAATAAACATTCCTTGTTCCAGATTCATATATTGTTTCGTTTAGAGCACTTTACGAACTTAAACAACATCAATAACCTAAAATGTTTTCAGTATATTGGCGCCATTCAGCGTTTTCAGGTTCACCAACTTACACAAATCAACGATCTACGGAACTCGGCTTCATTTCTATTTATACAACGATATTGATTTTGATCATAGTTCACTTTTCGATCTTGGTTCATATGAACGCTGGTTCATTTCAGTTTTATGCAACCGGCCCTAAATAATTTTTCTGCCGAATTTATGACTATTTTCATTACAGTGTTGTAAATTTTATACAAATTTGCCACATTTCGAAATTCTTCTGGCAAATATCGCTTAGTAGTTCCACCTCTACAATAATGAGATGGAACTGCAGGCAAAGATTTAACAAACCTTTCAATAGTTTCTATTATTTCAGTAGGAGTCTTATTTTGAGGTACGCTGTGTGACCTCTACTCTGGGGTTTTGGTGTGTTCATTTCCGTTTTATTGTCATCTATATAACGTATTTGCTTTTGACTAATTACTAAATCAGCTAAGAGAATTGCTGACAAATTTGATTTTTTTCCCTTCCAAAGGCAGAAAATACTGTTTAGAACACGTTCTTCGACATTACTGGTTGTTGAAATTAGGCACTTGGTAGGTTTCACAAATTTTATACTTTTTATTCCGACTAGTTTCGATTGTTACATCATTATCTAGGAATGAATACAGGGGAAAAATAGTTTCGCTTATATATTAAAATTGTCCATTCAGGTAATTAGGGCGGTCATTATTGGAGAACTCCAGATGTCATCATTTTCATTTACGACGTGTTTTCCCCGCTTTAGCGCTTTGTTGATCTCTAATCCTTCTCGGAGATTTAAATTTCGGCCCTTATTACCTGTATGTAATATTTTAAAATTATTTTCTTCGAAGAAGTGGTTATTTGTGATGCAATGTTTGGTAAAACCGGTGGTGCCTTTATTGTCTAGTATGGCTTTTCTATGTTCTTTTAGTCTTATACTAAATGTTCTTCCGGTTTGGCCAATATACGTTGCATCACAATCCCCACATTCGATTTCGTATATGCCGCATTTTTTGGATTTTTCTATGGTTGGTTTATTATTTATCAAAAGTTTGCCGATATTGGTGGAGTTTGTACATATAATGTTAAATTCGTTCCCAGTTACACAATTTTTTATTTTATTTGACAGATCATTTACATATTCTAATTTGACCCAATTTTTGGTTTTTTGTTCTTGTTGCGGTGGATAAAAATATTTTAATAGTTGTGTCTGTTTTTTCTTTTTTAGTAATTTATCTATTATTTTTGTGTTGTAGCCGTTATTCTTAGCTATTGTTTTTATGACTGATAGTTCTTTGAAATAATTTTCTTTATTTTGAGGGATATTAATTAGTCTATGGAGGTATGAATGAAAAGTACTAAGTTTGATCTGATTGGGGTGATTTGAATCTTCGGGAATGATGGTATCAGTGAAAGTTTCTTTTCTATATATCTTAAACTGTAATTTGTTATTTAATTTGGTTATGGTTAAATCTAGGAAGTTGATTGAATTGTTGTCTTCTATTTCTGACGTAAATTGGATGTTATTATCGATTGAATTTAAGAAAGTTTCGAATATATTTAATTGTCTAGTTGTTCCTGTCCAAATGCAGAATATATCGTCTACATATCTTGCCCAGTAGTGGATATGTTTAGACTCAGTTTTATTTAATAGATTATTTTCAAATTCTGACATGAAGATTTCTGAAAGTAATGGTGAAAGTGGGGAGCCCATTGGTAGACCGTCAGTTTGCGTGTAAATAATATCATTAAATTCGAAATAATTTTGTTTAAGGCAAAGGTGAATTAGTTCTGTGATTTCTTTTTTATTTGCTTCTGGGTTATCTGACTTGTTGATATGTTTTTTTAGGATAATTTTTAGTTCTTTTACTGGTATTGATGTGAACAGGCTTTTAACGTCGAAAGATATTAATTTTGCATTTGGAGGGATGACAAGAGTTTCTAATTTATTGACTAGTTCTATGGAATTTTTAATTACGTATGATGATTTAAAGTCAATGAAAGTTGGGAGTATTTCATTAATAAATTTACATAGGTTATATGCTGGGGCGTGTATATATGAATTTACTGTTCTTATTGGGAAATCGTCTTTATGGAGCTTTGGTTGTCCATATAAGATTGGTGCTTTAGGGTTCATTTTTACAAGTTTAAATTTTTGTGATTCATTAATAATATTTGTGCATGATTTAATTGATTTTTTAAGTTCTAATTGGAATTTGTTGGGAGGATCTCTTGGTATAATTTTGAATCTGTCTGATTGTAGTTGAGCTTCGGTTTTTGTAATATACTCTGTTCTAGGTAAAATTGTGACAGTATTGCCTTTGTCTGCTTTTGTGAGGATTAAATTGTTGTTTTTAAGTTTTTGTTTGATGTTTTTGATTGTTTTTAATTCTGACTGTCTTCTATTTTTTATTTTATGTTTAGATTTATGTTGTGTTATTAATTTAGCAACTTTATGTTTAGTTAATGATCTGTCATTTTCTGAGGATAATTTATTACATATGATTTCTGCATCTATACCTATCGATTCGATGCAGAAATCATATGTAATAAATTATCCTCAGAAAATGACAGATCATTAACTAAACATAAAGTTGCTAAATTAATAACACAACATAAATCTAAACATAAAATAAAAAATAGAAGACAGTCAGAATTAAAAACAATCAAAAACATCAAACAAAAACTTAAAAACAACAATTTAATCCTCACAAAAGCAGACAAAGGCAATACTGTCACAATTTTACCTAGAACAGAGTATATTACAAAAACCGAAGCTCAACTACAATCAGACAGATTCAAAATTATACCAAGAGATCCTACCAACAAATTCCAATTAGAACTTAAAAAATCAATTAAATCATGCACAATATTATTAATGAATCACAAAAATTTAAACTTGTAAAAATGAACCCTAAAGCACCAATCTTATATGGACAACCAAAGCTCCATAAAGACGATTTCCCAATAAGAACAGTAAATTCATATATACACGCCCCAGCATATAACCTATGTAAATTTATTAATGAAATACTCCCAACTTTCATTGACTTTAAATCATCATACGTAATTAAAAATTCCATAGAACTAGTCAATAAATTAGAAACTCTTGTCATCCCTCCAAATGCAAAATTAATATCTTTCGACGTTAAAAGCCTGTTCACATCAATACCAGTAAAAGAACTAAAAATTATCCTAAAAAAACATATCAACAAGTCAGATAACCCAGAAGCAAATAAAAAAGAAATCACAGAACTAATTCACCTTTGCCTTAAACAAAATTTTTTCGAATTTAATGATATTATTTACACGCAAACTGACGGTCTACCAATGGGCTCCCCACTTTCACCATTACTTTCAGAAATCTTCATGTCAGAATTTGAAAATAATCTATTAAATAAAACTGAGTCTAAACATATCCACTACTGGGCAAGATATGTAGACGATATATTCTGCATTTGGACAGGAACAACTAGACAATTAAATATATTCGAAACTTTCTTAAATTCAATCGATAATAACATCCAATTTACGTCAGAAATAGAAGACAACAATTCAATCAACTTCCTAGATTTAACCATAACCAAATTAAATAACAAATTACAGTTTAAGATATATAGAAAAGAAATTTTCACTGATACCATCATTCCCGAAGATTCAAATCACCCCAATCAGATCAAACTTAGTACTTTTCATTCATACCTCCATAGACTAATTAATATCCCTCAAAATAAAGAAAATTATTTCAAAGAACTATCAGTCATAAAAACAATAGCTAAGAATAACGGCTACAACACAAAAATAATAGATAAATTACTAAAAAAGAAAAAACAGACACAACTATTAAAATATTTTTATCCACCGCAACAAGAACAAAAAACCAAAAATTGGGTCAAATTAGAATATGTAAATGATCTGTCAAATAAAATAAAAAATTGTGTAACTGGGAACGAATTTAACATTATATGTACAAACTCCACCAATATCGGCAAACTTTTGATAAATAATAAACCAACCATAGAAAAATCCAAAAAATGCGGCATATACGAAATCGAATGTGGGGATTGTGATGCAACGTATATTGGCCAAACCGGAAGAACATTTAGTATAAGACTAAAAGAACATAGAAAAGCCATACTAGACAATAAAGGCACCACCGGTTTTACCAAACATTGCATCACAAATAACCACTTCTTCGAAGAAAATAATTTTAAAATATTACATACAGGTAATAAGGGCCGAAATTTAAATCTCCGAGAAGGATTAGAGATCAACAAAGCGCTAAAGCGGGGAAAACACGTCGTAAATGAAAATGATGACATCTGGAGTTCTCCAATAATGACCGCCCTAATTACCTGAATGGACAGTTTTAATATATAAGCGAAACTATTTTTCCCTTGTATTCATTCCTAGATAATGATGTAACAATCGAAACTAGTCGGAATAAAAAGTATAAAATTTGTGAAACCTACCAAGTGCCTAATTTCAACAACCAGTAATATTAAAAATGTTTCACCACGTGATAAACGAGAACCAAATTCAACAAATACGTTCTTCGACTTTGTAAATTCTTATCTCCATACCTTCTTTTAATTGCAACTTTTTGAACACAAGAAGCTAAAAAACTTTTTTTTGCTCTTGTTCATTCTGCATTTTGTAAAAATTATGAAAAATATTTAAACGCTGTTCTTCATTAAATTTATCGGAGCAATGATACTGACATTTCTTTCTCTTGCAAGGATCAGGTTTGACATTTCTTTCTCTTGCAAGGATCAGGTTTGACATTTCTTTCTCTTGCAAGGATCAGGTTTAATTTTCTTTTCAGGCTGAATTTTTTTATTTCTTTTAATGTATTCCTTCCCATGATTTCTTTCCCTAGTGTTCCCTTTCTTTTCTTTCGCCTTCGCCAACAACATTAAGTTCTAGATTATTAGGTGCTTGGTCTTCTTGTACTAAAATTGATTTGAGGGTGGTGGGTCGCTCATGTTCTTGCAAACTAATAATGAAATCTTCTTGCAAATTGTTTTGATAAATTATTTTATTATTTGTTATGTCAAAAATTTCTGAATTGTTTATTGAAGTTAAATCATTTTTCTTGTAACTTAAGAAGTCTGTACTTATATCGTTTTTATTAGCGTTATGATCAGGGATCAACATTATTACAGAACTTTTTTCAACTGATGCAAAATTATTATCATAAGAATTCACTGAAATATATTGTAATAATTCGTTAGGAAATTTTCCAAGTGTCTCTACAGCATGAAAACTACTATTACTGTTTGGTACGAAAGCAACTGAATTATGCTGTTGTTCTTCTATAATAATATTATTTTGTATTTGTGATCAACCATTTTCTATAACATCAATGCTATTATTACATTGCGTGGAAGTCACTAAAGCTGAATTATGGTGGCAGTTCATATTACTCTGAAGACGTTGTTCTAATAAATTGATATTATTATCATGCTGATGTTTTTTCAACATTAACAGTTGTATTGTTATTTTGTTCGGCGGTGTCTAAACCACCATGCACTGCATGACATTTTTTCTGTAAAAACAAAAATGAAGGACTTATATTAGCGGCCCTATCTAAATTCCAATAATAATGAATCATCAACTTTACATAGAGAACACGGTCGGGAAGTCGCTTCTTTTCCGATCGTAGAAAATAATATTTTTAACACATAAAAAAGTTGTATTACATTACCTTTTACATATTTTCCACTGTATTTAATGTAGCACTACTCAAATTTATGTATACAGTGTGTATCAGCCAAATGGAATAAATTCGATAATAAATCAATGGAGGCGTGTTCCGATACGAAGATTAGTATTTTTAGTTGCGCATTTTGTTTCAGCAAAAACTTTTTATACAGGGTGAGTCATGTAGCAGAGGCCAATACCAACTTTCTTATTTTAAATGCAACACCCTATATATTATTCAATTTTTGGATGGTTCAGAAAATTCTTGACATATTTCATGTACCATGTCGTATACCTATCTTCAACTGTTTATCAAAATTGGTGAATTTCTCCCGTAACCACTCACTATCTATCAATGCCAAAAAGTCTGCACGATGTTATTTGTTCCTCGTAGTTTAGTAGAATCATCAAAAAGAGTACTCCAAATTAAAATTGATAGTACTACTCTACCCTTTGTGGATAATATTCGAAACTTAGGTCTTGTTATTGATACTGATTTGCGTTTTAAACTGCACATAAATAAGTGTATTACCCGATCTTTTCTAAGCTTAAATGCTTTACTCCAGTAGACACTATCTATCTATTAAGACCAAACGTATGTTGTGCGACACATTAGTTCTAAGTCATTTTAATTTTTCTGACGTCGCTTATAATGCTTGTCTAGATCAAACCACTATAAATCGCATTCAGAGGGTTCAAAATTCGTGTATGCGTTTAATATTTGGTATTCGCAAATTTGATCATATTTCCAGCAAACTGAGTGACTTACACTGGTTAAATATGTCTAATCGCCGTATGTTACATTGTTGCACCCTCTATCACAAAATAATACAATCTCGTACGCCTCCTTATCTCTATAACAGGATTGTGTTCCGTTCTGATGTGTACAATATCAATGTGAGATTTAGAGGTATTATCTCACCGCCATATCACAAGTCTGCATTCTTTGAGAGATCATTTTCTTACAATATTTATAAAATTTATAACAAAATACCAACGCAATTAAAAACTCTCCCATTAATTAATTTTAAACATGAGATACGATGTAAGTTGATGAGGAATGAGTTTTAAATATGCCAAGTATATATCGAAACAAATTTTTAAGCATGTAAAATGCATTCGCTTTTAAGGAGTACCATAAATTTTTTTACATTTTTGTTTTAATAAATTAAAATGTTTAATTTTAATATTAACTTTAATTTAATTGATATAGTAGGTGGTATAAGTGGAAGAGCAGTTAATAGTTGAATAAACTAACTGAACTTCACCTACTCTTGTAAATTTAATATTTGTAATTACTTTTGCATTAAAAAAGACAATTTATTATTATTATTATACAGAAACAAATAAATGTTCAACTCGAATAATTCCAACCTAAATATCAATACTTATAAGACTATTGAGGACTGCGATCATGACAACCACCACCACGACTTTTATTACTAGAAAGTGAAGAGCGATCCATCCTATAAATAGTATAATTGTTAAGTTTAATTCAGCGTTATCGATATCATTATCCAACTAAGTTTCCATAATAATTATGATGTAATACACACAACTATTATTTAACATAAAACTATTTTATTTAGTGCGCATACCATCCACATTGTGGTAATAAATATTCAGTTTTCTGCTGGCATGTTACTGAAGTTGTTACTTGCTGTTTAGCCGGGGCCTTTACGATTTTGGGAACTTCCGATAAGTACGAATGAATGAAATACAATTGAATGCCGAATTTCATTTTTCACTTTATCTAAATCCACTTGATGAGCACTATACGATTCTTGAAGAATTTTCTAAATCATTAATTTAAGAGTTACGATCACAAAATAAAAAAAAAATGAAGATCTAGTTAAAGCTTTCTATCTTAGTAATATATTTTGCAATAACTGCAGTCTATCAGTAATTTTATCACCTTGTGTAAATCTAGTGGATTAGTACAACACGTTTCTTGCAAAAATATATTTTTCATAATTTTATTTAATTGATGGATACATTTTTAAAATCTTGTCATTTTAAGATTTAATGTTATATTTGGAGAATAATTGAACAAATTTCCATAATACCGTAATAATCTGAATCATACGGCATTAAACCTGTATTATCCACGAGTAACTATCAACTATTAAAAACATCGCAGCGGCAACTATTCTCCAAACCGGACAAATTTATGCCCTTTGCCAATATCCCATTCTATTGAAACCGTCCGTTAAATATTCAATGCTTGCTTTAGCAGACACAGGAAACCTCTTTTTGTACGATCTGGCGTCTCACACCGCATGTATTATTTACCCGCTGGTAGCTTTGTAAAAAAGGAGAGCACAATTAATTATTACTGGAGCCAACTCCTGACAAATTCAAGAACTCACATCCAACTCAATTACAACCAAACCCTGATATAATTGAGTTTACATTCTTTGTATCGAGCATGAATATCCGAAATTTCTAAACGTCAGCATGGAGCCGTATGTATGCCGGGATATTCCAGCCGGGACCGGGATCATAATTCATCATTATACTTTATTATCTCACAAGTCTCGCGTCTGGATCATATTTCATGTTAGAGCCCAGAGGAAATTTACAAATGGAAAATCGTACAATCCGAATTTATGTAGCGTGTACATACTGAACGTATTTAATACTGTTGTTTTTAATGATAAATCCAATTGAGGATTTGTTGTATCTGGAGCGTGCGCGGTTTATGTGTCAATCATTAAAAAAATATATGTATATATAATGGAAATTCGGCCACCATTAATATCTCTACACAGTGGGTCGCTTATTTTTAGACACACGTTTTAAATGAGACACCGCTTATCGATTATGGGGGTGGCCCCTCGCCGCCTCCCCCCGTTGGAGGAAAACCGCCAGTCTGATCCTTTATTTAATGAATATACTTGATGGAGTTTTACGGGTTTGTAGACGTGGGGTTTTTGATGTTCGCTTTCGATTTTAGGTTCTTAAAGTGGAACAGTGATGTAATTGTATTGTTAACACTTACCTAACAAATGCCGTCATATTCGCGACAACAAAAAATATTTCTGTAAGGTCGAAGGTCGCCGATTTCATGACTAAATATACTTTTGTAAAATAGAATTCTTGTACTTTGAACGCATGACGTAAATTTTAAGTTCCCGGCGCATCCACCGTAAGGTATATTCATAAATGAGCTCACTTTTGGCGATGGTTGCAATTAATATAAACTCGTTAATGTTTAAATATAACCCATAAATCGTTCTGATTTATTAACCTCGCCCTCTAATGCAGTGGTCCTTCACTTTTTTTGTTGAAAACCCAGAAAGATATTTTTTTTACGATCCAAATTAGGGAAAGGCAAAACATAAATTCACACAAAAATTTAACGTTCTCGTACTATGTAATATTATTTATTATTAAAGCACTCGGTTTGTTCCACAAATGCCGACTATTTTCGATTGTGTTAAATCATTTTCATTATCCTAATCAAGATGTGAATTATGAGACTCTTTGTGTGATAGCGTTGGCAATTAGGTTATTTGCTCTACTCATGCCAGGTTTATTTGCATGAGAAAATCATTTATTTAACAGTCAAATTATCGCATTTGAAAATACCAATTATACATAATATTGACAAGCATGAAAGTATGTATCTCTGAAAAATTTATTTGATGAGCGTAAATAATTGAGTGTAAATAATTAATGTTATGCAGATTTTAAGCAATGAAATAATTTACATTTAAGTCTTCACATCTTCTAAAAATTACAATACCAAGTTTTTTAATTATTTTTTCCATAGTCTCGAAGTCATCCTCGACAACGTAGCATTCAGTTAATCTGCCATTTTTACAGCACTCAGTATACTTAACCGACTCGGATAACAAGGGAGATCTGGGGAAGTAAAAATCTCCTCGTTATCATTTACGACGATCTTCCCTGATTGAATACCCATATTTATTTATTTCCAATCCTTCTGGAAATTTTAGGTTACAACATGTATATTATTATTGATAATAATTAAGAAAACAAACATTACTTTTATAGTCTAATTAATGTACGAATATATTTGCGTCCATGCTTTAGGTCAATTCGCAGGGAATGGCGAGAATAATGCGCAGTAGTAGAAAAAAACATCGATCGAAAATTGATACAGAAGGCTGAAAGACTTCAGGTCACTAGCCAATGAAAATAAAGAAGAATATTACATTTTAATTAATTGTTTAGTCGTTAATTTCCTTTGTAATATGATTCTTACATAAGCGTTTGTATATACAGATACGATTTAACAGTCAGGATTAAGCTCTAGTCTGTAAAGCGAAATGTAAAATTAGGGCTAACGATTTGCAAACATGTGCCAGTTATCAGCGCTGGATTATCCTATACGCAAAATTTGCACATGCGTATAGCGCAAAAATTCCAGAGGCGGCAAAATCTGAGACATTCGACGAAGGCGCAGAAAAGGGGCAAATATTCGGGGATTTTTAATATTCATTTTGTTGGATTTAAAAAGTTGATGTATGAAGATAAAGTTGGATTTAAGAGTATTTTATCTTTAAAACAAAAGTAATTAAAAAATATCTCGTCAATCACTTTATTTAAACATTTTTTAAAAGGCGTACGCTGTTTTATTATTATTATTATCTAGAAACGGTGAATTAAAAAAAACATCTAAAAATCAACAGTTTATTTAAAAAATGCATGGATTCAAATATTAGATTAATTTTAAAAAATATATATTTATGAAACAAAAGTAAAAATTTAAAAAAAATACCTAAAAAGTTTTATTCTTTTTCTTTTTTGAATCGATAGAAAAACGGTTGAAACAATATCAAGAGGATTAAAAAAATAGTATAAAAATATAGTTAAATTTACAAAATTCATCCAGAAAAAAAAATTGAGTTTTACAAAATTTCTTCTAAAGAAATATATTTGAAGTAAAAAAAATATATAAAGGAAAGTTAAATTAAAAAATGGTGATGTGGCCATCATGTTACTTTCTCCGACTTGATGGTATCATTTATATTTACGCTTCCATGGTTTATTTTCAATTTAAATCATATTTGAAGTGTGCATCGAACGTTTCGTAGACTCGGAATAAAGTGACGTTTAAAACGTCAAAATTATGAAAGATGTAAAAATGTACTTCAAATTCAAAAACTCAGTTTACTCAAAAACTAAAGAGATTTCGAAAAAACTTATTGTTTATAAGTTGTTCATTTTGGCATTCTCTACAATTATTATTAACATAAATTTGCTGTAACTATTAGCGTTTCATAATTGTATACCAAAAATGAAGAAAAAATTAATATTTTTTTTTCTCGAATAACAATGATTTTATGAAAAATGTTTTCAAACAAAATAATCGCAATTCTTTATTGTCTTCAATATTTGTTTAAATGTTTTTGTGATATTTTTCATATTTAAAAAGCTTTTCAGTTCTTCGGATTATCAAATAAAACTTATGTTCAAAGTTTCGTTTCATATCAATTGGTCTATTAGTTTTTGAGATACAGCGCGCACAGACACACACACACACACACACCCACACACACACACACACACACACACACACACACACACACACACACACACACACACACACACACACACACACACACACAGACACAATTTTTTTTTTCCAGAAATTGTTGAAATGGCATCTAGGGACCCCAAAACGGATATTTCCGTAAAAAAAAATTTTGAAAAAAAAATCACGATCACAATACTTTCTCATACTTCGTAACGGAGAAAGTAAAAATGGTGATGTGGCCATCATGTTACTTTCTCCGGCTTGGTGGTATCATAACCATTTATATTTACATTCTCATGGTTTATTGAAATCATATTTTAAATGTACATCGAGCGTTGCGTAAACTCGGATGAAACTGACGTTTAAAACGTCAAAATGATTAAACATGGAAAAATTATACTTCAAATTCAAAAACTCGGTTTACTCAAAAACTAACGAGATTTCGAAAAAACTTATTCTTTAGAAGTTGTTCATTTTGGCATTCTCTACAATTATTATTCATATAAATTTGCTGTAACTATTATAGTTTCATAATTATAAACCAAAAATTAAAAAAAATATTAATACATTGTTTTTTCGAATAGCAATGATTTTATGAAAAATATTTTTAGGCAAAAGATGTTCATTTATTTGTCGTCTTCAAAGTTTGTTTAAATGTTTTTGTGATATTTTTCATATTTAAGAAAATGTTAGCAAAAAACAAAAAACAATTAAGGTAAACACCCACTTCCGGTCTACGAAATTTTACCAAAATCTTTTCAGTTCTTCAGATTATCAAATAAGACGTATGTTTAAAGTTTCATATCAATTGCTCTATTAGTTTTTGAGATACAGCGCACACAGACAGACACACACACACACACACACACACACACACACACACACACACACACACACACACACACACACACACACACACACACACACACACACACACACACACACACACACACACACAGACACAAAAAAAATTCCAGAAATTGTTGAAATGGCATCTAGGGACCCCAAAACGGATATTTCCGTAAAAAAAATTTTTGAAAAAAAATCACGATCACAATACTTTCTCGTACTTCGTAACGGAGAAAGTAAAAAATCTGGTATAAAAATATATTTGAATTATAAGAAATCAATCAATAAGAAAACAGTTGAATTTTACGAAATTATATTTAGAGAAAAGAAAATTGAATTAAAAAAAAATTATTTAAAAATAATAATTTCAAAATCTCATTTACAAGAAATCAGTTGAATTTAAAAAAAATACGTGTCTATAATTTACATTAGAATAGAAATTCATGCATGAAAATACAGTTAAACAAAAAAAATCGTTTATGAAACCAGTAAATTAAAAAAAAAAACATCTTTAAAAAGTTAAATTAACAAAAACAAATTTAAATTAAAAAAATTCAATCTGCAAAGAAAATGTTCTTGAATCAAATTACGGATTAGATTTTTAAATTCGATCTTTTTTTTTTTAATAAAAAGTCATCTAATTCAAATTTATTATCTAGTAAAAAAATATTTTTTTTTACAGATAAAATTCTCTTAAAGATGTATTTTTTTAATTCCACTCTATTTTGCACATACTTTCTCTTTTAATCAACTTAAGTTATTGATTACATTTTTTTATTCAATTAAAATTATTGAGTAAAAACAAAAGAATGTGGAAAATAGAGTAGAATTAAATAAAATGCATGTTTTAATCGATAAAAAATTAGTTTAGAATGTATAAAAAAGTACGTAGAGATAAAAAAACAGTTGTATTTAAAAAAAAATTATTCATAAAATACCGTTTAATTAGAAAATAAATTTATAAATGTAAAGTTGAGAATAAAAAAAAAAGTCCCTGGAAAAAGTGAAATTAAGGAAAATTTTTACTAAAAACAGATTAAATAATAAAAGCCATCTATAAAAAACAATTGAATTTAAAACAAAAGCATGTATAGAAAAACAGATGAATTAAAAAAGGTTTATTATTATTAAAAAAAAAAACAGTTACATTAAGAAAAATCATCTATAAATAGTATATAGTGTATCAAGGGTCGAAAATAGAAAAATTAGCAACACGAGCGAGCGAAGCGAAGTGAAGAAGTGAAGGGCTGCTAAAGCATTTCGGCATGAATTACACTTTTTTCGCCTGCCTTAAGTAAAAACTGTGTTTCAGGAAATTTTTTATCGCGCACCATTGAACTGTCACTGTCAGATTTTTTCATAGCCTACTCATATTCCGCGGAAGGTTGTCTAGATTATTTAGGTTATTAGTTTCGGCCCGATTTTTATGGCCGAAAAATATGGTTTCGGTAGAGGCAGGCGAAAAAATATTGATATGGCCAACAAGTAACTCTGTAATTTGACGGAGTGAGAGGGATTTTTGCATGATAAACGAACCTGTAGTTGAAAAACCTAGTTTTTATAAGTTGTTATTTTGATATTCTCTGTAATTAATTATTCATAATTATTGACCAAGGGAATCAAAACTTTTCAATGTCTAATTATTTCTTGAAAACAAAAAAAAAGAAATACATTTATTTGCAAAAGATGTGCAGTTCTTTGTTATCTTTATCATTGGTTTAAATATTTTTGTTATATTTTTCATATTAAAATTTAAAAAAAAATTTAAAAAAATCACTTTCGATTTTCAATATTTTGTTAAAATCATTCAGTTCCTTAGATTTTCAAGTAAAGTTTAAGGATGATTTTTTTTCTATTTTTCATATTTCGTCAAAAGCTTTCAGTTCCTTAGATTATTAAATAAAGTTTAAAGAAATTTTCAAATCTTTACTGATTTTTGAGATACAGTGCCTACATGGACGCACAGATATATTTCAAAAATAATCGGAATTATCTCCAGAGACCTCAATCTGGAAATTTCTATTGATATTTCGATTTCGAAAAAAATCACGAAAACAATACTCTCGTACTTTGTAAGGAGGTAGTAAAAATATGCAAATGAGAAACCTACCGAGCTCTAAATAAAAGAAACATTTTGTGGATTTAGTAAGGTTTCTGATCAAACAACAGTTTTACAAATAATTGAAAATATAACCGATTAAAATTGCGGGGTCGAGGTCACGATGGGGTCGCAAATATAAGCGAAACCCGCTCTGGATCACAAACGGCAATTTTAGTGTGAGTATAGCACCAAATTCTGTAATCTGGCACTACCAATTATTAACAAAACATTACTCAATTTCCTAAATAAAATTGGTCATAATAAAAGACAACTTTATTTATTTACTGCCCTGTGGCCTTGAAATTTTATCTTACAATACAATAATTTAAATTAAATCACCTCTATTAATATAAGAAATAATTACAAAACTATACGAACATATAAACACACAAATTTATTCCAATAATATATGTAGTATTTTTCTTAACAATGCAATGTTTTGATCGTATCTTGATTTGTCATTTAAATTTAATAATTATTTGCGATTTTGTTGAAATATTATGCGACTGACGCAAATAAAATCTAAAAAAAACTTATTTAAAACATGCAATTTCAACTATTTGCATAGAGTAATATGCAGCAATGTTTGAAAGCAGTATGAATATTCATGATTGCGATAAAAAAAACAATTTTAGCGCACTAGGAATGCAGACATGGTATACATTCATTACAGAAATAGTAAAATTATTGCATGGTCAAAAGGAGAATTTACATAATATTTTTTATGATGTCAGAAACGAAAGTTTTGAGAAAAAATATGCTTTTTTCTGAAATCATCTGCCCTTATTGAATTCTGCGACAGAAAAGTAAAATAAGTAGAAGCCTACCAATGATACATTTTTGATAAAAGTCAAAAACATGATAGGTGACATACTTGAAATTAATTAATCATTAACAAGTAATAACCCTTTCGCTTCGGCATATGATTTTTAATCAGTATGTTGCAAAACGATTGTAAAACTAGCGTATAGATAGATGGATATAGGCTGCTTACCTATACATCAGTGGCGGCTCGTCAACTTTTGGTTTGGTGAGGCATAGTTATAATATTATCTACACCTTTTTAAAACCTTCCTATTTTCCTTCGCGTTGTTATTATACTTTCGATTTCAATTTTCCAAGCCGTACTTAAAACAGTAAGTATATTTTGTTTACATAACTAATAACTAATTTCCGGTAAGGAGACGATAAACAAGGTACATTTTCGTTCCCGTTCTCGTTACCATTCCTGGGTTGTTGTGAAGCTGCCTTAACCGCCAGATACCCAACCTAATTCCACTAGAATTTCGCCAGAAAATATGAAAATATAAAGTACCAAATAAATCTATCTTATATTTTAACAGTTGAATTTAACGTTTTGCGTACGAATTAAGGTTGAATATTAGGTAGAACAATGAAATAATCTGAAGAAAAATAAATTCAGATATAATTGAATTCCTTAAAATTTTGAATGAATCTTTGAAAATTAATATTTTTAGTAGTAGAAGACAAACAATCTAATAAAAAAATAAATAGTGATATAATAGAATTCCACAAAAAATTTAAAATCTTTACGAAACACCTACCTTTAAAACTAACTTAAATTTTTGAAAATTTGCCAATTTCTCCCGGAGTTGAATTTTTGAAAATTCATGTTTTGAGTTTTTGACAAAATCTAAAGAAAATAAATTCTTATATGATGGAAAATTTTTAGTATATTAACAAAATATCTACCTTTAACTTAAACTTTGATTTTTTAAAATGTGTCAATTTCTACGTGAGTTATAAATTTTTAAAAATTATATTTTTAACTGGTCGAATTTTTGACCAAAGAAAAAAATAGAAAAAAAATATCGATATGATTGGATTCTTAAAAAACTCAAATGCAATCTTAATGTATTTATTTACCTTAAACAATAGCTTTGATTTTTAAAATGAGTCAATTTCTGCTTGAGTTATGAACTTTTCAAAATTAATATTTTAAGTTGTTGAACACTTAAACAAAACTAAAATCGAAAGCAAAATTCGAGTTCCACAAATTTTTCAATAAATCGACAGAACGACTAACTATCTTGGAAACTTTGATTTTTGAAAATGTGTTCATTTTTGAAAATTATCGTTTTAAGTTGTCGAACGAAAAAAAATGTGGTATGGTGGAATCTACCAAAAATTCTAGTATATTCACAAAACATCTATCTTTAGAATTATCTTCGATTTTTGAAAATGTGTCTATTTTTGTGCGAGTTATAAATTTTCAAAAATGATTTTTTTAAGTGTGTGAAAAAATAGACAAAAAAATACTGATATGATTGAATGCCTTAAAAACTCGAATTTAATCATAATACATTATTTACCTTTAAAATTAAGTTTGCCTTTTGATTATTTTTGCGTGTGTTATTAATTTTTGTAGATTAATATTTTAAGTTTTCTAACAGAAAAATTTTTGAAAATTAATATTTAAAGTTGTTGAACACTTGAACAAAAAAATCATTTTTTTTAAATATATTCACAAAATGTGTGTGTTATGAATTTTTGAAAATTAATGTTTTAAATTGTTGAATACATAAATAAAACAAAAATCGAAAAGAAAATAAGTTTTCATATAAAAAGAGTTCTTCAAATATTTTAGCATATTCACAGAACATCTACCTTTGAAACTAGCTTCAATTTTTGAAAATGTGTTCATTTTTCAGTGAGTTAGGACTATGAATTTCTTTAAGTTAATGTTTTAAGTATCTTCTTTTTCTTGTAAAATAGATGGTTTGAAAATAAAGTTTAAATTTAAATTGAATTACGTAAGTTTTCTCAATGATTCAACATAATTCCGCTAGAAAATCCGCCAGCCGCTAAAACGGAAATTATTCCGCAATTCGGATTAAAAATCCGCCAGATCTTGCGGATTTTCCGCTGACTTGGCAACAGTGTCCTTAACACAGCTGACAATGGCTAGCGCTGCGACTGTTCCCTATCTCTCTCTCCCTCTATCACGCAGGTGATTTCCGACCAATGAGAAGCCTCTGAGACTCGCTTCCAATATCGAAATAAATCTGCATATTAAGTTGCATAAATTCCGATTGCGCTGATTTACATTTGCCTCAAGTCCGGCCTGGTTGGGCGCGCTTATCCGGTTCGCGCAAAGTAATAACTATTTCTTCCTTTCAAGCAAGAAATCTTCTGTCGCAGCATTTGAAGCAGGTGGTAAGTAAAGCGGCCTTTGAAAATTACAATTTTGATTAAACATTTCGATAATAACCGTTATTAACACAAAAATATGCCAAACTGAATTTGACTTTACTCATCACGATGGAAACAATAAAACATGACCAGTTATTTTTAATATCAATATGAACTTTATATCATAAAAAATAGTTTTTTTTTTTAAATTCAATCACGCATTTGATTTCCAAAAATCTCGTAAGATCGTACATATCTGAATTCCCTGCACATCCACCATACGATTAATTCATAAACGAGCTCATTTTAGTTATCCGTAAAACGATGGTTGCTACTATTACAAACTAGACTGCCCGCTAAGGTTTTGGACAACATGTTTCAAAAAGAAATTAATCGCAGTTGCCAATAAATTGAAATCCGCAAGTCTATGGTTAACGCTTTTAATCAAAAATATGCCAAACTGAATTTGACTTTACTGGTCACGATGGCAACAATAAAACATAACCATTTATTTTTAATATCAATATGAACTTTATATCATAAAAAAATGTTTTTTTTTTAAATTCAATCACGCATTTGATTTCCAAAAATCTCGTGAGATCGTACATATCTGAATTCCCGGCACATCCACCATACAATTAATTCACAAACGAGCTCATTTTAGTTATCCGTAAAACGGTGGTTGCTACTATTATAAACTGGACCGCCCGCTAAGGGTTTAGATAATGTGTTTCAAAAAGAAATTAATCGCAGTTGCCTATCAATTGAAATCCGCAAGTCTCTGATTAACGCTTTTAATCAGAGACATGTATTTCAAATTATAGGCAACTGTAATTATTTATTTATTGTCATTAACGGAGCTTGTCCTTATGTATAACAAGATAATACAACATATTTACTTAATAATTACAGTATTTCAGAAGTACGGACAAGGACACATGTAAATCGATTAGCTCGACACATCCTTTCGATGGAAGAATTATTAAGGCAATTCATCGGCATCTAGGGGCGTTGAAAATCGAAGTCCGATATAGGATCCTGGACGGAACATTAAGAGGCAGCAGGGACAGAAGCTCTGGGCAATCAATGTCTCTTCAAAGATATTTCCTTTCGTTATTAAATACTTTACTGAATCCGACGGAATCCAACAGAAGTTGTTGAAGTTTGATTTGCCGAATAACGAAACATCGGATACAAAGAGTTGTGTCTAGACACTTTCAGCCAACTGCAAATTCCATTAGATAAATGAATCAATTATTGTGGAGACAATACCAATACCAACTTCGGAGGGCTTCATTGACGCGGCCAGCAGAATGTGTTTCACCAAATTAAAGAAGAACTAGAAAAAATGTAGAAGGAATTGGATGCCCTGCCCACATTCTCCGCAAGACTATATCGAGCGCTATTGGAGTCTTAACTGTGGATATTGAAATAATCGTCATGAAAATATTTAATTATTTTTCAATATACACGGTAAGGACATTGAAGCTGAAAGAGTTCTGCTTATACGTTGATGCCTATCGTCAGACCCTTCTAAAACAAGATGGCTGTCGTAAATGCCGGCGGTTGAGAGAATTCTTAAGCTTTGGATTCCATTAAAACAATTTTTTGACGCCGAAATTGGGCCACCTAAAATAATTTCAGATTTTTTTAGTAGTCTCATCGGTGGAATTAGTTCATATTTGTGCAATCAAACTTGGCTCTGTTTGAAAAAAATTTAAAAAGCGTAGAGAAGAATAAATTTTCAATAATTTATTTATTTATTTTATTTATTTATCTGTTTTAACGATTGTCATCATTTTAACGGGTGATTTTTTTGCTATTTGTTTTTTCAGTGTTCATTTTTCTACACGGCACGTGTGATTCGTGACATGTATCAATGCTAAAAATGCTTAGTAAGGTTTGCCATTTCATTTTCGAATTATATTATCAAAATTCGTGCTCTGTAAAAAATGTGTTTCGAAATTACGTCTATTTTATGGTCGTCATAACCAACCCACAGAACAGGCTATTCAAGCTATTGTGACCAAATTTCGCACCAGTTTTACTTTATTGAACATTAATCCACCAACCCGTATGCGGAGAGTGCGTACCAATGTGAAGATAGCCACGGATTTTTCAGCCACGGATTTCCCGGCGCATCCACCACCAAATAATAATTTCTTCAATTTGAATGATTTATAATAAATCAAACGCTGAGAATGTAATTAACATTAGCCTATAGATGTACAGTCAATCCACAATTTCAATTATTTTTTCTTGACTCCACGGGAACTCTCTTTTTAAAATGACAAGAATTCAAAGTCCAATATGGCACTGTTTGACGCATTTCAAATTAAATTTTTTAACTCCAACGTGTAGATAGGAGTCTACTTAAACGATTTAAAGCATTACATTTTAGGTAAAATTGTTTATAACTTTTTTATGAATATTTTTTCTCGGGTCCACCCGAACTATACATATAATATAGCAAACTTTCAAAGTCCAATATGGCACTGTTTGACTTTGAATTCTTGTCATTTTAAAAAGAGAGTTCCCGTGGAGTCGAGAAAAAATAATTGAAATTGTGGATTAACTGTACATCTATAGGCTAATGTTAATTACATTCTCAGCGTTTGATTTATTATAAATCATTAAAATTGAAGAAATTATTTATTTGGTGGTGGAGTCGCCGGGAAATCAGTGGCTGAAAAATCCGTGGTTATCTTCACATCGGTAGAGTGCGTACCGAGGAGAAAATTACTACTGTATCGGCCAGTGTTAATGAAGATTGCGATATGTCAATTCGTCGCCGTTCTCAACAATTGGAAGATTGTACGTAAGGACCTCGGTATGAAACCATATAAAATACAGCTGCTGCAAGAACTGAAGCCGGGTGACCTACTACTACGTCGTTTGTTTGCCAAATGGGCCTTAGAAAAGTTGGATGAAGATCCATTTTTTTATCGAAAAATTATATTCAGCGACGAAGCTCATTTTTGGCTCAATGGGTACATCAACAAACAGAATTGCCGAATTTGGTCTAACGAGCAACCAGAAGCAGCTCAAGAACTGCCAATGCACCCTGCGAAATGCACTGTTTGGTGCGGTTTGTGGGCTGGCGGCCGCATTGGCCCGTACTTTTTTTTTAATAATGAAAATCGCAGCGGTACGGTCAATGGAGTAAGGTACCGTGCGATGCTTTTTTTGCCCAAACTGGAAGAATTTGACTTGGTTGACATGTGGTATCAACAGGACTGTACCACACGCCACACGGCACGCTATACCATGGACCAATTGAGAGGCGAGTTTGGTGAGCAATTAATCTAACGTTTTGGAGCAGTCCATTGGCCGCCAAGATCATGCGATCTGACCCCACTGGACTATTTTTTGTGGGCTACGTGAAGTCTTTTGTGTACAGGAACAAGCCAGCCACAACTGGAGCTCTGGAAGACAACATTACAGCTGCCGTTGGTGAAATACCAGCCGAAATGCTGGAAAAATTTTGCCAAAATTGGAGCTTACGTATGGACCACCTCAGGCGTAGCCGCGGGCAACATTTACATGAAATAATATTTAAAAAGTAATTGGCAGGCATTGACGTATATCTCCAAATAAATATTTCATTCATTATTGAAAATTTTCTGCTATTTTTTAATTTTTAAAAACCAAACGCTTAAAAAATCACCCGTTACAATTAAATTTTATGTAATACTACATGCTCTTGAAATTAAACTAAAAAAACTGCTAAACGCGTTATTTGATTTTAAAGATTTAAATGCCAAAATATAAATTTACCGTGTTCGAAAAAGAATTAGAAACGCATTTATGTCGAGTCAATGAAAATTGCCAAAATCCGGTTTTTCCAAGTAGAAAGTAAAAAAAATCGCGCTTTGGGTTCTTAAAAATTGCTAAGATTTTAAACACATGTTTTGATTATGATATTTTATATGTTAAAGAGTGCAGAATTTTGGGTATTTTTAATAGTATTAATATATTCATGTGGAGACAATAAAAATTTCTACAACCCGAAATTTTGAGTTTGGACAAAATTAACAAAATCAAGGTTTTTCATTTTAACAAATTGTTTAACTTGTAAACGCGGTATCTGATTTTGATGATTTGAATGCCAAAATATAGCGGATTAGTTTGTTGTGAAAAAGTATTAAGTGATGAACGTGCTGAGTTAATGAAAATTGCCAAAATCCAAAATTTAAAAAGTTAAGTCAACAAACTCCTGTTTTCAAATTTTAAAAATTGCTGAGGTCTTAAAAGCATTTTTTGATGATGATTCTGTATGTGTTAAAAAGTAGAAAACAGTATTAAAAATATTCATATCGAGACAAAGGAAGTTACCCAAATCCCAAACATTTCAAGTTCAAAATCAAGAGTTTGATTTTGTTAAATTGTTTAACCAACGGCAGCGTTATTTGGTTTTATGGTTTAATTTGCAAAATGTAGCGAATTTTGTGTTTTCTTTTTAAATATTAAAAAAATTATTTGTAAAATTAACACAACTTTGGTTTTAATTTCGTGACATAATCTTAGTCACATTAATAATTTTTTAGGCCATCTGCACGCGGGTATTATTCAAAACGCATTCGCCCCCGCAAATTGACCATCGGCTCCCAAATGGGGATTATCAGATAGACGCCCAATTTAAATGTCGATCGCCCACGTTTCACTAATCTTGATGATCTTTCTCTCAAAGTGGAAGCTATAGTTTCTGGTTTCCACAAATGATAAATATTCATGCTCATGTTAAATCTAACAAAAATAGCATGTATATATTATGTCAATTCATTCACTTATGCAGGGTATTCAATTTAAGTGAGTAAGACATTTAAAAATCTCGAAAACTACACATCAAATTAAAAAAAATTGAATTAAAATTTGTTAGCCTCGGAGGGGGACATCTAATGATTCGAAACTCGACCCACTACACCCTACCCCTCAGGGGGTAGGGGTGAGAAATAGAAAAGTTAAATAGGAGCCCTCATTTTTTTGCACGGATTTGAATACTCAGGGAAAAAATAAGAAAGTTTTATCTGATTTTTTTTTGTATTCGTGACAGACGACGCTATAATCGACAAAATTCAAAATTGGCAAAAATCGTTGAAAAATTGAGATTTCCTGAGAAATGGGGATTCGTAAAATAAGGTTCCCTATGCTGCTGAGAAATAATGCGACGTGCTGGGAAAAATTTAAAACACTGTCTTACACTGTCAAATCTCCCTCTCTCTATTCCCACCTCTCCCACCACGCTACATCGCTCAATGCTGGCCTAGCAGCCTTCGAAAATGGAGCTCCCTAGGAGCTCCCTATCGCTGTCATCGCCAGATGCGAAATTCGCGCTGTGATACGTTTTTTAAGTGCAAAACAGATTTCACCTATTGACATTCATCGTCAGTTAATCGAAGTTTATAGGGAAAATTGCATATCTGTTCAACATGACTCAAACGCTAAAACTCATCATAAAACGACAACGAGTCGACTCACATGCGCATCTCTGACAAAAATAGATTTGGATAGTATTTTTTTCTGCAGAATTCATTTAATTTCATTTCTAGAAAACAATTACAAGTGAACAATACCTCGTGCAAGCGTAGAAGAAAAAAATTGAAATGAGAAAAAAAGAGAAATATTGACATTATCCGGATAATGTTCGATCGCGGTCTCTTAAAATATTTTTAGAACATTTTTATCGGATGGTAGTGTACAACCCAAACAAAGAAACACTGTTTGCAATGAAATAGCTGTGCTAGCAGCTGTTCAGCAAAATCCACAAATAAGTACTATTACAACGGGATTCCGGAATTTCCCTAGGTAGTATTGTTAACATTTTGCACCGTAATAAGTATCATCCGTATCATATTTTATTGCACCAAGAACTTCATGGAGATGATTTTCTTAATCAGTAGTAAGAGTAGTATTTTATGAATGGGCACTTCAAAAAATAGAAACTAACCCAAATTTCTTCGTCAATGTACTATTTTCAGATGAGTCTACATTCACAAATAATGGTAGTATTAATCGGCATAACATGTATTACTGGAGTGTAGAAAATCCCCACTGGTTACGACAAATTGAGCATCAACGTCCTTGGTCCGTAAATGTTTGGTGTGAAATCATAGGGAACAAACTCATTGGTCCATATTTTATTGACGGTACATTAAATGGAATTAAATATCGACATTTTTTGGAACAAGAACTACCAATACTACTTGAGGATGTTGCTTTAGATGTTCGCCAAAGTATGTGGTTTCAGCATGACGGTTACCCAGCGCATTATTCAATTGTTGCACGGAAAGTATTAGACCGTGATAATAATGCTCGGCGGATTGGCAGAGGTCTAGAGTCCTACTAATTGGCCTGCTAGGTCGGCTGACAAAACATCACCGGATTTTAAGAAACGCTTGTGTTCAAATTCCCGCGGATATGCTTCTATCGTGTGTACAATCAATCGAAATAAGGATCAATAAATATATTGAACTTGAAGGTCGAATTTTTGAACACTTGCTTTAATTCGAAAACTTTTATGTGTGAGAGACATGAAGACTCACACCTTCGTGTACTTTTATTTCGTTGATTTTATATGTACAAGGGGGGTTCGTAAAATAAGGTTCCCATGATTTTTAGTAATACATAGACAGCTATATTTTTGTTGTTAGTGTTACATCATTTTAAAGCTTAAAATTTATGCTATTTTTCTACATAATCGCCGCTTCTGTTCAAACACTTTTGCAGACGATGGTCCAGTTTTTCTATCCCCATGTTATAGAATTCTGCCGCCAATCCTTTGAGGAATCGAGTAACCTCTTCCTTGACTTGATCATCGGTATTGAAGCGTAATCCACCGAAGTTTTCCTTTAATTTTGGGAATAATTAGTGTTGGAAGTCTCAGAAATACGGAGAACAAATTCGTTAATGGTGATCCTCCGATCTTCAAGCAATATTCTCTCAATTTTTTCGACAATTCCATTTGAAACTGAAGGCCTTCCGCTCCCATCTTCATCGTGAATTTTCGTGCGGCCTTCACTGAATTCTCTGCACCATTTGCGAACATGTTGAACAGATATGCAATTTTCCCCATAAACTTCGACTAACTAACGACGAATGTCAATAGGTGAAATCCGTTTTGCACTTAAAAAACGTATCACAGCGCGAATTTCAAATCTGGCAGTAGCAGCGATAGGGCTCCATCTTCGAAGGCTGCTAGGCCGGCATTGAGCGATGTAGCTTGGCGGGAGAGGTGGGAATGGAGAGAGGGAGATTTGACAGTGTAAGACAGTGTTTTACATTTCTCCCAGCACGTAGCATTATTTCTCAGCAGCATAGGGAACCTTATTTTACGAATGCCAATTTTGAATTTTGTCGATTATAGCATCGTCTGTCACGAATACAAAAAAAATGTAGATAAAACTTTCTTATTTTTTCCCGGAGTATAATTTAATATTTAACTTTTCTATTTCTCACCCCCCTACCCCTCAGGGGGTTGAGGGTAGTGGGTCGAGTTTCGTATCATTGTCCCCCTCCGAGGCGAACAAATTTTAATTATAATTCTTTTTTATTCGATGTGTAGTTTTCGAGATATTTTAATGTCTTAGCTTAAATTGAATACCCTGTATAACATAGTATAATCATGTGGGAATTTTTACATCTACAATGGCTGAAAAGTACTAATTTTCTGAAAATATTATGGAAACAACTGGGTTTTCCATCTCCTGTAAGAAATGTAAAGGTGGATTTAACCCCTTTTTAAAGTGATTGTTTCAAATAATAAAGACGAAAAATAGCCTAAATATATGAATAACCTGTTAGTAACTCTGCAAGCAAAATTAAGTCTTACTAAGACTATAAACAAATAACTTATTGAAACAACTACTTCCCTGGCTAGTGCCACGCGGGATATTGAATAACACAAAAGAAATTTGCATGTTATTACTAGTACTACTAGATAATAACATTGGTTCAAGATCGTTTATTTCTACACACAGGACTAACTTGAAAATTATTCTAATTTCAATTCATCTAAGAAAAACTTAAACATTCTAAGCATTATTCATACCTATCAGAAACACCCACCACTACTGATTTATCACCATTTATGCCGATTCACGGCAATAATAATTCTCAGAGCGGTCTCATTCTTGTGCAGTTGTCGTTCTGAAACGCCCCGAAACGGGGAGGATTTCAGCTCGAGTGAGTCAACTGAAATCACAAAGAAACTTAGTTATCTCCGTACTTGCCCGCCCGAATTACATTAATCGACGTGTGCAACCCTTAAGAACTTCAAGGCTTAATGCACGCTGCACTAAATCCGCTTTATGGGATGTTAATTCTGCTTTTATAGACAGTAAAATAGCGAAAAAGACGACAAAAACTAATATTTACCTTGCGAATGAATGTTGTATTTTCGCTCTGTTCAAATTCTCATATTCGGTATTACTATTGACATAATATGTAAGAGACTCTATAGATGATGAATTATTGATGAATCCAGGAAAACGTACACATATGAAGGTAAATAAAATCGCAGTATAAAATTTATAATACGAAATATTCATAATAGCTATTAATATAATTAGAATATTATGCGATTCATAACAATCGCTAGCGTGCCTCGTCACTTAAAAATAACATTCTAATAATTGTTAATAAATGTTTAGCATAAAATAAACATAATAGATAAAAATCTATAAACATTGTACATTAATTATGTTTACCCACCAATTACTGCGGACACACACAGTACATTCTTTGACGAGGAAATAACAGATTAATTTGCAGTTAAAAACCTCTAAGTTTCTGTTAGAATAGATACACCATAACATGGACATTACATTGCACAAGGGA
This sequence comes from Ocypus olens, assembly GCA_910593695.2. Lineage (NCBI taxonomy): Eukaryota > Metazoa > Arthropoda > Insecta > Coleoptera > Staphylinidae > Ocypus > Ocypus olens. The sequence goes on from OU343061.1 coordinate 16,096,543, forward strand.
CCCCGAATTATATAGGATTTTTGTTCCGGTTACATGGGCTAAATTCCAGATATGTAGTGCTGCACAAAAATGAAATGGGCTTTAGGCATTTCTATGCATTTTTTAGAAGCATTCTATCAAATACAAAAAATTCAGGGTGGATTATATCGATTTTCTCTGATACTATCAATGATTCAAAAAATTGTTTCACATAAAAGTTGAACAGTTGAGAGGGGAAAATGGTGTTTCTCTCCTAAAAATGTTTTATTTAATTGGATCAGCCAAATAAAAAAATTCAGTACATCAATAATTGTGCATATTTATATAAAAAAATTCAAGACAGGCCAGTTTTAGATTATGAAGACATCGTGAAAAAATCTTATCCCTATATTCAACCCTCTTTGAATGACAGCTACAACTTCCAAATTTTTAAATCAGAAGCAGGAGCTTGTGATACCTCATTTGAACGGTTTTTTCACTCCCCATTCTAAATTTATTACAAAATATAACAGTATAAAAATAAATTCATCTGATTCACGAAATTCAATTATAACTCAAGAGGAGGTTCTCCTCTAAAATTTTTAAATAATCGATTATTTTTTTGTTGCATTTTTCGAAAGGTATAAGTATCACTGTATTGGGTTAAAAGGGTTTTTCGATCCGCGCATTACAAAAGATTCTACAGGCCATTGTTCGAAGCTGTTTCCCGGCCGCCATTAGACGCTCTCGGCTCGAGATGGGCGGCTCAGGTGTCACGGCGTTATGCTACGCAAGATCGCCTCATCTTAGAGATGGGCAGACAGTTTAGGAACGGGTTCAATGAACCGGTTCTTAGGAAAGAGCGCTAAGGGACCGGTTCAGATAAAAGGAACCGCGGTTCCTCTGCTCTTTAATCATGGAATAACTGGAAGTGACAAAGGCATGTTGATAAATTGGAATGGATAAGCGCCATCTATGATTAGCGGCGTGAACTAACACCAACATATGCACACAACCGTTACGTGTGAGTGTGTGTATATATTATTTCGTACTACTCAATAAGTTAACTATTGGTAATCAAAAACACTTGGTTTTACTTGTTTTCATATTAATTTAACATTATACTTGTACAAGTTTTGTGCATTCTCCTTTCGGGAATGTTAGTTAGACAAGTTGTATAATGTTTATTTTATTAATATAAATAGTAAAACATAGTGATTTTGTTTACCAATATTTACCTTGTTAATAATGTTTCATCGGGTGATATTTTGTACATATTTTGTTATAAGGCTAACAAGAAATGATTGTTTTATTCGTCCACGATTTCCGCACTGACATTCTTGACATTCTACGTTTCAAGTAACACGGGAAATTACACGGCATGTAGAAATGATTATTTATTTCACTGGTAGCTCTCTCTAATGGATCCAGTGTAAACTACACCAATTCCAATCACCGTAATCTTCTCACGGTTTCCCGGGCGAACTTCATGTGGTTCCTTTGAACCGGTTTTCAGCGGGAAATTTGAAAATTCTAACAATCTGCTGCAGAAGTGAGCAGACAGTTCAGGAACCGGTTCTTAGCAAAGAAGGCTCAGGAACCGGTTCGCACAAAAGAAACCGCGGTTCCTCTGCTCTTTAATATATAATTGGCTTTTTCTTCAAGAGTGAAAATCGGACCCGTACCCCTTCCTGTAGAACTGCATATAGTCAGCTGCGGAATCTTCATGCGGATCACTCCACTGTCTGCACGAGCTTCATGCGGTTCCTGGTATGAACCGTATGAAGTTTCCGTAGATAACTTCAAGAGGTTTACACCTCGAAACGCATGGAGTTTCCGCGGTAACTTCATGCGGTTCATACCAGGAAACTTCATGCGGGTCTCGTGAATTTCTTTTATTCAAATCAAAACGTTTAATCAAATCCAACATTTTTTCCAGGGTCTTAACGGCTTTAAGTCAAAATTAATTTTCGTTTTATGTTGTCACCAAGTCAAATTTTGACATTCATTAGTCATAAAGTCTTTTAACTTTAATTACATTTGATATTGTTTGTTTTTAGAAACTTAGCGACTTTAAGTCAAAATTAGTCGTTTTTGACATTTGACGATTTCAAGTCAAATTTCGACATTAGTTTGAACATAAAGTCTTATAAATTTAATTCAATTTGGCATATTTTTTAGGAGCTTACTTTAAGTCAAAATTAGACTTTTCTCTTAACGCTTGCTGACTTTACGTCAAATTTACACATAAATTTGGACATAAAGTCTTTTCACTTTAATTAAATTTGACACTTTTTTTAGAGGCTTAATGGCTTTAAATCAAAATTATCTTTTTTCTTAACGGTTGTTGTCTTTAAGTCAAATTTATACATTAATTTGAACATAAAGTCGTTTAGCTTTAGAGAAACTTCTAGAAACTCAACGACTTTAAGTCAAAATTAGTCGTTTTTCTTGATGTTTATTGACAAAATTGTCAAATTTCGACATTAATTTGCACATAACGACATTTTTTCTAGAACCTTAAGGGTTTTAGTCAAAATTAGTCTTGCTTTCTTAACGCTTCTCAACTTTAAGTCAAATTTCGACAGTAATTTGGACATAGTCTAACTTTACCCAAATTTGACGTTTTTTCTAGAGGCTTAACGCCATTAAAGTCAAAATTAGTCTTTTTTGACGCTTATCGACTTTTAGTCAAATTTCGACATTAATTTGCACATAAAGTCTCTTACGTCTACCCAAATTTTTTCTAGAGGTTTAAGGTCTTTAAGTCAAAATTAGTTTATATTTTGACACTTGTCATCAATTTGTCATAAGGTTTTTTAACTTGAATTCAATTTGTCATGTTTTCTAGAGGCTGGCTTTAAGTCAAAATTAGTATTTTTTTCTTAACGCTTGTTGACGTTAGGTTAAATTTCGACATTAATTACTCATAAAGAATTAAATTTGACATTGTTACAAATTACAAAATTAGTCGTTTTTCTTGATGTTTATTAACGTTAAAGCAAATTTCGACATTATTTTTTTTGCAATGCCCTTATTTTTTGGGGCAGCTACGGATTTCCGTTTAATGTTAAATAAAAATATAGGAAAAAATCGTCACGGCTTTTTGACAGCTTGTAATTGTTAACTGTAATTGCAGGAAGGCATTGGGAAAATAATATATTTTTTTGCAATGCCCTTTTTGAGTTATGATTTTTTTAAACACCACCCGTGGAGCTGTTAGATGTTTTTATTTTATTTTCATGGCTTTTTGACAGTTTGTGTTTGCTAAATACACTTGCAGAAAGAGACTGCATGAATAAAATTTAGAAATCGTACTCCATTTTGGTAGATGCACCGAGAAATGTATGGCTGGAATTTTAAAGGCTAACTTATATATTGCAGTTGTGGCCATACTATGAATACCCCTATTATATATTTTTTAATTAATTGGAAGCCTGGAACTCATTTCTAACAATTTGGTATATAAGTGTAGAAAAGACCCGCGAACCGCTCCAAGGAACCGGTTCACTCCAGTGAGTAAACCGGTTCGGAACCGTTAACGACAGTGAGTGAACCGGTTCGGAACCGTTAACGACAGTGAACCGTTTTTCCCATCTCTACCTCATCTGTAGAACAAAAATCGAGCCATCGCAGTTTGAGTTAGAGGAAGGATTGTTGTACGGCCCTGGCATTGCAGACTAATTGCTATAAAAAATACTAAAAAACAAAAAAAAATTGGTCATGTTCCTTTTTTGGTCCGCCATATTAGATTCGCCATTTTGATTTTGGCACATATTACCTCAAATCCATGTTTAAAAATCACGAAACCCGTCATTTCTCAATTTTGGATAAAATTGCACATGTTTTTTTTGTCCGCCATATTGGATCGGCCATTTTGAATTTTGAAAAACTGACTTCAGATTTGTATTCAGCGGTGTCGAAAACCTATTATATCACGTAATTATTACAAACAATTAACATTTTAGCACGATTATTCCATCGAAAGTGTTCTCAAAACATTAAACGCGTTTTTCTCGAATCCTGATTTTTTAAAACTGCGTCCACTCTCGTTTGAGAACGGTTCGATTTATAAATTTTAACTTTTGTCCCGGCGACAGATGACCTTTTTACGCGGCGCATATACCTAAACAATTTACAAATTGTTTGTTTCAACTATTTTTTAAGGCCCTGAAGTGGAAAAAAGGCCTAAAAATCGACCTCAAAGTTTGAGATCGTACTAAAACGTCAAGTTTTGAGTTGCTTCCACATTCTTAGGTCTATACGCCAGTAAATTTAGTTTACTTTTTGGCATTGTTGTTCATTTTTTGTTACACATAAATCCAGAGACGCTGCGTGGACGCAGTGTACCGATTCCGCGCTGGCATGGCCGACGAAAACAGTGAAACACGGACGCCATTTTGTTTCTTATGGAACGATTTTTTTTTACATTTTTAAATAATGACCAAAATAATATTGTTTCGAATCCCCTTCTATGTTTTTTCATTTGCTAGTAAAAAAATTCCCAACTTTGCCTACTTTTTAGTCATTTAGAGGAGAACCTCCACTTAAGGGGGCTTTTCGTTAAGGGGAATCTCCATACCCACGGTTTCGAATGAAAAGTAATACCGGCACATCTCGGACACTATTGGTCATATTAAAAAAAGAAAAATTGCAATGAATTCAGAAAATTCAGGAGCTTACCGATAGTTTAGTACTTTTTATAATTTGTTAAATTTCAAAAATACCTAAATAATTACGCATATTTTTGGGCGATAAAGGAGCCGCGCTAAGTGATTTATGTGACAGGCTCGCTCCGTTCGTATGAGTCAAGTGCCCTTGCCCTCTCGGCTTTCATAAACAAACACAGCTAGATAATTCAGTAAATGTATTTCAAATAGTTCCGAGCAGTTCTATTCTATAACATTATTTTCATTTCAGTTGACAGAGAGGTATTTGTGCGAAAACACTTTCGGGCGAAATAAATTGTGTAAAAATTCCACAAATAATTTAATCGAACTCTTCAGAACAATTTGGAACACATTAGAAATATGGAGCACCGCTTCCGTGAAGTCTTTTTTGCAATTTGATTTCAAAAGTACCTAAAATAATGAGGCATATTTCTGGGCGATACAGGAGCCGCGCTACGTGATTTATGTGACTGGCTCAGTCTATTCGTGTGAATCAGGTGCCCTTGCCCTCTCGGCTTTTATAAACAACAGTTAGATAATTTAGCAATGTAATCGTATTATTTATATTATAGCCCAGTGAAATTATACCATAAAAAGGTGATCGAGTGAAATAAATCCCGGAAATTTGATATTTTTCGGCAAAATTGTTCGTTGGTGTCTGCTGTAGTACAACATACTAAAAGTTCCGGAAATACAGATTGACAGCATCTAAATTTGGCACAATCTGCAAAAGGCGACTAAAAACAAAATGTGCTCCTCTAGTATCAAATCTACTTTATAAGGAGCCATTTTCAAATGAAGCCACGGTCTACGGACAAATAAATGAAAAAATGGTGATGTGGCCATCATGTTACTTTCTCCGACTTGATGGTATCATAGCCATTTATATTTACGTTTTCATGGATTATTTTCAATTGAAATCATATTTTAAATCTATATCGAGCGTTGTGTAAACTCGGATGAAACTGACGTTTAAAACTTCAAAATTATGAAAGATGGAAAAATTATACTTCGAATTAAAAAACTCAGTTTGCTCAAAAACTAAAAAAAACTTATTCTTTATAAGTTGTTCATTTTAGCATTCTCTACAATTATAATTAACATAAATTTGCTGTAACTATTATCGTTTTATAATTATAAACCAAAAATAAAAAATAATTTTTTTTTCTCGAATAAAAATGATTTTATGAAAAATGTTTTCAGGAAAAGATGTTCATTTCTTTGTTGTCTTCAATTTTTGTTTAATTGTTTTTGTGATATTTTTAATATTTAAGAAAATATTGGCAAAAAACAAAAAACAGTTAAGGTAAATACCCACTTCCGGTGTACGAAATTTTACCAAAAGCTTTTCAGTTCTTCAGAATATCAAGAAAGACGTATGTTCAAAGTATCATATCAATTGTTTAATTATTTTTTGAGATACAGCGCGCACAGCAGACACACACACACACACATAGGCACAAAAAAATATCCAGAAATTGTTTAAATGGCATCTAGGGGCCCCAAAACGGATATTTCCGTAAAAAAAATTTGAAAAAAATCATGTCACAATACTTTCTCATACTTCGTAACGGAGAAAGTAAAAAATGCCTTACGAAAGTACGAAGACATGACAAAAACTTCGGTGACACCGTGCGGCTTTTTTTGTGGATGAGACGTATGGTTTTTTTGGTAGCATCTCCAGATGGGTTGATAGAAAATGGTCGCGGAATTATCGAGGTGAAGTGCCCAAAATCGATAGAAAAAATAACAACAGCAAAAGCAGCAATCGAAAAAAAAAATTCTTTTTGGATACGGATTTGAAATTAAAACGTAATCACAATTATTACTATCAAATCCAGGGCCAGATACATATTGCAAAAGTCGACTTTTCTCATTTTGTCATATGGACGAAACAAGACCTGTCGATTGAGAGAGTTACCAGAGACGACGACAATTTTTGGGAAACAAAATGATTGAAAAATTAATATATTTTTATAAAAATATTTTATTAAAAGAAATCATTGATCTACGGACATGTAGTAATATGCCTATCAGGGAGCACTAAAAAACCTACGACAGAAGTCGCCTCCAAGGAAGCAACTACACCAAGATCGCCGATCCACCGAAGCTGCTGATCCGCTGATGTGAAGTCACCGTCCGGTAATTTATCCGAGTTCTTGCCGTGCATACCGGTGCTTGCCCTTCCGAACTTTGTCTGAATTATAGTGACGCATCTGTGATTTCTCTTGTGACTCTTCCGTATTTATTTTTCTTGTGACCTTTTTAGTGTAAATGTTTTCCGATTGAACATGTTATTATGTCATTTGTGTCCAGTATATTGAACTTTGTGTAAATAACAGCGAAAAGGATTTCGCGCCAATCTGACTTTATCTGCCTCTCAACCCTCTCTCCTTTTGCGTATTGATAACATAAATATCGAATTCCATTGCATTGTACTAAATGAACACGCCTTTTTTTAGCATTTTCAAAATTCAGTCACGAAATGAAAATATTGGCACACATAACATTGACGTTTACTGAAACGGTAATTTTTTTTATGACTCAAATAATGCAACAAACCCACTATTATTATTGTAAAGGTTAAAAATGAGATATGAACATCATGTTATTTTCTTATAAATATTTTCAAACAAAAGATTTCTTTTATTGTCTTTAATATTTGTTTACATGTTTTTGTAATATTTTGCATATTCACAAAAAAACGAAAAAAAAGAAAGGTTAGGTAAACACCCACTTCCGGTGTACGAATTTTTACCAAAAGGTTGTAATTGTCAAGTAAAGCACGTGTTCGATGTTGCTTGTTGTTGTAATTTTTGAAATAATTTCACGATCACAATACTTTCCCGTACCTCGTAACGGAGAAAATACAAATTATAATTTTGTCGGAAATAAAATTTCGCCACGAAAATATTTCTTGAAAGTCAATCAGATCAGTATGTGTTCCCGACTGTCGGCTCAGAAACTCGAGTATCGAATTTCTTGTTATGTTTGTTTGTATTATGTAGATAATTTCGAGTCCACGTGGACTGGAAAGATGCATGTCGCGGCGTCAATCGCCAATCGAAGACGACGAAGTGCGATAAATTACAAGTTGAAAAATTACAACGACGTTTCATTTATCTATCCTCTTTCTTTGCACATAAAAATGTATTCGGATCGTTTCACGTTTGTGTTTATTTGACTAAGGCAAGAAGTACGTTAACGCCCGTTTCACGTTGAATACAAACCCAAGCGGGAGTTTAGCCTACACTTTGTTTCATTATTTTCTTATAAATACTAATTTTTAGGAAAAAAATCTTAAACTTCCGGGAATTTCCTGACTGCACTAAACACGTTTCCGTTTTTTGTTTTCCTCTAGAAACCACAGTTGTCGAGAAAAAACTGTAAAACTTTTACATTATAAGTCCCATATAAAGCGGTGCCATCTACTGAGCCAGAAACACACCAAAGAGGTCTACCGATTCCCCTTAAACTGGTTAGAGAAAGTAGATTTTTCTTTGGTTTCCTTTAAGTGTCTAGAATATCCCCCTAAAATTTTTCGATATTCGAATTAGCTTTGTAGGAAATCGCATTAAAGAGCTGCAGATGCACCCTGTCGCGAAGATAAAAATAGTTGGCAAGCAGACGAGGATGGAAGAAACAGAGGCAAAAGAAACAAAATCAACTATTTGAAGAAGAGGCATATTTATTACATATATAGTTTTGGAATAGCTGTTTAACTATAAGTGTAATTTTCTCCGATAGAGAAATAGTTATTTATATTATTGCTTTCATGGTATATTTTCAATTTAAATCATATTTTAAGTATATCGAGCGTTTTGTAGAACCGGATGAAACTGACTAAAACGTCAAAATTATGAAAGATGAAAATGACAAATTATACTTCAAAAGCTAATGCTCAGTTTTCTCAAAAACCAAAAAGATTTCGAAAAAAAAAATACTCTTTATGAGTTGTTCATTTTGCCATTTTCTACAATTAATATTAATATAAGTTTGTTGTACTATTATCGTTTCATAATTAGAAACCAAAAATTGAAAAAAGTATATAAGTCAGGCGGTTACATTTATACCTGTTTTTGTTTTCTCCGACTGTTTTACATTAACTCAGAAACTAGTTGTTTAAATATTTCTCACACTAAACGTCTACTAACTGTATGTCCTAGCTATTCAGTTTAAAAATTATCTGACTAGTGTAAGCAATTGTATTGTAATAACACAAATACAAATTATTATTATTATTATTATTATTATTATTATTATGCAGATATTATTTTATTTGCCGCTTTTATAATGGTAATGCTAGAGCTGCCGTGCTCGATTTGGAAATCAAAATCGTGGAAGTTACTGAAAAAGCTATTTTTGAGACTTTCACTTTTTGATACAATTTTATAAATCAAAATCCCGAGTATCTTGTTAACATTGTATTTATAATTAATGATCCTACTTTCATTGATTTCATAGTGTGTGATATTAATAAAGTGGTTTAGATTTATTAGACATTTTACAAACTGATTATTATTGCCAAAGTTTCACTTCGTTTAGCAATTTATAGATGATTTGAACTCAATCTGTATATCAAATGATTTAAATTCTGCAGAGGTCAATTATTTTCATGCCTGTGCGAATGTTCAAGCGATAATTAAAATATTTTAATTCAGGTCGGCGAACATTAAATTTTCTTCCAAGTCAAAATCCAAATATAAATGTGTTTTCGCTGTAGTAATTTGCTTGTCTTGTGTCGTACAACCAACCAGTACACATATACAAGTATTTCCACTCGCAGCATTTCAAAGCACTTCTATCCAGCCAGTATCTGGGTTACTCGTAAAGTGGAGTTAATGTAGTAAACAAAATAAATAAAGGCATTAAATCTTAACTACGAAAATATATATCCTCGTAAAATTTAATTATGAAAGATTTACTCGTAAACTAATTGGGAATACAGGGGTCCCATTAATTTAATTCTACAATCAAATTTAAAACGTAAAGAGAAATTATAAAAAATTATAAATGGGTAAATTTTTAATGTTATCCTGTTATTATTTCCTTTTAAACTGTTGGATAAATAATGTATGTTATTAGAGATAAATCAAACACAATTTTATAAGTTTTATACCACTATAATAATAATAATAATAATAATAATAATAATATATCTTTATTCTTGACTAGTGGATATTAGAGATGAGCAAAATAGCTACTTTTGCATCACGTTGCTACCTGTGATTGCTACTTTTTAATATCAGTGATTTTAAACTGTGATCACGGTTAGTAAACGTCGTAACACCTTCTAAAATTGTTAATGATTTCTCAAAAATGTTTTTGATATGATTCTGCTAATATTTGTCCACCTGTTGTTCCTTTTGATATTATACCTGTGACTAAAGGTAATATTTAGGATATATTATTCCTATGCCGAATAAATATACGACTATCATTGATTCAGTTCAAAATTCGAGAAGTATTTGGAGATTTTTGCAGAAATACAGAATGTTTGTTCAGTAAATTTGAAAAGTTGGAAAGTTTTAGGTATGTGGCAAATGTCTTCCTATTTTGGTTTTACTAATGAAAAAACGCATCGTTTGAAAGATTATTTGCTCTGTTCTCGGAGGATTGTTTTTAAACAAAATCATTAACCAAAAGAGATATGGATTTTTGAAAATTTTCGTTTTCATTTTTTGAGCACAAAGTATCGCTTATTCAAAATTAATTTGGTATTTGCGAATTCAACAATTTTTAATGAAGATATGGATTTTTGAAAATTTTAGTTTTATTTTTTTAAGCACTTGGATGAAAATATCGCAGAAAAAATATAAAACGTACAGACAAAATTCTATAAAAAATCATTCTCAGTGGCCGAAGTATAGCTGATTCAAAATCTCTTTGGTTTTTGTAAATTCAACAATTTTCAATAGAGATATGGATTTTTGAAGATTTTCCTTTTAATTTTTAGAGCACTTGAGTGAAATCATCGCAGAAAAAAAATATAAAACGCGTGGAAAAAAATCCTTAAAACAATATTGCCCATGGTCAAAGTATCGCTTATTCAAAATTAATTTGGTATTTGCAAATTCAACAATTTTTAATAGAGATATGAATTTTTTAAAATTTTAGTTTTATTTTTTTAAGCACTTGAATGAAAACATCGCAGAAATAATATAAAACGCACAAACAAAATTCTATAAAAAATCATCCTTAATGGCCGAAGTATAGCTATTTCAAAATATCTTTGGTTTTTGTAAATTGAACAATTTTCAATAGAGATATGGATTAAGATTTTCGTTTTAATTTTTTGAGCACTTGAATGAAAACATCGCAGAAAAAAATACAAAACGCGTAGAAAAAAACAATATCCTTAATGGTCGAAGTATCGCTTATACAAAATCAATTTGGTTTTTGTAAAATCCACAGTTTTTAAAGAAGATATGGATTTTTGAAAATTTTAGTTTTAATTTTTTGAGCACCTGAATGAAAATTTTGCAGAAAAACAAAATAAAACGCGCAGACAAAATTCCATAAAAAAATATCCTCAGCGGCCGAAGTATCACTTATTCAAAATCAATTTGGGACTTGAAAATTCAACAATTTTCATTAGAGATATGGATTTTTGAATATTTTTGTTTTAATTTTGTGAGCACCTGAACAAGGAGAATTTGGAGATTCACGCAATTTGGCAAATTGTTTTAATTTTTTATTTTCCAGTTCATGAATTGCAATTTCAAAATTAGTTTCGTGGTATTATTTAAAAATGTTTGTTCAGATATTTGCATTGAATCTTAAATTAAAATGAATTTAAATCATTTTTGTTTTATTAAGTCCTCGGACTCACTTTCGATCACAGCGAGTTTGTGGTTTAATTCCATGCCGGGCAAGATAATTTTTTCGTTTTTACAAAATCTCAATTAATGAATTAATAATTGTTAGTACATAGGTTGTAATTTATCTCATTTTATATGGTGTACTATGGAACTTTGTAAATATTTGTCTTTTTTACTAAATACTTATTCAAAATTTAAATACAATACCCTGCAAAAATGGGAGAATAAAGTAATGAATATTAAATAACATTTAGAAATGCCACCTTGTACTGTCGTCTTACAATTATGTTTTAAGTAACAATCACAGTTTAAGTCACAGTTTAAATAGCAGAGATTTTAAGTAGCAGTGATTTTAAGTAGACGTTAATTTAAACTAGCAGTGATTTAAAGTAGCAGTGATTTTAAGTAACAGTGATTTTAAGTAACAGTGATATTAAGTAGCAGTGATTTTAAGTAACAGTGATTTTAAGTAATAGTGATATTAAGTAGCAGTGATTTTAAGTAACAGTGATTTAAAGTAGCAGTGATTTAAAGTAGCAATGATTTTAAGTAACAGTGATTTTAAGTAACAGTGATTTTAAGTAACAGTGATATTAAGTAGCAGTGATTTAAAGTAGCGGTGATTTTAAGTAACAGTGATTTTAAGTAGCAGTGATTTTAAGTAGCAGTGAAATTCGCCTATTAGAAATGACCTGTGATTTTTCAATACCAGTGAAAAATCACACATACGTGAAATATCGCCCATGCCTCGTGGATATAGATTTGTACAAAATACATATCGTGATACAGGCAATGATTGTCATATAATATAAGAACAACTAGTTGCACATTAAAGGAATCAATCATTAATGATTGAATAAAAGATGCTAATGGACAAAAAGATAAATTAACGTTGTAAGTAAACGTCGTTGATGGAATATAGTTCTTTCTCAAGTAGGTAGTGCTCGAGTTTTATTTTAAATGATTTTAAAGTGGACATAGATTTAAGTTGACTGGGTAAGTTGTTGAAATATCGTAAAGCGCAATATTTCGTCGAATTTTCAAATGGGACACCCTATATATTTATGGATTTTTGGAAAGGTGATTAAAAGACAAATTCAGCGATACCATATTATTTCAGAGTTTTATTGTAAATTAAGGGAGTATTGTTGAAGTAATAATAAAAATAAATAATCGCGGGGACATGGATTAACAAAACAAAACGTCAAATAAAAAATTGAAAACACTTCGTATCAAATGTTCGATGTCAAGTTGAGAATATATTATGATTAAGGGTAAGTAATGCGTCCCATTTTTACGTATAATGAGTATATCGATATGCTCCTTATCTATGAAGAATCTTGCAAAACAGAAGACTCTCTCGAGTTAAATATCCGAATCGTCTAACGTCGAACAATAGTACCTTCGTCAAGTTAGACGCAAGAAAGATTACACAGAGGTTCTTTTCCGGTTGGAAAGGAAAAAAAGGCCAGTTCTAAACGAGAGAGCAGTGATTTAGTGGCAACAGGATGGTGCAGCCCCTCAGGAACTCGACGAGTAACTGAGCACATTGATTTTCAATGGACTCAGTAACAATAATATAAAAATAAAATGGTATCGCTGTATTTGTCTTTCCATCACCTTTCCAAAAATCCATAAAAATACAGGGTGTCCTGTTTGAAATTCTGAAGTCATTTTTTCGGAAATGGAGAAACGGAAATGAAATCTACGTATTTAGAAAAGGGCATCATTTCAAATCATTTAAAGCCACCTAATCTCATTTTCGTACTAGTAACCGTTTTTGAGATATGGGCTGTCTACTACCTCGTGGGACACCCTGTATACAGAGACTAAAGATGGTTAAGACTCCTGATTTTTAGAATAGCTCCGACATGACTCGTGGTATTTCAAGCTTAGAATAACTCTTATCGCTTTTTTTATTAGGAACACCCTGTCAGCAGAGTTACTTTTACCGTAGTGCAAGACTCCATAACGCATTATTGACTCAAAAATCGCTCTATAGACAATTCATAATGTATTTACGTCAAATATCTTCTTTATGATCTTTAGTGCGAAGCAGGTAAAGTTTAGTTTTGAGGCCAACCTGTCGCAGTGTGTTTCCAGTTCAGTTTGGAGTCAATAATCATCCCTAAAAGCTTCGCATCATTATTTATAGGAAAATGAATGTTAGCAATTTTTATTGTGTCCAGATTCAATGTATTCTATCTTGATTTGAACAACACCAGCTTGGTTTTTGTGTCATTGAGAATAAGATTATTTTTTCCGCTACCGACAACGTAAATACGCATTGCACGCATGGTTACAGGTACCGTAAGTGGCTGATAACATTCGTGGTGTTTGTTGTCCTTGACGACGGAACTTAATTTTTACTTAGGGACCTAGGAAAATAATAAACAGAAACGTAACGCTCCAACATATAGGCGAGCAACACATTTTCGTCTATACCTACAGAATCGGCATCCTTTTTACATAACCACTGCTTAAAAAGAGTCGTAACAGGACACATACCTTTTTAGATTTTGTCGGTAACACATTCTAACACGCAATATTCGCAGCTTCGGATGCAAATCCGTGCCCGCAAAAACTGTCACTGGATTGATACAAACAAACAAAACTCGACATTGTTTTCTCCGTTGCTGGGTTGCCATAGAACGCATAGGTGACTATAAAAATTTGAATCCCAAAAGTTACAAGCCGTATTTTAGAATATTTTCTGATCATTTTTAAGTATTATATTTCCGGTAGCGGAAAAAAATTAATAAGCAACATGGAACGTAATGACAATTAACATTTTCGGCAGGCGACGAGCCTCGGCTCCGCCTCGGTTCGTGTTCGCCTACCTCAAATGTTAATACGTCCTTACGTTCCTTGTTGCTTAAATAACTATTGTAGTATTCAAGTGTGTGTTTCTTTAAAGATATTGTTAGTTAGCATATTAAGGTTTTCAAAGGATACACTAGGTATCATGATACTTATATCATCGGCAAATGAAGTTACCTTACCTCCAACAGTATTTATATTGTCGAAGATATCATTTATGTATATCACAAAGAGGAGCGGGCCCTGAGGACTTCCCTGAGGCACATCTCTGTTTGTGAATTCTATATTTGACTAAGAATGATTTATCCTGACTACTTGCCTTCTATTTTTAAAAAGACCTTATCAGATTATTACCGACTTCTCTAACTCTGCAGTAGTCTAATTTTTCCAATAAAATTTCATGATTATGGTATAACATGCATTGGAGAGGTCAAGAAATAGCCCTTGTGGAATCTCTTCCCTCTCCAAGGCAATGGTTACATGATTAATATACTCGTATAGTGCTGTGTTCATAGATCAGTTTACAAAATACCGTGTCGGATGAGTGAAATATATTAGATTCTGAGAGTAAGCCGATTAACCTTTTGGTTATAATTTGTTTAATCAAATTAAATATAATACTGATAATTCAACTTATGTATAAAAAGGTACATTTAAAACGGCGGACAAAAAAATTTGCAAATGGTTAAAAATTTATTTACCTTCACCATAACAACGATCTCTATATTAACAATTTTTGTAAACAGCTGACTTCAGTTGTACTCTGGCAGTTCGTGTCAGTTCAGAATACCTTTGGGGTGAAATATAATTGAAATCCGCTTCGGACACGCTTCTGCGTGAAAAATTGTTCACGATTGTCATTCCGATCCATGTGCCAGGGAGGTAGATATTGTCTTTTTACCAATTATAGATTTAGTTTTGTACATTTGATATTAAAACCGGTGATACTGACAGAACTGCATTTCGTACTTCGGCCGCGAGATGTCGCAAGCGTAGAGTAGCGCTACCACCCATTCGTGAATTATAGAATTGGATTGCATTTAATATCCATCTTGTTCTATCATGTATGTTTCTGATAGTATGAAATAAACATTTATATATTAGATAAATACAAGAAAACGAAATGTAGCCTGAATATATGAATATTCAACCTGTTCGTTAATCTCCAAGCAAAAAATTAAGTCTTACTAAGACTATAAAGAAATAACTTATTGAAACAACTATTTCCCTGGCTAGTGCCACGCCGGATATTGAATGATACAAAAGAAATTTGCATGTTATTACTAGTACTACTAGATAATAACATTGGTTTAAGATCGTTTATTTCTACATACAAGACTAACTTTGAAAATTATTCTAAAATGAAATGTGAAACTTTAAACTGTAAATGTTATTATTAAAATGAAAAAAACCAGAAAACATTTTGACAAGGACACACAGTGCTAAACTTATCTAGTGTTACTAGATGAAACAAATTTGATAATAACTAAAAATACCACTGAATTAAAAAAATATATGAAAATTAAGTATTTGGCCATCTGCAGACGCGTTTCGAGATTTATCTCTCATCAGTGCAGCTTCGCATTTAAATTGATAAGTTATTTGTTTATAGTCTTAGTAAGACTTATTTTTTTGCTTGCAGATTAACAAACAGGTTGAATATTCATATATTCAGGCTACATTTCGTTTTCTTGTATTTATTTAATGCTTTCTGCAACAAGTAAAGTTGTTTCTAATTTGTTTATTTATATATTAATGTATTTGGCGTCTTCTTTATTATGTGTGTCGGAAATTAGTGTACCGGCGATTAAACGATCAGCCGTCATTTGTCTCCTAACATCATGTCGCTTGTAGGTTGTGTGTGTGGGTAAGAGGTTATAACCTATAATATAATACAGGGTCCGGCAGGGAGGTATGGAAGATTTGAACGGGGCGCCAAGCAAGGTGGGTGAACCTAATGTTTTCGGAATAGATCGTATCTACTCGTCACGAGATGCCATTTTAGTTACCATGGAGCCGTGGTCTATTGAACATCGTGTGTTTATTTATAACACTTTCATTGAAACGGGTCGTTCTGTCATTCAAACACAGAGACGATTCCGAAATCATTTTAACGTTGGCCGTCACGGTCGTGTTCCGAAGTTTGAAACGATCATGAAGTATGTGAATACCTTTAAAAAAACTGAATCTTTGAGACCTGAAACTGCGCGAGGAGGTGATCAAACGGTGAGGAGCCTGGAAAACATTGAAAGGGTGCGTCAAGCAGTTGAAGCCAGCCCTCATCGATCAGCAGGAGCGATGTTGGAAATCTTGACAGATGACATTGTTTTGATAATGAGTGACGAAGCCCACTTTCATTTGTCAGGGGTGGTTAATAAACAAAACTTCCACTATTGGGCGACCTCTCCACAGCGAAAAGGTAACTGTTAGGTATGGCATTAGTCGAAACTTCATTATCTTTTTTCGAGAAAACGGTCGGACCATCACTGTCAACACAGATCGTTACCTACAGATGTTGCGTGATTATTTTCTGCCAGAACTGAGAAGATGACGTATCAACCTGAATACTGTATGGTTTTAACAAGATGGGGCGACTTTCCATACATCAAGAGCAACAATGGGTTTTTTAAGGAACAGATTCCCTGGACGTCTGATTTCATTGCGAGGAGATATGGAGTGGCCCCCTCGATCACCGGACCTCTCACCATGTGATTACTTTTTATGGGGCTATCTCAAAGCACGAGTGTACATAAACAAACCACGTATACTCGAAGCTCTAAGTGAGACAACAACCCTAGAAATTCGTGCAATTCCACGTGAAATGCTTCGGAGGAGTATGCAGAACTTCTCACAACGTCTTCAGGAGTGTTTCGCCAAATATGGACGGCACTTAACTGACATTATTTTTCGTACCTAATCAATTTTTGTTTTCTTACTCTTAACTGGTTTTGTAATGGCAGCATCTAAGGTACACATTCAAAAAATAAAATTTGAGTTTAGGTAAAAAATGAGCGAGTTGCAGTTTTTTCAAATCTTCCATACCTCCTTGCCGGACCCTGTATAAGAAACGTCAGAAATGTGTGGAATTTATACTAAATGTAAGTAATAATATATATTTATACAAAACAATAATTATAAATATCATTTTACCGGCTAGATCCCAGCGTTTGACAACTCGCAAACGCGCAGACTTGAATTTCAAGCACTCGTCATTTCATCGCAAATTTTTTGAATGAATTGAGATAAGGCAAAATCCACTCGCGCTAAAGCGCTCGTAGATTTTTCCATCTCAATTCATTCTCGAAATTTGTATCGATTCAATGGCTCGTGCAAACAAATAAAATTTATCCGGCCAAATTTAACCTCTTGTGGTATTACCCCAGAGTAATGTGATAGGGCTAAATTTACTCACCTCCTCGGTATCCCCTTCTTTATGTATAGGCTTGATAATTCAAGCAGTAATTGACATTCCGGGAAAATCCCGGTTTTTAGTATGTAGTTTATTAGGTATGTTAAGGGATGTACGAGTTCGTGAAGATCTGATCTTTCTGGTATGGTGCATATTTGCCTTGAGAAGAATTGCTGTTTAATGATTGTGTAATGTTCACAAAATAATAATTTACTTCATGAATTTTTGATTAATTCTGTCAATTGTTCAATTTATCGACTACCACTGAATTAAAAAATATATATGAAAATTAAGTAACTAGCCATCTGCAGACGCGTTTCGAAATTTAGTGGTATTTTTAGTTATTATCAAATTTGTTTCATCTAGTAACACTAGATAAGTTTAGCACTGTGTGTCCTTGTCAAAATATTTTCTGGTTTTTTCATTTTAATAATAACATTTACAGTTTAAAGTTTCACATTTCATTTTAGAATAATTTTCTAAATTAGTCTTGTATGTAGAAATAAACGATCTTAAACCAACGTTATTATCTAGTAGTACTAGTAATAACATGCACATTTCTTTTGTATCAATATCCGGCATGGCACTAGCCAGGGAAGTAGTTGTTTCAATAAGTTATTTGTTTATAGTCTTAGTAAGACTTAATTTTTGCTTGCAGATTAACGAACAGGTTGAATATTTATATATTCAGACTACATTTCGTTTTATTGTATTTATTGAGAGAATTGCCCTCATTTACTTACTAACCAATGAAATCGAATTATGTTGATGACATGATCCAATAAAATTGTAATTACGATACGTAACAGACCACGCTGAATGTTATGCATGGCAATTCACCTTAGGTGGTATCTAATCAGACAATCCATCATGTTGGTATTGCCTAGCAACGCGTTAGTACATTTTCTATAACGTATAAAACGTCAGTTATTGCCGAACTTTTAAACAGTTTGCTCCTGAATTCGATCTGCTTGTATTTTCGGGTGAAGTGTTAGTGCTTTTATCAGTAATAGTATTCGTAGGCATTTCTCAAAATCCTTGTGAGCTCATTTTTACTACAATTATTGCGGCGCAGATTAATACACGTCTGACACTTGGTGTCAGTAAATTTAACTTTTCAAATTATGTGTGTGAACTTTCTGTCCGGCCAATTGTCTTCTCGAATCTGACTCGTGACTGATTTTTCCTAGGCAATTAATAGCGCCTGGGTCACTCTTGCTTGTTGCTTCTAGAAAATCGTGATCCTGTCGCTAATAATTGCCAGCAAAATCATGGGCACTCGTTAGATTACTGTTGAGAATACAGACATGGTTGATTAAGAGAATGCTAGAACTTCAGGGTACGCCATAGTATGTTATGTATCAGAAAATGGATACATGCAATGTATGGGTAAATTTAGGCGGATAGATAGATTATATTAGATGGGGTCTATTGGCTGTGGAAAGCACTACGGGTTGGTTAGGTCTTTCTTACTATGACCCTGTTTCTAGCAATTTCCCTGGAATTTAGTTTCCTTGGTGAGGTCAATTTATTTCCAGGGAGACAATGCCTTAATCCGCTCTGGCGTTATCGCCATTTCTCCGGTTAGTCTTTCTAATACTACACAATACTACCAAGTAGTGGTATCCACTTTATCCATCTTATGAAGATGATATTTCACAGATGCTCGTGGTTCCTCGCGCTCGCCTCACGGCTCGCGCTCGGAATATTCCACTCGCATCGAATTTCCATTCTTACCGAGTATCAGACTATACTTTCTCCTCGACCAGATCAAATAGACTAATAAAATAATGAACACAAAGAACTTACGTTTTATCATGTTTGTGGTTATGTTTATAGTATTTTGACAATTGTGGTTTCCAAGGCTAATTGTTTTATTCGAAACGATGTGAGAATATTCATTCTATCCCTTGTGAATGAATTACATGCAAAACGCATAAGCGCCTTGTGTTTTGTTCCATAACAAGAGTGAGAATGTGTACGTTCTATAATCAAAATTGATTTCAGAATGCTTAAATTCTATGGTGGTCGTGGAGAAAGAATATATGAATATTTATTAGGTACAATTCTTAAAACGAATTAAAAACTAATGAAATATATCCGCGAAAACTTGATTGGCATTCCGTGACATATGAAAGATAGGCGATTTATAAAGAATATTTGATTATTTTGGCGAGACGAAGATCTCGGAACATAGAAATTAATTTGAGATAATAGATCAGGGCAATCGATCACATTATGGATCAGCATATGCATCATCTTTGCACTGTTATATTCTCTCCTCGATGATAATAAGTCCACATCAAACCGCGTAAGCTTTTGCTCTAAGTATAAAGTTTTTTAGCAAGGTCCAGTCAGTAAAATACTTACCAGTACGCATAATTAAACCAAGTATTCTGTCGGCTGTTTCACAAATTTCTTGAATATGCTGTGAAAAGGTGATGCATTTGTCAAAAAGTACTCCAAGATCCCTAAATTCTATGCATTTTTGTAAAGCAGACCCCCGGATATTATAATAGTAGTTAACAAGACTAACACGACCAAAGCTAACTGGGGCACTTTTATTAACATTTGAGGTTAAGTTTGTTGCTAACGCACCACGTATAAATAATATCAAGGTTACTTTGCAAGATGCCTGAGTTTTGCAAAGTGTTAATATTGCTAAATATTTTTAAGTCGTCTGCATAAGCTAGTATACGACAAGTAATGGAGGTTATGAGATCATTGATAAATATTATAAATAACAGTGGGCCAAGTTGAAACAAACTCATAAGATTTGTAGCCATTATAGTGGACATAATTAAACCTTCTATCGAGACACTAATGAACCAATTTACTTCCAAATCCTAAGCTAGACAAGGTTTGTATCAGCATATTATAGTCTATGGTGTTGAAGGATCGCGAAAAGTCAGTGTAGATCACATCCGTCTGACCTCTGTTCTCGATGGAATCGCTAATATGCTGAGTTATAGTTGCAAGGTTTGTTACTGCTGTGCGACCCGGCATAAACGATACGGTGATATTAGTGTTTTTACGCAGAACAGGTCGTTGTAAAGCGTGTGTTTAAACACTTTAGCACAATTTTACAAGATTGGGCTGAAATAATTCAACTTGGACTTTCTGACCTTTTTTGAAAATCGGACTTATGCGTGCACGTTTCAATGCAGTAGGAAACGCGGAGAGATTAAATAGAAAACATAAGGGTTTAAGACAGATGCATTTACAGTTGCGTACTAAATAGCTTGGAAGTTGGTTATCACCACTAGTATTATCGTGTTTTTTAAGTGACTAACGGGTCTATTTTATAAACAATCGTTACAATACGATTCGTTAGCTAACTTATAATCATTCGGAACGTCAGTTGCAATGTTGCGAATGATTTAGGTTAAAATGTTATTTTGTAACCAACATCGTTAGGCGTTGACCTTGAATGCTTATTCGTAACGATGAACTTGTGATTTTAGAACGAATAGTCAATATAAATCAAATTATAATTGAACTGAATTAATTTAATTAAGTGATGAAGTGTTAATAATGACTGGAAGTGAAAGTCGAAGTAGTGTCGTGAAAAATCTTGCTCTAGAGATCACTGCACCGCAGTATCAAATATATCTAGAAGAGTTACAATGGAATGAAGCCCTTCGAAGGAATAAATAGTCCCAAAACCCGGATATTTTGGATGAATCATGGAGGTCATTAGCCCCACAATTAAATGCAGCAGGAGAACCAATAACAAAGTTGAGCAATGGATTATAGAAGTATTTCTTAGATTTGTCTATACATGCTTCTAAAGCTTTCTTCGAGAATAAAGAAGGACTTGTGTCTCATAAATACCAGTTCATGTGCTGACTTCTTCCTCGGAAAATATCTTTTCTAGATTTGTAAATAATTTTCTAGTAATATAAGAATAACAATTTTGCATTGTAACACAACGTACAATGGTATTATGTAGTTAAATAAAAATTAACTTATCTTCGTTCCAATATATAATTCCTATCCACCACAAATTACATGAGAAAATTAAATATAAATATATAATTCATAAAGTATCAGGTCAAAATGTCCGTTAACGATTGACAGCGGAGCTGTAGTTCCCGAACGATTACAACGGAACGATTTCATCGTTTCGTAACGATTATGAAAAGTTACAAAATTGACTTTCATTGAAATATCGTTATCGGAACGAGAATCGAATTACAAGGACATCCGTACTAGTTATAAAATAGACCTGTAAGTGACCTCTAACAACGTCAGCCTCAGTAATTAAGGAAATATTATGTGGAATACTCTTAGCAGATGACTCGATATTAACATTTAGTGATGGTGGCGAATATACACTGGAAGAGTTAGCAAACGCATTGATCATGTCATCACACTTGGTGTATTCCACATAGTCATCGCGCAGTAGGCCCGGTATTCTGATCGAGCCGCTTTTGGTTTCAATGAATTTCCAGAGAGCCTTTGGATTATATTTTATATCTTGTTCAGTTTTACACATATATTCCTTATAGGCCGCTGAGATATTGTCCTTAATTCATAGATATAAATTATATATTAATATAGATATTTATATTGGTTTATGAAGGCAAAATATGGGTAAAGAATGAGATGAAGGTACGAATCGCATGAAGGAATCGTAAACGCAGTTATAAAAAAATCCGGTAAAAATTATAATGACTACACATTGTGGGAGAGGGGCAGGAGTGATATTTACAAGAAAGTATGATGATCTATCAAATTTGTAAAGGAAATGGTAGAAAGAGGATTTTTTTTGAGAATTCGGTTGAGTTGACCATGATAAAGAGGAAAGGAGGGAGAAAATTGAAAAGAGCAGGTACAAGCCAGAATATAAGAATAGAATGGAAAATACAAGAAAACCAGACTACATACCGGGTGACCCAGGGATCTGTAAAAGCCCCGTAACTTGTTTGCTATTTGAGATATCGACTTCTAGTTTTCTTGAAATGGTACCCACACTTATTCTACATATTTTAAAAATATGTATGTTTTTGTACAGGGTGTCCCAATATACATAACGGAACAAAGTTATGTTTTTTTAAATGGAATACCCTATATTTTATACTTTATTTTCAACCCTCTTGAGAAGCTGATAAAAATTGTATAAGATAGTATGGGTCTATTATGGACGATTGGCTAGTTATGGGCAAATTTGTGGCAAAAACATGTACACATTGAAAACATTGCAGAAGCGTTCCTAGCAAAGATAGCATCATTATTTATACACTAGAAAATTTCCCACATCATAAAGAATAATACACATCGGCTTTGGTTCTCTTTTAATCATAGTGATATACAGGGTGTCAACATAGGCAAAACAATGGATAACTATTTTTTTTCAAATGGAACACCCTATATAAGTTGCCACCAATCTATGGCATTTATAATAAGCTTTCCAATGATATACAGTTTGTATAACAAAATATTAAGGATTCTTGCGATTTATCAATAAAAACATATTTCTTTTGCCACCTTCCGCTGATTTTTGGATTTTCAGACAAAACTATACATTTTCATGAAAAATTATAAGAGACCAAAGTTGTAGAGCGAAAAATTTCCGATCGATGTGGTTCTTTCAACTCTTAAGATAATGCCTGCATTACCCGCCAGAGCGCGCAAAATCGTGACCGTATATGCATTTTAGCGTTTTCTCTTCAATTTTTTTATTAATAAATTGCACTATACTTTATTTTCCGCACCCTCTAGCGGAAAAACGGGAAATTATAGGGAAATTAAAATGGACCATATCGATTGAAAATGTTCCGCTCTACAACTCTTAATAGAAGCAATTTTTGCCAAAAATGCATAGTTTTCCCTAAAATGCAAATTGAAAATGTATGTATCAATTTTTGCGTTTTTCAATGGTTTTTTGTATTTTTAGCGAAAACGATGCATTTTGGGCAAAAATTGCTTCTTTTAAGAGTTGTAGAGCGGAATTTTTTTCAATCGATGTAGGTCATTTGAATAATTCTATAATTACCCAGTTTTCTGCTAGAGGACGTGGAAAATAAAGTATAGTGCAATTAATTAACAAAAAATTTGAGAAAAACGCTAAAATGCATATACGGTCACGATTTTGGGCACTCTGGCGGGCAATGTACGCATTATTGGAAAAGTCGAAAGACCTATGTCGATCGAAAATTTTCCGCTCTATAACTTTGGTCTCCTATTATTTTTTCAGAAATGCATAGTTTTGGCTGAAAATCCAAAAGTGAGCAGGAGGCGACAAAAGAAAAATGTTTTTATGGATAAATCTCAAGAATCCTTAATATTTCATTATACAAATTGTACATCATTGGAAAGCTTATTAAAAATTCCATGCACTGGTGGCAAGATATATAGGGTGTTCCATTTGAAAAAAAATAGTTATCCAATATTTTGCGTATGTTGACACCCTGTATAGCAGGATCAATAAAAAAGAACCAAAGCCGATTTGTATAATTCTTCATGATGTGGAAAATTCTTCAGTGTATAAAAAATGACGATGGCTTTGCTAGGAGCACTTCTGCAATTTTTGCAATGTGTCCTTGTTTTTGCTACAAATTTGCCCATAACTAACCAATCGTCCATAATAGACCTTTACTATCTTATACTATTTTTATTAGCTTATTAAGAGGGTTGAAAATAAAGTATAATATATAGGGTGTTCCATTTAAAAAAACATAACTTTGGTCTGTTATGTATATTGGGACACCCTGTACAAAAACATACATATTTTTAAAATATGTAGAATAAGTGTGGGTACCAGTTCAAGAAAACTAAAAGTCGATATCTCAAATAGCAAATACGTTATGGGGCTTTTACAGAACCCTGGGTCACCCGGTATGTGAGAGAAGAAAATGGAAAAATTATGTGCTATTGGCAAGGTAGATATGGTAACGGAACATGGGAACCGATTTTAGATGTCAGAAGAAGAGAGGAAGTGCAGACTGTGTGAAAAGGAAGAAGAGCGGTGGGAACATTGGGGCACGCGGAGAAAGCAATATGGTCAGGGAGAGTGAATGAAGTTATTGGAGGGAGGAACAGAGACCATAATATATACTACATCTTTATTAAAGAAATTGTACATTTTATTTGTTAGTGTTTGTCTTAAATTAAAGTTACTATGTTATTTCCTTAAATGGCTATAGACCAGAGGTCTTTCTGCCTGAGACCATAATAATAATTTATTATCCAACAGTTATATGTATAATCCAATTACGAGATAATTTAAAAAACCATATAAAATATGAATAATGCATTAAATTAAATTAAAATAATAATAATAGTTATAATAATGGTGAATATACTATTACATAAAACATGAAATTTAACCAAATAATTTACACGAAATGATCCAAAATATATTTAATTAATTAGATGTGGTAGATGTGTTAAAGATGTCAATTTGTTTACAGTACAAATAAACCTGCACAAACATTGAAATCATTGACAGACTTAAACGGTAGTTAGTATTAATTCTGTGGATTTAAAATGTACTATTTAATCTGCTACGTAGCAGTGAGTTAAAAAGTTACATTTACTAATCAAGTTAGCGACATGAATTTCATCAGATACTCATTTAAAGACAAACATAATTTGACTGATCCTTCGGAGCTTAGAAAGGGCAGGAATATTAAAATCATTCAGTAAGCGTATATACGGGATAAGTACCATGTTTGCGAAAATACATAGCCCTTAAAAATTCTTTTGTGCTTTTTCACTTCTTCAGAATATCGATCATAAAAAGGATACCATATTATAAATGCATTTTCAAGTTTAATTGTTATAAATCATTTACGAGTGTCATTTTTAAAGTAAGAACCGTTTGTGGATCCTATCCGCGCATAGCCCTCCCCGAAGTTTTTTTACTGACAAATGGATTCTCTAAATCTCAAGTCTTTAAATGGGGTAGACGATGTTTTATGGCATTATGGCGATTTAAGGTTAGTCATGTCCATTACTAATCCCGCCGATTGCAAGGTACGTGCGGTGAGTCTGATTTTAAATGCAAAAAACACTCGTCCTGGCAAAATCCATTGCCAACTCTTTGAAGCGTATGGGTAAGATGTGATGAATGATGGGAAAGTCCTAAGGTGGTCTCGTGTACATAATGGTTACAGAACAATAATCCGTGATAAGCCGTTTAATCGTGATAACGGACGAACTGAAAGCAACTGTTGTTGCACACATTCGGCAAATCAGGCGCTTCACTATTGATGAACTGCATACAATTTTCCACTTGTTGTTTGTTGCCTGTAACATTGTGACATTGTCAGTATACACTTGCAGAATGAAAGATCTGTGCCTAGTGGGTTCCAAAAATGCTTACGCAGGAACACAAAACGAAATGCATGAACTGGCGGCCGACTTCTACAACGAGAGGATCTTCAAATTCATCGGAAAGTATATTTATCGGTTGAACATTTTGTCGAAAAATGGCGAAAAGATGATAGTTATTGTACAAATCAAAAAAATTAAAGAAACGTTGGTTATATGTACATTTAAACTAGAACAGTTCTTACTTTAAAAATGACCCTCTTATAAAACGTCATGAGACAATCAGTATTTGTAAATTGTTTAGTATTTTTAATGATATATTCTAGGATTTTGTAATATTCCTTAGTCATTATGGTAATATAATTGTTAAATAACAGTTTTTTATCAAAAATAATGCCTAAATCGAGATTCAAAACCGATAGAATTTAAAAAGTAATGATTTTTTCACTGTTGTATATGCATATTAATTTTATTTACAATATCAATTATCCCTTGAAAATGTAAATTCTCGCGGTTTTGGAAAACTTTTTGATAAACAATTATATTACCGCCAGGACCAAGAAATGTTAATTAAAACATTAGTAAACACTAATGCTTAAATGAAGATCATTTAATTTTAACCATGTACATAACTGATTAAAAAAAAATTGAAGAGCCAAACAGTCATGTTGATATGTTATTATTCTAAATATCTTTAGATCATCCGCATATAATAAACAGTAATCTTATAAAAAGCCAGCAGATCATTTATAAACATAATAAGGAACAATGGCCCCAATAACAATCCTTGTGGGACCCCACTCAAGGAGATGTACTTCTTAGAGCTAACTCCATGATAATATAAGTAATTTTCTCCAGTATGTAATTGCAATTAGTGCAATAAATCTAGTCTGGCCCAAATACCGGGTGTGGCACTTAAGACGCCTCGGACCATAACTCCTTTACGATAAAAGCTATCGAAAAAAATCTAAGAACAAAGTGGTGCATAGTTACCGTCGCTATGTTTCAAAAATATTTCTAATCATCAGTGGCGTGCCGTACTCCAGTGGCGTACCAAACTTATGTTTTTTTAAATGGAATGCCCTATTTTTTATCGGAGATTTGGAAAGTGCTCGACGAGTACTTATTTTTTTATCTAACATGTTATACCCTTCACTTTAGCGGTTTCGCTGTTATAACCCCTTCTTTCAAAATTGCGCCCCATTTTTGAGATTTTTTTGTAGAGAAACTAATTGACGCCGGCGCCTAAATTTTGAATTGAGATACAGGTTAAGACCTCGTATACCTTCACATAATTTTTTTTCGGGTAATTTATGGAAAAAAAATAATTTTTGATTGATTAACAAAATTTCGGAGAAAAAAGGAATTTCATCGCAAATGTCGGGAAACGTTTTCCGTTTCCAAGTGTGCCATGAGAAAACAAAAGATTGGTAATTGTCAAAGTAAATTATTAGACGTCAGTAGCAGCCATAAGTCATTTTTGATAAACGTTCTAAAAATGTTCCGAACTCAAGAGGAAATGGTTGACATGATATTTATTCTTGGAGAATGTAACAAGAATTATTTCTTGGCATCACGAGTGTACGCTGCGAGATATCCGCACAGGGCACATCCAAATGAACGTGCGTTTCAAAAAGTGTTGGAGAGATTTACTACTACGGGAAGTGTGAAACGGCAAAGGAGAGTTAGAAAGAAGGCAGTTATTACCGAAAATAATGAACTGCAGGTTCTGGAGGCAGTTATTGAAGATCCTCATACCAGTATCCGTGATATTAGTAGGAATCACGATATTTCAACGCGATCCGTACATCGTGTTCTTAAAAAGTACAAATTCCATCCATTTAAGATTCAACTGCACCAAGAATTGCAACCTCAAGATTTTCATGCGTGGCAAGATTTCTGCATGTGGGCTATCAACAAAATTGAGCAGGAGGAATCATTTCTTATGCGCGTATTATTTTCTGATGAAGCAACGTTCCATAGAAATGGGCATGTCAATCGCCACAACTACCATTATTACGCCGATGAAAACCCACAAGCCATGCGAATGATAAAGCACCAGCAAAGATGGTCGCTGAATGCTTGGGGAGGCATACTTGGAGAACACCTTTTGGGTCCTTATTTCATCGAGGGGCACCTGAACGGCAACAGTTATTTGAGGTTCCTTCGCGACGACTTGGATGATCTCTTGGAAAATGTCCCTCTAGCCGCTCTTCGACAGATAGTTTTCCAGCACGATGGAGCTCCTGCATATAATAGCTGTGTCGTTCGGGAATTTCTCGATGAAACGTTTTCGGACTCCTGGATTGGTCGTGGGGGTCCTGTGAGGTGGCCGCCAAGATCACCAGACCTCACTCCCCTTGACTTCTTCCTTTGGGGCCATATCAAAGACGAGGTTTACAGGACGGTACCAACTACTGTCGAGGATATGAGGGAGAGAATCACCAGAAGTCCTTAGGGCAGTGTCTAGAGCCTGTGAGTCGAAGTTGCGGTTATGCCTCCAGCAGGAAGGTCGTCATTTCGAACATTTAGTTTAAGTTTTTAATTTTTCTTTATCTGCATTTTTCATATCATGTTGAATAAATAGGTACATACTATTATGTTGACCGTATTTGTGTATTTGTTTTCTCATGGCACACTTGGGAACGGAAAACGTTTCCCGACATTTGCGATGAAATTCCTTTTTTCTCCGAAATTTTGTTATGCAATGTGTAATTTTTTTTACACCAATGAAAAATTTAGAGTTTTGGCTGTACAACGCCGTAATTTTTTTAGGGGGGTGCCATTTGAAATTTTCGGAAAAAATGACAACATGCGAAGATCAATCAAAAATTATTTTTTTTCCATAAATTACCCGAAAAAAAATTATGTGAAGGTATACGAGGTCTTAACCTGTACCTCAATTCAAAATTTAGGCGCCGGCGTCAATTAGTTTCTCTACAAAAAAATCTCAAAAATGGGGCGCAATTTTGAAAGAAGGGGTTATAACAGCGAAACCGCTAAAGTGAAGGGTATAACATGTTAGATAAAAAAATAAGTACTCGTCGAGCACTTTCCAAATCTGCAATAAAAAATAGGGCATTCCATTTAAAAAAACATAAGTTTGGTACGCCACTGGAGTACGGCACGCCACTGATGATTAGAAATATTTTTGAAACATAGCGACGGTAACTATGCACCACTTTGTTCTTAGATTTTTTTCAATAGCTTTTATCGTAAAGGAGCTATGGTCCGAGGCGTCTTAAGTGCCACACCCGGTATATGTAATTTGGACCATGGAGATAATAAGAAGATAGAAGAGAAGAATAATTTGCTATGGCTAATTTCTTTTGTTTTTGATTTTAGTTTAATTTTTATTGCGCCTATAAAGGATTATTAATTAATTCGAGACCCAATTGCCAATATACCATTCAATACTTACTGACATTTATCAATTTCAAACACATTTTCGCAACATTTAAAAACAAATGGTAATGCGACCAACATGTTACTTTCTTCGATTGAGTGATAAGGTTTTTAGTGATGTTTTTTATATCTGAGGCTTTTTTCAAAAACTAGTAAGATTTAGAAAAAAAAGGAATATCTTTTGGCATTAGCTACAATTATTGTTAATGTAAATTTCATGTAACGTTTATAATTTTATAATTATAGGCAAAATAATTATAGAATATTTTTTTTAAACAAAAAGTTTATGAGAAACATGCAAAGATGTCCACTTTTAACAATAAAATAATATAAAATTGTTATTGTATTAAGGCAGCTCCTAGTTTCATTCGAACAATAAATAAAGGATTTGAATATTGACTATATTCTATTATTTCAAATTAATAATTCAAAACTCTGGCTTCTATTTAACTGTTTCAATTCCAGATTTAGGTACCTGTCAATGTATAATTGAGCATTAAACACTATTTTTAGTATAACTGGCTCTCTGACTAAAAAGGACATTCTTTTAACTCAAACAGTGCTAGGTTATGAGGTGTATGAAGACTTGAACTTTATGTAAGATAAGGACAAAAAAAGAGATACGCCTAACAGTTTATGGCAAGATGAGGTTACAAAGATTTATGAAGTTTGAAAATATCAAAAAGGAAACAAAAAGCAAATAATATTAGAGCGAATGAAAAGTAAAGCAACAAATAGGGAACAATACGGAGTAATCCTTCCGATAAATTGAAATGCTAGGGCTTCAGCAAAAAGAAGTGAAAGTCCACTTGGCTTGTAATGCCATGCATAAATAAATCACCTAAATTTGAAAAGAAAGAAATTTTCCCCAGGATATCGTAAAACAGTCATTGGTTATGCGTGTGTTGTTCATCAAAATGAGTTACTCTTCGGTCCGTTGATCAACTCAAACAAGTGTTATTGTTTAATTCTTAATTGAAATATTTAAATAACTTAATATTTTTAGTTATCTTTAAGATGTGGTGATATTCAATTTCTAACGTTTCTTCCAGTTTCGATTTATTGTCCTTTATTCATTTTGGAAAATTATGCATGTTATAAATTCCCACATCTGGATAGCACGTTCACCTCGCTTCGCCAGGTCAGGTGGCCGCGACGTTCCAGGAAAGGCTCGTGTAAGGGCCGTTTGCGTCAAGGAAAATTATATTTTTGTAAATAAGCATTCTTGTGTTAGACAGTAAAGTAGCTTACTGTCAATCACAAATCTTATGTAAATGTATTTTTATTATTGCGATGAATTCAGGTTCATTAAGATGTACTTTATCATTTATTCGCCAGCACAATAATCCGCGACTGTCTCGGACCGATGAAGAGTAATCAATCACATCGTCCAATTTTGCAGTTATGTTGCAGTAATTTTTGGAAAATTGTCCACTCGTTTGTGTGACAATGTGCTTAAACACTTTGCCGTTGACAAGAAGTAACTCTCTCCATAATTGCTTAACTTTAATTTACCCTCATCGACTGCCGCATTTGCGACTAAACCAAAATATTTAGTTCCCGGCGCATTCACCATAAGATCAATTCATCAACAAGGTACATTTAAAGCGATGGCTGCGAATATTATAAACTAGCTCGTTAGTTAAGAGATGTTGAATAAAAACTCTTCGTTACTCAACGGTATGTAACTCGTACATTTTTTTTAAATTTAAACACTCTGTATAAATAACCACAAATTACACTGATCCAACTTACTAATTATGTCAGCTATTGATGGAGATTATAATAAAGTGGAAACAGTTGTGGTCGTTCAGTGGGATTTAATAAAGGGCGCAGTTGTATTTATCATCGGTTTTGCGGCGTAAGGTCCGCAGGGTTTGTTAGGTGGTCTATCTATGTTTGCGGTTTTTCCATGAATGATAAATACCTTGCAGGTTCGGTTTAGTTGAGTTACTGTTCGTTACGCAATTATTCCCTTTTGGAAATTCTGTCTGTTTCGACTTTGTTTAATTAAATTCTCTTAAAGCCGTTAAACCGACAACTTTACAAAGTCACTGAAATATGCGTAAGCAGAGCTTAGTAAATTGTTCTCCAAGGCAAAACTAACCAGCTGTCTGTTATTTTTTCAACAGATACGCAGTTTGTTACTCAATTTTTCTTTATATTACGAAGGATGATAATATGAATATTAATTCTAGCAAAGTTTAGATTCTAACAGTGGATTTCAGAAAGTTGGTAATGAATATAACTCTAGCTAAAGCCAGACATAGCACTTGCTTATATTTGTTTTAAATTGTCGGTTGTGTAAACGATCTTCCGCCTTATTGCGAGACGTTGATTTTAAAACGTTACTGTTCTTTCGCTTAGAAAGATATAACAATGGAAAATAAAAAAAGGATTAAGTGCAAAAATGTGTTAATAAACATTGTGAAAGAATAACATTGATTTTTTAAAAATGTTTATTTTTTAGCAGTATGATATTTACTATTATCGTCATATATACAAGGCATGAAAACGTACTTACAACTCCCTCGGGAGATATGAGTTATATCTCCCGAGGGAGTTATGAGCTCTGCTCGTGTTTACCTGACAAATAGTATGTACAATTTCCAAATTCTCCGCTCAAGATAATTGTTGAAGATAGACATCTTGCGTCTGCTCACGACCAACTTTATAGCGAGACAGTAATTAAACTTTTCTCCCAGGTTTGTTCACTATTTTATTCAAAATCGTACGTTTGTTGTTAAAGCATTAAAGTCAAATTAAATCAAATTAAATAAACGTCAGTTCATGAAATGCGGGCGGTTTGATTTAAAACTCATAGCAATCATGCAAATACGTATTAGAGATCGATATACTGAATATTTTTATGAATTACTAATATTTAACTAAAAAATAAAATATTGTATGCACCATAGGAGATATTTATGTTCTTTACCCTCGGTTGACTTATAAACCTGTCAACCTCGGGAGAAAAATATTCCATATCTCCCTTAATGCATAAATATCTATAATAATCAATCACTTTTGCTTAAATTGACACCGACTTATATTTGCTTTCAATGGTACAATACAAAATGTTACAGGTTCGTAAGTTTTTATGGATAACTAATTTTCAATTTAGTTTTTTTTTCGTTTATTTTTGTAAATATGCAAAATATTAAAAAAAATGTTTAAATAAAAGTTGTTTCTTTTAAAAAGACCTATCAATTAATATCATACTTGACCTATGTTGCTATTTGAAATTTTAAAGTTACTTCCGGTTCCGGGTACTTCCGGATTATTCCGGTAAAAAATAAATTCATTAGTGGATTCCTTGTGTTCACTTTGCTCATACAATTTTTTGTCCCAGTCACATTCGACCAAGCGTTGTCGAAATAAAAGGCTGGTACGGGTGGTCTGAGACATCCGATATATGTCAAAAGGTTTTCACTAAACATTTAAGCCTGGCTTACAAGAAAAACTCGGTTTTATATTTAAAACAAGCTCTGATTTGTCTTAAAATATAACCTGGAATTATTATTAGTAATGATTTATTCATTAAAGAGGAAGTAAATTAAGAAAAACACTTTTTGAATTGAATTATAAGTTAAGTAGTTGCTGTTGACTTTTGATTAATCGAATCTAATAACTAATATTTTTTGCATGTATTTGTCGTCTTGGTAATGATGAATTGAATTAAACGCAAAAGATCGTTTACAACGCTGAAAATTTAATACTGGCTTACGAAAGCCTGGCTTGAAAAAAATGTTTGCAAAATCCAGTCTGATTGTTTTAAATTACATTTTCAAATAAAGGGTCCCCCCGGTTAAGATAAGCGAAATGCCCCCAGATTCGGAATTCCTGATTAACCAAATAACGTTCTATCTTGAGGTAAAAATTATCCGCGGACATGGTTTATAAGGTCCCCACCCCTCCCCTCATTCCACTTGGGGTCAAAAAGGGTTATTTTTTGTTTTAATTCTTTATCTGACGATGTGTTTAATACAAAATTCTGAAAAAAAATCATCAAGGTAGGTTATCAAGAGGCTTATCAATAGAATTTTTTTCAAGGTCATCCAAGGTCATTTGGTGTCTCAAAAAAATTAAAACAACAATTTTTTTATTTTTTGAGGTAGAAAGCATTGAGGTGCACGCCATTTTTTCACTATTTTATAAGAGACGATTAATTCTACCTCTGACAGGAACTTTTAACTCATTTCGAGTGGTGCGTCATCCCTAAAAATCCTATTTTCTGCAATTTTTTCGATTTTTTCAATTTTACAGGTGAGGGTTGAGGTTTAGACAAAAAACCAATTCAAACTTTTTTGTAGCATTTGGAAAGATAAAAAATTTTGTTTTTTTTTATTTTTTTTCTATTTTTAATAGTAAAAAAGTTATAAATAATTTAAATTTTTTTCCTACTTGGTTTTGAAATTTTTGTCGATTTTTATCAATTATAAGGTAACAGGTGGATATTTAGCAGACAAACTCATAAGCGATGTTTTATAGAATTTTTCAAGACGAAAACTTTAGTTTTATTTTTATTACTTTCTCCGTTACGAAGTACGGGAAAGTATTGTGATCGTGAAAATTTTTTCAATTTTTTTTTTTTGGAAATATCCGTTTAGGGGTCCCTAGATACCATTTCAACAATTTCTGGAAAAAAACATTGTGTCGGTGTGTGTGTCTGTGTGTACCTTAACTGTTTTTTTTTGTTTTTTTTGAAATGCTCAAATCTTAGAAAGCGTATTAAATAACCCAAATGGTATCAGCAAAATTCTTAAACCTGGAGGTATTTTTATCTTGGATAGAGGTTTTCGAGATGTTGTGGATCACTTGAACAATAAAGGATTCATGGTCCTCATGCCAGTTCCTAAAGGTAATAGAAAAAATTTTTCTCGAATAACAATAATTTTATGAAAAATGTTTTCAAACAAAATAAGCTCATTTTTTCGTTGTCTTCAATATTTGTTTAAATGTTTTTGTGATATTTTTCATATTTAAGAAAATATTGGCAAAACACAAAAAACAGAAACCCACTTCCGGTGTACGAAATTTTACCAAAAGCTTTTCAGTTTTTCGGATTATCAAATAAGACGTAGGTTCAAAGTTTCATACCAATTGCTCTATTAGTTTTTGAGATACAGACACACCCACACAGACACAACATTTTTTTTCCGGAAATTGTTGAAATGGCATATAGAGACCTCAAAACAGATATTTCCGTAATTTTTGAAAAAAAAAATCACGATCACAATACTTTCTCGTACTTCGTAACGGAGAAAGTAAAAATCAATTCGGAAAACGACTTAACCTTA
The DNA here is from genome assembly GCA_910593695.2 of Ocypus olens. Taxonomy (NCBI): domain Eukaryota; kingdom Metazoa; phylum Arthropoda; class Insecta; order Coleoptera; family Staphylinidae; genus Ocypus; species Ocypus olens. The sequence continues at coordinate 16,131,203 of OU343061.1, forward strand.
TGGATGATAAGATAAATATTATAGTCAATAGAATGAAATCGACATACCTGGAGGTCAACGCTTTAGCTGAAAAGATTGCTGCAGAAAACTTGAATAAAAAATCAGTCTCCTTCCAAAGTACAACTTCAGAAGAACTTATGGATTTTCCTAAATTGACTTTGGAAGATCTTGAAGTCTTATTTACTGGTTCATACCAACTCGCTCAAGCAATATCTTATTCGGAAGTGATTACAGAGGATGGAATACTGATATCAAAATTCGTTAAAGAGGAACCAGGTATTGTAAGGTTTGACGTAAGATCACGTCATATAAGATCGAAAGAATACAAATGCTACGTGAAATACAATAAAGAAGACGCAGGTATCGATGCGATACAACAATATTGTTATACTTGTGCTAATGGACTACGCACTGTTGATCTCCTGTGGCTAGTTTGATATACTGTGGTGACCGCCAGGGTCATGGAACGGAGAAATGGAAACGAGGATCACGGGTAGCCCGGAAAAACGCGGTTACCAGGGAGGCGAGAAAAACAATTAATAAAAAAAAGAGAATTTTGCTGGAATACAGAAAACACACTCATTTTTGTAATTCCTACCAAAAATAAAGTAATCACCTTATTCGTCGACCTGCCTCTCTTCTTGAAGTTAAATTATATTGTATCAAGTCGATAACGACTGATCTACAAGTGTTGAATTGTTGGACCAACGAGAATCATCAACCACAACAGCTAGTTCACATGACGTGATCCATCAATTACAACATCTGGTGACCCCGACGTCAGCCAACCGACAACCGGAAAACAGGTATTGCTGGTACCACCGTAAGTTCACGGGTAAAGCCACCAAATGTGTACCTCCGTGCGAGTGGGGAAACGGGCAGCTGCAGGGCTAATGTCGGCCTATTGTCCTGCTAACGCTCCAGGTCAGCTATACTTTGTTCGCGACACAAATTCAGGTATCAAATTTTTAATTGACACGGGTGCCCAAATTAGCATTTTGGCGGTAGATCAAAATTATGCCAACACTCATCACCGCGCTAAATTTTTCTTAACAACGGTGAATGGGAATTCAATACCCACGTTCGGTCAAACAAAATTAAACATTAATATCGGCCTGGATGTAAATTTTACATGGCACTTTGTTTTTGCACAAGTGAACCATTCCATTCTGGGCGCCGACTTTCTCAGGCATTTCAACATCACTGTTGATATTGCCCATAATAAATTATTGAGAAATGCTTTCGGCCCATCAGAACTAAATTCATTGCTGATTCAAAATTCACCTTATTCAAAATTACTTCAGCAATTTCCTGGCCTAACAACCCCATTTGACCTTACAGAACCCGTGAAGCATGATGTTGTGCATCACATCACGACCACGGGTCCCCCTGTTTTTGCTAAGCCCCGCAGGTTGCCACCACAAAAGTACCAGGCGGCTAGGAACGAGTTTGACAAACTCATCAAACTCGGTTTCCTACGGCCTTCGGCAAGTCCCTGGGCTGCGCCATTGCACTTGGTTACAAAACCAGACGGTACTTGGCGTCCCTGCGGAGATTACCGTGGCTTAAACAGGGTAACGACTCCAGACCGGTATCCCTTGCCTCTTCTTCACGATTTCGCAAATAACTGTTGTGGTTGCACGTTATTTTCTAAAATCGATTTGGTCAAGGCATACCACCAAATTCCAATTCATCCTCCTGATATACCGAAAACGGCAATCACAACACCTTTCGGACTATTCGAATACACCAGGATGAGTTTTGGCCTAAGAAACGCCGCTCAAACCTTTCAAAGGTTTATGGATTCGGTTTTACGCGGACTACCATTTTGTTTCGCGTACATTGACGACATACTCGTCTTCAGCAAAGACGAACGCGAACATGATCATCACCTTTTCCAAATTTTTGAGCGGTTGACATCATTTGGTATTAAAATTAACCCTGAAAAATGCGTTTTCGGCCAACCTAAATTGAGCTTCTTAGGACACAGCATTAGTGGTGAAGGGATAAAACCTCTGCAGTGCAAGGTGGATGCCATCTTGTCTTTCCCTCAACCCGCTGACCTAAAAGCACTTCAACGTTTCCTCGGCATGATTAATTTTTATCACCGTTTCGTAAAATCATGCTCGAGCATATTGTCACCGCTAAATCAACTTGCTGCAACAACTCCACGCAACAAACCAGTGATCTGGAATCAATCTGCATTGCACGCGTTTTCGGCAGCTAAGGCCGCCTTGGCCAACTCTGCCATGCTCGCGCTTCCAGATCCTGTTGCGGAGTTAAGCATAATGGTAGACGCAAGCTCCTCCTCTGCTGGTGCGGTTTTGCAGCAGAAGGATAAATTTGGCGTTCAACAACCGCTATATTTCTTTTCAAAATCTTTCACTCCGACAGAACGCAAATACAGCACGTTCGGCCGTGAATTGTTAGCCGTATATTTGGCAATTAAAAAGTTCAAATATTATCTCGAAGGTAGAGAATTTACTGTCTTTACAGACCATAAACCTTTGATATCTGCTATCTGTTCTCACTCAGATCGTTTTTCAGGACGAGAGCACAGACATTTGAACTACATCGGACAATTCACCACTGACATCAGGCACATCCCTGGAAAGGACAACAATGTGGCTGACACACTGTCGCGAGTCGAAATTAATGCTTTAGACCTCAACCAACTGGCAAAATTACAATCTGAAGATGTGGAACTCAAATCCCTTCTGGGTAGTGGCACTACAGCACTCAAACTGGAACAGTTCATTCCGGCCGGCTCCAACACGTCCATCTACGTAGACACGTCTCTAGCTGCACGACGACCATATGTTCCTCCTGCAATGCGACAGGAAGTTCTTTGTTCGCTTCACGAACTTACACATCCGGGTACTCGTGCAATGAGACGTCTCGTAGCAGCACGGTACGTGTGGCCGCGGATGAACCATGACATTGCACTTTTCGTCAAGTCCTGTTTGAAGTGCCAGAAGAACAAAATTCATCGCCACACTGTGTCACCCATTGTGAAATTTCCAGACCCGGATGACCGATTCACCGACATCCACATCGACATAATCGGCCCTTTGCCTATTTGTGACAATTTCAGATACCTTCTGGTCTGCATTGATCGCTTTACGCGTTGGCCAGAAGTAATTCCTCTTACCGAAATTACTGCGGATTCCGTTGCACGAGCATTTCTGAGTGGTTGGATTGCACGTTTTGGAACTCCATCTACGGTCATTACTGACCGAGGTCGACAGTTCCAGTCCAACACTTGGAAGGAATTCTGCAGGACTTTCGGTATACAACACAAATCCACAACCGCCTACCATCCGCAATGTAACGGCCTGGTAGAGCGGCTCAATCGCCAAATAAAAGACTCAATCCGAATGAGCAACGATCCTAAGAACTGGGTAACCCAACTCCCTTTAATTCTCCTAGGGCTCCGGACAGTCTTCAAATCATCTCTTTTGGCAGCGACTGCAGAGTTCGTCTACGGCAAGACATTACGCTTGCCGGGCGATTTCATATTTCCAAATTCCGCGCGTAAAAAAATTCCTTCTGGTTCAAAATTTCTCGACGACCTGAGGGACAATATGCAGACACTTGGTCCTGCAGCGGCGCGGCCATCCGTTCGCAGGAATTACGTTCCTGCCGACTTAAACACTTGCACGCATGTTTTCGTCCGTCGGGATTGCGTAAAAAACATTACACATCCATGCTACGACGGCCCATTCAAAATTTTAAGTCGAAATTCAAAATTTTACACAATTGAAATTGACGGTAAACAAGACAACGTTTCCATTGACCGACTGAAACCTGGATATTTTTCCACTATTTCGGCCACTTCAGTTAAAAACACACAAAACACCACCAACCTTTCTGTTTTTCCACGTTCAATTTTAAAATCTAACAAATCTTCTACAAAACCTTTTATTTCTCGCAAACACGTATCTTTCTCTTGTTCTGTTTCCTTCCGTAGCCTCTTTTAGACGGGGAGTGGTGTGGTGACCGCCAGGGTCATGGAACGGAGAAATGGAAACGAGGATCACGGGTAGCCCGGAAAAACGCGGTTACCAGGGAGGCGAGAAAAACAATTAATAAAAAAAAGAGAATTTTGCTGGAATACAGAAAACACACTCATTTTTGTAATTCCTACCAAAAATAAAGTAATCACCTTATTCGTCGACCTGCCTCTCTTCTTGAAGTTAAATTATATTGTATCAAGTCGATAACGACTGATCTACAAGTGTTGAATTGTTGGACCAACGAGAATCATCAACCACAACAGCTAGTTCACATGACGTGATCCATCAATTACAACAATACCATCTTTCTTACGGCCGATGGTTATCAAAAATAGTACGTCCCGCTAAAATGTTGTCCAATATTTTTGATAAAGATAACTTTGTACCAGTGATTAATGAAGACAGTGATGAAGATTAAAAATGTAATTTACATATATATTATATATTATTATAATTCACTTTACTATAATCTCAAATGAAGAAAAACATTTTTTTTTATATTAGTAACTATGTATTTTTTACAAACTTATAAATTGATTTACACATCATTTTTTGTATTAAGGCTAAAAATATAAAAATAAAACTTAAATCTTCGTCTTGAAAAATGCTACAAAACATGTCATAAGTTTTTCTGTTAAATATCCACCTGTGCCCTTATAATTGGTAAATATCGACGAAAATTGAAAAATTGGCTTTATAGTTCGAACCTTCAAGCAAATCATTAAAATGATTTTAATCGTCAATCACTGGGTCAAAAATAAAATTTCACCCAGACCATGCATTTCAACAAATATTCAAATATTTCGAAAACGGCAAACAATAGGTATAGGGAGTTTTGAAGTAACTCACCTTTATTTGCTCCATATAATTAAAAAATGACAAAAAATACAGGATGTTTTATTTAAAAAAACATAACTTTGGTCTGTAACTTCGTTATGAGACATCCTGTATAAATTTAAATATTTTTAGGGCGTGCAGCTCACTATTATACACAACTTTTGTATAAAACATTTTTCGAAAGTTTGAAAAATAAGAACTTGATTGACCATTCCCAGAGCTCTGAAATACCCTGTATAGAATATTTCAGATGTTGGCACAAACTTTACCCTTTTAATCATTAAAATATTTATTCAACTACTTTTATAATGAACTTATTATGACATCAAAAATAGTTCAGTAATAAGAGTTACCGTGAAACCAATTTTGATGAAATTATACTTGTCACGATTGGCACTTAGAACATGTCAGATGTCGACAATAAAAGGTAAAATTTCCGCTAACGATAATTTATAGGGTAATTGAAATGCTTCAACTATTCGATTGTAGAATTTAAAAATTATTTAGGGGAAATAATCGATACTTGCCAATATGTTGATTTCTTCAATTTTTTTAATGTGACATTCTCCGTCAGGATTTTCAATGCACTCTAGACATAATGGACAAGGGTAAATGATGAGTGAATGTTTGTATAATGGAGAACTATTTGGAAAATGGTCACACGCAGATGTGCATTAAACGAAAATTAACAGTTAGAATTATGTCACTCGATTATTACAATTATTAGCTCAACAGTTATAAGAACCTTCATCTCAAGAATCCTGGAGCGAACCACTCAATTCATTTATAATGTTATAATGGTATTCACAAACGGATAAAGACTTAGAAGTTAAATTTTGAATTTACCTCTGTAAATATATTCTGTAATGTAATAGGGATTTATATGTTTTATAATAATGGTCATAAACAATTTAAACATTAATATTTCTGTAATTTGGAGAAAGATATCCTTCGTACCCTAGGGTAGTTTATTTTAAATTTGTTATTCAAATTTATTTCATATTTGCGAAACTATACTCGTACTTTTCCGAATTAATTATTAATTTTAATACTCTGTCGTAGTGCGCCCTCTGCGACGCTCTTGTCTACCGGGCTGGGCATATTAGAGGAGGCATTCACAAATCGGCTTCGAGCTTTAATTTTTGCAACGTTATATGAATTGTGTTACTACGCATATACACCGATGTGAAGATAGCCACGGATTTCCCGGCGCCACCTACACCAAATAAAATTTTCTTCAATGTCAATGATTTATAATAAATCAAACGCTGAGAATGTAATTAACATTAGCCTATAGATGTACAGTCAATCCACAATTTCAATTATTTTTCTCAAGTTCACGGGAACTCTCTTTTTAAAATGACAAGAATTCAAAGTCCAATATGGCACTGTTTGACGCGTTACAAATTTCATTTTTTAACAAAAACGTGTAGATAAGAGTCTACTTGAACGATTTAACGCATGAAATTTTGGGTAAAATTGTTTATAACTTTTTTATAATTTTTTTTTCTCGGGTCCACCCGAACTATACAGATAATATAGCAAACTTTAAAAGTCCAATGTGGCACTGTTTGACGCGTTTAAAATTTAATTTTTTAACAACAACGTGTAGATAAAAGCCTACTTAGATGATTTAACGCATGAAATTTTGGGTAAAACTGTTTATAACTTTTTTATGATTTTTTTTTTCTCGGGTCCACCCAAACTTAATAGATAATATAGCATACTTTCAAAGTCCAATATGGCACTGTTTGACGCGTTTTAAATTTATTTTTTTAACAACAACGTGTAGATAAGAGACTGCTTAAATGATTTAAAGTCTGAAATTTTGGGGAAAATTCTTTATAACTTTTTATGAATTTTTTTCTCGGGACCATCCGAACTATATAGATAATATAGTAAACTTTCGAAGTCCAATATGGCACTGTTTGACGCATTTCAAATTTAATTTTTTAACAACAACGTGTAGATAAAAGTCCACTTAAACGATTTGAAGAATGAAATTTTGGGTAAAGCGTAACCCCTTCCGCCCCTCTCTAGCACCTCTGTGAAAAAAAAAATGTTTTTTCAGGAAACTATGTCCAACTTTGACGTATCTATGGAGTTGGAAAAATGTTGTCGACTCGATTCACCATAAAGGCATTAAAGTCTGATCAATTCCCTTTGCAGGACTCAAAAACGAAGTTCCTACGGCAATTTGGCATAAAGTTATGGGTGTTTAGAAGAAAGTGCATTTTGTGGTCTTTTTATTTTTTCGTTTGGAGACGTAGAGCCTTCTCTTTGAGGACACATTTTGCTTTTTATTTTTCAAAAGATCGTCGAAGTCGGTTGGAAAATGACCTACATTTTTACAAATCTCGTGTTTAATTTTTTTCCGTCAGTGTAATTTGTTTGTTTTTATTGGACGAATGGAAAAATGGACGAACGGTGGTGAGTTAGGCCCACATTTTTTCCGACCCTATAGAGATCGTTAAAGTAAGCCATTTTTGACCTAAAATAAAGTTTTTTGTTAATAGAGTTCTAAGGTACAAAATGCGATATTTATGATTTCGAGCAAACAATTAATTTTCGTGCATACCTTAAAGAACATGCAAAGAAAATTTCATTCGTGAAAACGAAAACAATTTCGGCAAAAAACTTCGGACTTATGAGTCAAAAAACCACAAAATTCGCTTTTTTCAAAGACCCATAACTTTGTGCCAAATCGTCGTAAGAACTTCGTTATTTGAGTCCTGCGCAGGTAATTGAACACATTTCAATGCCCTTTTGTTGGATCAAGTCGTTGGATCAAAATTTCGTGCTTTAAATCGTAGTAGACTCATCTACACGTTGTTGTTAAAAAATTAAATTTGAAACGCGTCAAACAGTGCCATATTGGACTTTGAAAGTTTGCTATATTATCGATTTAGTTTGGGTGGACCCAAAAAAAAAAATTATAAAAAGGTTTTTAAATTTTACCCAAAATTTTATGCTTTAAATCGTTCAAGTAGACTCTTGTCTACACGTTGTTGTTAAAAAAATAAATTTTAAATGCGTGAAACAATGCTATATTGGACTTTGAATTCTTGTCATTTTAAAAAGAGTTCCCGTGGACTCGAGAAAAAATAATTAAAATTGTGGATTGACTGTACATTTATAGGCTAATGTTAATTACATTCTCAGCGTTTGATTGATTATAAATCATTAAAATTGAAGAAAATTTTATTTGATGGTAGATGCGCCGGGAAATCCGTGGCTGAAAAATCCGTGACTATCTTCACATCGGTCGCACATACCCCTTTAGGGAAAGAGGAATTAACGACTCTTACAAAAAGACTTGTTTGGAATTATTGCGTTTCTATAAATATATAACAAATCTTTATAAACTTTCAACAATGCATTTACGATTCCAATTTCTTCTCTTTGATTTCTGTGTATTTTATTGAAATATTTTAGATTAGCATATAATGTACCGCAAGATTAAGAAATTAATCATTTGCTTTACATGTATCAATGCAAAAATTGTGTTTAGGTTATCGCGGTGACAAACAGATGCAGCCGATTAAATTATGATAATCTTTTGGACCTGCTGTTGCGGGTCATGTGTATCCGACTGGCCTTACTTGTAAAGGTGCACTTATAACTAAACTGAATGGCAGATTAACTTCCATTCAGTAGATCAAAAAAAAAGTGGCAAATTTCAAGGACAATTACATATTTGCAACAAATAATTTTGTGATTTTGTTGTCTGGTCGCCCAAGGGTATTGTATTTGAAAAGATGGGTTATACAGGTATGACAATGATATATAACAATTCATGTTTTTTAAATATATTTTGCAGATTGAAAGAGATGATCATTTCTAGAGGGAAAATTGGGCCTAAATTGACAGCATTTTATTTCGCTTAACTTTTACAGGAACTTATAAATCCACAATTAAATAAATAATCATAGATTTACAATAAATATATTCATAATTTTAAAATGTACTTTTTCCATAGTAAGTATCAGGCGCGCACCCAGAAATTTGGCTTGGGGGGCCTCACGCATATGATAACTCGCACACAAACATATTTGTAAACTGAAAATCCTTGAATATGACATTAAATAAAACTCTAACATACTAATGACGTCACAATTAAAAAAATATATAAAAAGCACTATTATCCTATGGCCAGGTTTTTTGGTAGTTAACACTCGGTATGTAAACATACAGACATTTACATAGTCTTGGGGAGGGCACAAGCCCAATAGCTAACCCCCCCCCCCTCCCCATGGGTGTGCGCCTGGTAAATATAATTAAGGGTCCTTCGTATCATTCCAACTGCTTTTGATGCTTGACAATTTTCTAGAAGTGTCATCCAAATAATAATACAGATTTTTGAAAGGAAACAAAAAAAACGGAAATCTGAAAGGTTGAATGTTCATTCTTACGTATTTGAGGTTTTTTATGGATATTTTTGTACATGTAAAAAATATTTGAATATTGTTGAAGATAATGATAACTAGTATTTTTGTTTTTTGCTGTTATTTAATAAATATAATAATAATAATCGTTTATTGCCCTCCTTAGAGGAATACAATGGGCCAGCGACCTAAATCTTTCAGCCAGATTTAACAAAAAATATAAATTGTTTACATGGTATATTATAATAATAATAATAATAATAATAATAATAATATTTCTTTATTGCCCAACAGTACAATACCAATTACAGGACAATATAATTAAAATTATTTTAATAACGTTAATTAACAAAAATTAATTTCTAAATAATAATAAAATTAAAATATTATGTTATAATTATAACAAAATTATTAACTAATATCAGAAAACAAATAAAATTAAAAGAAAATACATAACAAAGTAAACAGAAGAAACAAAACAAAAATATATGTATATATTACCAGAATCATAATAATAAATTCGGCTTACGTGTAGGAGAATGAAAAATATCCTCTAGCAGATCATTTGCGTATTTACTCATTCTAAAAATTGGTGAGTTTAAGAGCAAATTTGATTTGACGGTTGGTAGATAAAACGTATTTGTGTACCGAGAAGTAAATCTAGGAACAGCAATTTGTACTTTCCCCAGAAGAGCAGGACAGTCAACTAAGTTGTGTAGCAGTTTAAACATCATTGCGGCACTACTATAATCTCGACGACTGGAAAGTGATTCAAAATCATGGCGCATTAATAAATGTTTATAATCAGTATTTCTTTGCGGGTATATTCCATCAATTTTGAATGACAAATACTTTAAACACCGCCTCTGAATCCGCTCAACTGTTAATATGAGATATGTGTAATGGGGAGACCAAATAACAGACGCATATTCAAGTTTGCTCCGAACTAATGCAGAATAAAGTGATTTCATTACGGAAGGATCAGTAAAATATTTGCAAATACGCATTATGAAACCAAGTGATTTAGACGCACTCAGGCATAACTGAGTAATATGGCCAATAAATGTAATTTGAGAGTCAAACAATACCCCGAGATCTCTAACCTCGCTTGACTTAAGTAATACAATACCATTAACATTATAGGCAAAATTAAAACAAGAACGAGTGTAGGTAACAACAGAGCACTTCTTAATGTTTAATCTTAACATATTTAACTCGCACCATTGAGTAATTTTGTCCAAATTATCTTGTAGTAAAAGTGCATCACTTACGTTATTACTAGTTGCAAATATTTTCAAATCATCCGCGTATGCTAACACATTACAGGTTAATGAATTAATTAAGTCGTTTATATACAAAATAAATAACAGAGGTCCCAGGTTTGAGCCCTGAGGAACCCCTGTTCTAGAATTAAATTCAAATGACTTGTAGCCATTGTACTGTACATAACTCACACGATTATATAAATAGGACGTAATTAACTGTATAGTAGAATAACTTAATCCAAAAGTTTCCAGCTTATTCAACAAAATTTGATGATCAATTGTATCAAAAGCACGGGAAAAATCCGTGTAAATGACATCTAACTGATCCCGATTATCTAAAACTTCACTAATATATTGTGTAATGACTGCTAAGTTGGTAACTGTTGATCGTCCAGTCATAAAACCGTGCTGCTGAACTGAAACCATTCCCTTAACTTGATTATAAATCTCACAGTGCATGATTTGTTCTAACACTTTTGCAAAATTATTGAGTATTGAGACAGCACGATAATTATGTATGTCACTTCTATCACCTTTTTTATGCACAGGACTAATACGAGCACGTTTCCAAATATTTGGAAATGAGTTCGTACGTAATGCCAAATTAAAAATAATTAACAATGGTTTTACAAAAACAAATTTACAATCTTTGATTAAAAAACTTGGTACTTGATCATCGCCACAAATAAAATTATTTTTTAGTTTGTTAATACTCTTGACCACATCCTCTTCCGTAAGCATATACATATTAGAGGGAACACCATTAATTGGCACTTCACTTCTGTCTTCAACAACAGGTGGTGGTAGGAAGTCAGTGGAAAATAAATTTGCAAATGCTGAAACAATATCTTCTGGCATATTATACACAGCATTCTTATCATGAAGTTGAGGCGGAATCCTAGTGTTTCCAGATTTGCTGCGCATGAAGTTCCAAATCTCCGTGGGGTCATTAATTATTTTGCGTTCTGTTTCAATTATATATTTCTTATAGGCTTCCGAAATTTTTAACTTAATTATAGCTCGTAGTCTATTAAATTCAGAATGATAAAACTCTGAATTAGTTGCTCTCCACTTGCGACGATACTGTTCCTTAGCTTTGATACAATTTTTAATATCACCTGTAAACCATGGTGGAAAAGATGCATTTCTTGGAACAGATATAGATATAGGCACAGTAGCATCAAATATATTATAAATGGCATTATAAAATTCTTGAACAGCTTCATTCACATCAGTATGATTCTCTAGAAAAGACCAATCAGCACAAGTAAGTTTCTCATATAAAATAGGGTAGTTGGCTTTTCTGAAGTTATAACGGTTGTTATTATTACTGGGAAATGCCGCTGCCTTTCTATGTACTGCAATATCCATATACGCTGAGAGAGCAGGGTGATGCAAATCTTCAGTTATAAGTGGCACCTTATCACGTTCCATAATAAATTCCGTATTAATATTAGAGAGTACGAGATCAAGAAGCTTTCCATTTGCATTATAAATCCTGTTGTGCTGTTTAAGTCCCAAAGTTATGATAAAATTTTGCAAAATATTTACTTTGGGAGTTTGAGTCGACGATTGATTATATTCGTTATATTGTGGCACATTAAAATCACCCAATATTAAAACCTGTTTATCAGAAACAAGTACTTCCAAGCACTCCAAGAAAATAGCCAGAGATTCATGTGGTATATCCGGCGGAATATACACGACGACCGTATAAAAAGTGAAACAATTCGTTTTGCATTTACAAACAACTATGTCAACTAAGGGAACCAAATTAACTAAGTGTGTGATGTCAAGATTCTCAGTGACTATACTTTCATCAACAGCAAGCAGTACGCCACCTCCAGTAGAGCGTCCAGTAGCGGAACAATTCCTATCACAGCGTATAATATTGTAATTAGAAGTCATAAGTTCTTCATCTAAAATTGAATCATTTAGCCATGTTTCAGTAAGTGCTATTATATCATAACTAATATTATAACAAGCCGATTGGAGAATATGGGTCTTAGTTCTGAGGCCACGAGTATTTTGGTAATATATGTTCATTTCAGCGTGTGTACTGCCGGGCCTATCTAGTTTTCCGAATTCTTGGTGATGGTAGGTATACCACGAATATGTCGAATTTTTAAGTGTAATTCACCATCTGCAGTTCTCTGCATTAATTCGTTCTTCACGGATCGATAATAGTCCGCTTGCATATGAGTCTGATCACGTGAAATATTAAGTCTGTTGAATCTATCAATTTTCTTCAATTTATTACAATTTTATATTATACAAACAAAATAGTATAGACGCATAAGTATAAAAAAAAAACCTATATATCAAAAGTACAGGTTTTTATTGCCTCTTTGACAGTTGTTCTACATGCTCATATATGGTCAGTTGTGGGTGTTTGAATTTCGAAACAGGCCTAGCTCGCTTGATGATTAAATTTTGAATACAATTTATGGATACCGTGGTATTGGCAAACTTTTTAGCTAGCCGCAAAGCTCGCTGCGAGAAAGGGATGATTTTAGTTTTTTCGTACAAAAGATCATTTGACGGATTATGCAAGGGATTACGTGGGTGTCTAATTCTTGTGAGAGTATGAAGGCAGGAACGTTCAATAACGTCCAGTGTATCTTTTACTGATTGTCTCGCATTTATAATTAAAAGAGAGCCGTAATCCATTATCGGCCTACATAACATCTTATAGATGTTAACAGCTGTATGGGTGCTTGTCCCTTGATTGCGGTATGTTAGACTCCTAAAATGCTTTGCTCTCGTAAGAGTGCGTTTTTTAAGGGATTTGCAATGCTCTCGGAAAGACAGTTTATTGTCGAGAGTAATGCCTAGGTACTTGACGGAGGGAATAGGATTTATGATGTGATTAACAAGGAATAATGATGGGGAAGCAGGACTCACTTTGTGGAATGGGTAAAATAGTTGGCATTTTGAGGGGTTGATTTTTAGACGCCATTTTCTATACCATTCTTCTACATCAGATGTTAAGAATTGCAACTGCTCCACCGCACCTGATAATGTTTTATGATAGCTGATTAGGCAATTACCGTCAGCATATTGCATAACATATGCAGAGAGATTGGTATTACTTATTCTGGGGCTATATAAATCATAGCAAAAAACATTGTATAAGAGAGGTGAAAGGGGAGAACCCTGTGGCAGACCTTGGGTTGGTGCAAATGGAAATGAGAGTGTGTTGCCTATTTTTGTTTTCAGAACACGACTTGAAAGAAAATTATTAATAGTTGTAAGTAGGTAACGAGGCACATTCAGCAAAAACAGCTTGTAGAGTAAGCCTAAATGCCATAAGGTGTCGAATGCTTTTGTAACATCAGTTAATAGCAGGGCTGATTTTTGGTTTTGAAGCCGAGCTGACTGGATATTTGATGTTACTACCACTAAGGGAAGCAAGGTGCTTCTGTTTGGCATGAAACCAAACTGATAATTTGGAATATGATCTTTAATGACATCAAGAAGTCGTTGCTTGAGTATGTTTTCAAAGAATTTGCCAAGCACAGACAGCAGTGTTATCGGGCGGTAATTGCTAGCAACGGTTGGGTCGGAATTTGGTTTAGGAAATGAGACGATTAATCCTGTTTTCCATTCCATTGGGAAATAATGAGTTTTGATACAGAAGTTGAAAATTTGAATGATGTGTTCGTGGACTTTGGTATCAAGGTTCCGCACAATAAATTTTGAGATATTATCAATGCCCGGTGATGTATTTTTTCCTCTAGAAATTGTGTCATAGTATTCTTCGTCTTCAATTAGTTGTATTTCTGAGGGTGGACTTTCTACGTTGAAGTAGCTATGGTACCAGCTGTTTACGATTTCAAGATTAGTGTCATCAAAAGCGGGATTTTCCGCCGCTCTATATACACCCTGGTAGTGGCTGGCAAATTCATTCGCAACATCCAATGGACTTGCCTGTGTTGGGCAAATTGGGGGAGTTTGATATGATTGTTTGTAGCGCGAAAGCTTTTTGATTTCATGCCAATATTTTTTACCTTTATGGAAGTTTATTTGTTCACACGTACTCAACCATTTTTGTGATCTATATTCCCCAATTAGTTTATGTATATGCGAGTTTAGTTTGTTAAAGTTTTGTTTAACTGTCTGGTCGTTGTTAGTTTTGAATACTCGATAAAGTTTGCGTTTTTGTTTGATCAGTGCTAAAATAAATGGGGGTAACGGGTAGTTGTAGGGTTTAATGACAGATTTTGGTGAATTCTTATTAACTGCAGTCGTAAGTGCAGTGTGAAATTGTGTGATGTTATCGATTGAAATTTGCTTTTTGTTAATTACAAATTGTAGCATTTCTTTGTTTAAATTTTTTAAATTACATTTTGAGATATTAATGGTGGAAATTGGATTTGTAGGAATGTTGATAGTATTAATAACTGAAAAAGTAATCGCTAAGTGATCAGAAAACAAGTCAGGTACAACATTCACGTTCTGTAAGAGAGGGCGTATGTTGTTTGTGCATAGCAGAATATCAGGTGTTGAGTCGGGATTATTGGGCAGGATAAAAGTGGGAGCAGTTTTAATTTGGTTGAAGTTTGAGTTTAAAATAAATTTGTTCAGATGCCTCTTTTTGCTTGCGTTTAAATTGAAATCGCCAATAATAATAGCATTATCATATAATGCTGCCTTGATTTAATAAATATTTAAAATGAACTCGTTAATTGATGACAAAGCAGTAATAGTAAGTAACGTTGTGAAGCTTTTTACATTACGAGAGAAAAGTTTGAATTCTCAAGTAATGTAAAAGCAAATAGCGTTACCTGTGTCGCAACACGGTTTATTTTATCCTATTTCTATATATTTTTTTAAATTTAAAATCATGTTTGTTCGCCAATATAAAATACAAACAACAACAATAGCGTTGTTAAGAATTTTTTAACAAAAAATGTTGGTGTTGTTAAATGTACCTTAACGTTACTCGTTGCTAAGCAGTTATTGGGATGTTAACATTATAGGATAAAACAAAATATTGAACTGCACGATTTTGTTTAATTTGGTTGTCTATAATTACACTGGTTGTCTATAATTACACTGGACGGTGTCTATATTTTTGATCTTCTGTCCTAAATTTTCTTTATTTAAGATTTGTTTGTTAAAATTTTCGATTTTTAATCTGAATTTTTGGTTTTCAGCTCCGAATTTTTGATTGGTTTAAATTTTTGTTTTTGTCCTGTATTTTAATTTTTTTAAATTGAATTATTGATTTTATTGAGTGAATTCTTCTATTTTTACATTGAGCTTAAGAGTTTTTTAGGGGGTGAAAATGGCAAATTATTTTTTCCTTCAAGTTTGAATTTTTATTTTTAGACCAGCATTTTTAATTTTCTGGCCGATACTTTAGATTTTTGGCGTTAACTATTTACATTTGTACTGCGTAATTTGGACGTGCGGATTTTCCGCAATTTTTCGAATCGGTTAGTAAAAATGACGCATTAGCGATTGTGGGCGTTTTTACAACTCTATCTGTGGAATGAATAGACTGTAGTATATATTATAGCAAATGCTAAGTATTTATATTGTTGCAACTGGGAATATTCGCGAAACGTGGATTTTTGTGGTGCTGTGCGTTCTCGTACCGCGCAGCAAATCATCTTCAAGTACGCTGTGGAAGATATTATGTATCGATGTTGTTAAAGATCTGGCAGTATTATTTGATAAGGAACTATAATTCTTACCCCACTACAAAGTTTCAAATCTATGAAAATTTTGGGTTTCATCCATCGCCGGGACATCGATACAATAAAAAAGTTATACTATAACTAATTTAATAACCAGGCGGACTAAATCAAATTATAGCCGCGAAAATACGTTGTTGTGATTGGCTAAACGGGCGCTGTTTTTACACAGGCCAAAATAGCTTAAAACGCTGATGGCCATTGTTACGTTCAGCTGATCTATCACTGTTTACTTGTGTCCCACCAGTTTCAGGTGTTTCGCGTCAGTTTTTGTGTTTTTAGCAAATTATTGCTCCCGTTGTAAGAATCGGCTCTTTCGAGAACTCTCTCGCGACCTTCGGGGAAATATTTATTTTATTTTTAACTATCGTTATATACCCAGACCCATTGTCGATTCATTAGGTAAGTGTGGCACAAGTAATTGCAGGATAGAATCAAATCATAATAGTTATTTATGCAACAAGTGAGTAAAGTAGTACTTTTTTTCACGAGTAGGAAGGATTGCCACACGAGCTGAAGGCGAGTGCGGCAATTCCTACAAGTGAAAAAAAGTTGCTTTACTCTCGAGTTTCATACAATTTTTTTTCTACGTTCATAACTTTAAATCAATTCGATTAAACTTTGATCAAATTTTATAAATAATAATATTTTTCTAAATGAAGAAAATAATAATCAATCATCAAGTTTTCTTGATCGGAAACGAATGTTTGACGTTTATCGGCGGAACTCGCGGAGTGTTGCGAAGCGTTCATGGCACACTTTGCGCAAACAATTTTATAGTAGCGTTAAAAAATGAACCGCTTCACGCAAAAGCGTGAAAAAACTGTTATGGCAATTTTTTCACGCGTTTTGTAGGGTTCAGGAATCACATATTTTATGAACCCAAATGAATGAAAAAAAACTGTACATTTTATAACGGACGTAGAAAAATATGTATTATATTTGGGATTGTCTAGGTGTTTTGCACAATTAGGGAGTGTAAGGGGATTAGGGCAGTAACAATTCCTAAACGTCCTGAAACGTCCGACGACCGAAGCGGAATGAAAGCGGAAATTTTTTGGTGTGCGAAAAATTGTACATAACTTTTTCGTTAAAAATTAAATTAAATTTTAATTGATTTAAAGGATAGAGATCACCTGCCAAGGACGTCCCGTTGAACATTATATACCTTAATGAAAGAGATTAATTTAAAGTAAGTTATTATGCGTTTTTAAATTGCTAATTTACATGTAAATAAAATATGTACAACATGAGTTTTTCAGCGTGGCTGAAATTACATACTAAATTATGGATTATATAATTAAGAAAGTTTGTCTAAAATTTATTTATGTGTTGTTATAATAATTGAATGAATGTTATGGGTAAACGAATTTTAAATAATTTGAATTTTACCGCCCAAACATGTCTGGTTACTTTTTTGGTTACTTTTTATAGTTAAATGTTACTTTCGCCTTTAGTTCGCCTGGTTATTAAATGAGGTATAGTCGTATGTGCGATCTAAGCTAGAATATTACGCAGTTATCTGATCATCCACATACAATGTGCATATGCAAGCACTTGAGCATGTCCAGAAAATATTTGAAAATTTCTATATTTTAAGATTCATGCCACCTACCCTAATGGCACTATGACATATAACGTAATAACATAACATTTCAACTTAAAATCTCTGGCATCAAGACGCAACATTTTACTGTTAAAATGCTTACATAAAATACTTCACTGCGGAATAGATGATCCCAATTTGCTAGCGCTAGTAAATTTCATCCCCAGATTTTGCAAGAGATATACGGCGACGTTTATTTGTAATCGTAATCATACAAACACATATTGCAACTCACCCATAAATACTATGTTTCGGTTATACAACGGCATCCAAAATTCTCTTGATATCGTTAATTGTAACTTGAGACAATTTTCAGTGGATATGTTACAGTTGCTATAAATATATTTTATTATTAATTACGATGTCTTTTACTTCTGCTTTAATTTTACTTTAATTTGATGTAATTTATTTTTTTAAATTTATTTATAAGTTGAAGGAAAAATCATTTCATTAAGTAAATAATGATTTTTCTTTATTAATTCCAATGTTTCGATGAAACCATGTTATCTTTTACCAGAAATAAAATAGTAGCAGTACTTTTTTAAACGCCATTTCTTCGAAAACAGCTGAATATCAACATGGGGTATGCTACATGAAAAATACTCAGAATTTTACGTAGAATCCATAAATGTAACAAAAAATGGGGGTTCACATTTGAAAATTTTAACTGGATAATCTCAATTTTGGGACACCCTGTACATTTTAATTTTATCTCAAAAAATAATAATGCATGTGTCCGAGCATTTTTCTGAAAAAAAAACCCTGAATTTTAATCGAATTGATTCCTTACTTTATGTACACAACGTATAATTTTTCCCTATAAGGGCCGGTATTTCAATGTCAGCTTAAGCTGTAGATTACGTAAGCTGAAGTTTATGTTAAGCTGCAGTTTATTTATGATTGCGTTTTTCAAGCATTACATAAACCAAGTTTACTTACCCTATCAAAAATTGTGTTGGCAATACAATATTACTACATATTTTTGAGTTGGCATTGAAATGTGACTATTGCAACTATCTTCATACCTAACATTTTCTCTCATAATTCCCGTCATAAACAGCTGATTATCGTACATGCTTCCTTAATTATTGATTTCCTTTTAACGCTTTAATTTCGGTTATTTTTGTTACAAGCAGCACATTATATACCTTCATACCTTTTCAGAAAATATGTATTTACCATTCAGGTAATAAAAATTATTATTTATTTTGAGCACCCATACACATGTTTCTTTTGATAATCTAATCTGTCCACAAACACTATTTCACTCCACAGATTAAAATGATCAAACCATTTTTTTGGCAGACGCGGAGGTCCATAAATTATTGTAATAAACCATCATCGGTTAATTCATGCAATATATCAATCTACATCATATTTGTATTGTCCATTTTGAAGGTTATAAACAGCCGCTTTACCCGCTAAGCGGTCGTCGCCGGCCGCACGAAAGCCGCACTTTAAGCTAGGTTTATCGATTATGGTTGAAAAATATCTAAACATACCTTATACCAAGTTTAAGGATAACCCTGGTTAAAGCCGCTATTGAAAATCCGGCCCTTATTAGTATAATCTGTTGGGAAATAAATGAATTCCTATTGTTATTATTATTATATCACTCCGCTATAATAAAGTGCTCGACGAAACCAAGTAAAAACATTATTTTTAAAACCGTGCATCGATCTTCGGAAACAGTCCGTCGACTCGAAAAGAATACGCTCGGTGTGCACGCAGTCGACCTTATTTATGTCCCCACTTTCAATATGGGCTGCCGATGAGTCATCTAACTTAAAAATTTGACAATTTTCGGCACGGTTCTTCGAGTGCAATTTCGTATCCTCCTCTCACCGTTGCTCCGCTGCAAAAACTTTGGGACGGGTATCCAGGGGCTTTAATAGTATGTATTACAATAATTTATACATTTACGCATACTGTACCTGACAAATCAGGTGTGAAATGTAAACATAACCTATAACTTTTTATGAACATTTAAGCAAGTTCATAGCATTAATTGGTTTCAACTTATTGAAAAGTAGTTTGTTTATGGCAACCTTAGTAACATCACTTATGTATTTATTTATTTATTTTAACTTGACATCGATTTAAAAATGGCAAAACTTTATTTTAAGTTGGTATGGAAATTTAATATCATTTATCTTTTACTTAAAATAACATGTCAATGTAATCTCATTCTATCTCAGGCAGCCAAGTTGGCCACAAGTTGTACCCAAGACGGATAAGGAGGAGCTCGAGTCTGTGCTTCTGACACATTCATCCTGAACATTATATAAACAAGAAGTTTCCACTTTATCCCCTGAAGAGCGTTTAATGAAGGAACTTTCTTTATCAGATATAAGGATACTACTCGAGTATGCAATTATCATCATGCTTACGACTAGTGTCTTTAATGGCGTCTAAATAAAACTTACTGAATACGCTTAACGAACCCTAGGATTACGGTTATTTTAAATAATTGCTTGCTTTTATCTACATTTCCGGCAATCGATTATTTAAATTTTACTAGGGTTTAATAAGGTCAACAGTATTAATGAAGTAAAATGAATACTGTTAAAAATGAATGTGTTAGACAAATAAAACTAACAGAAACATACAGCAAAATGTTTCCATCTTATTTAAATCCTTTAGATTTTTCAGGCAAGAGATGAAACGTAATGACATTTAAAATAACTTCTGGTACGATAAAATAAATGTGTTGTTCGTATTTTGATCATTTACCGAAGAATGACCACGATAAGAGTACTGCCGATAGATTAGGAATTTCACTGAGACAGGAATCGCCGAGGTCAGCTTCATTTAGTGACAGATTTTTTCCCCAAAGTATACATGGTGTCTTAAATAGAGTAAGATTGCATAGGTATCTTTCTTATTCTTAAAACAAGAGTTCTGTTTAAATGGGCAATGTTGTGAAGTTTTGTATGCTGGTTTAGATCAGTGGCGGCTGGTGGAACATTTTGATGGTAGAGCCACTTAGTCTACAATATAATTCCTTCTTTTTAAGGAAAAAAAAAACTAACGATAATTGAAATTGAAAACCTTTCCAGAAGCATTAAATAAATCAAATCAAAACGAAAAGCTCTAGGCAATTTGAACAACTTCAGAATTTCAACAATTAGTTTTCTCATGCAATTATTTTGAAATTCAGCCAAGGAAAGTTTTTAGATTTTTAAGGAATCTTGTAGTAAAATTATTTTATAGTAAATCTAGAAATTTTCCCGCCTGCGGCAATTGTTTTTTATGTTTTTTAGGCTCTAGGCAATTGAACAACTGCAGAATTTTAACAGTTTGTGTTCTCGCGCAAATATTTCGAAATCTCGCAAACGACAGTCTTTTGATTTTTATGAAATCTTGAAATAGAATTGATTTTAAGCAAATCCAGAAAATTTTAGGTTTGTTGAATTTTTTTAATAGGAGTATATTTTAAGCTCTGATAAAATGCAAAACTTCAGAATTTCAGCCAATTGTGTTTTCTTACGGAAATAAATCGAAAGCTCGTAAAAGAAAGTCTTTGGTTTTTATGGATTCTTAAAGCAGGATTGATCTTAAGCAAATCTGGAAAGTTTTACGTTTGTGGCAATTGTTTTTATAATTTTTTGACCTCTAGGCAAATGAACAAGAGAGAATTTTAACAATTTGTGTTCTTGTGCAATCCAGTGAAGGAAAGTCTTCGGATTTTTAAGAAATCTTATAGAAGAATGGATTTTCATTACATCTGGAAAGTTTCACGTGTGTGACAATTGTTTTTATATTTTTTTGGGCTCTAGACAATTAAACATTTTCAAAATTTTAGAATATTTTATATTTATCTCACGAAGGACAGTCTTTTGATTTTCATAGAATCTTGAAGTAGAATTGATCTTAAGCAAATCTAGACAACTTCAAATTTGTTGCAATTTTTTAAATATATTTTTGAGTTCTGATAAAATGCACAACTTCAGAATTTCAGCCAGTTGTGTTCTCACGGAAATAAATCGAAATCTCGTGAAAGAAAGTGTTTGGATTTTGATGGGATCTTGAAGCAGAATTGATCTTAGACAAATCTGGAAAGTTTCAAGTTTGTGGCAATTGTTTTTATATTTTTTGAGCTCTAGGCAATTGAACTACATATTTCAAAATTTAAACAATTTTTCTAGTGCAAATATTTTGAAAAGAATTCTGAGGAATATTGTAGTAGAATTAAGTTTGAGTAAATTTTGAAATCAATTGCAATTGTTTTTATTTTTTTGTTCTAGACAATTGAACAATTTCGGAATTTTAACAATTTGTTTTCTCATGCAATTATTTTGACAATCAGTGAAGGGAAGTCTTCGGATTTTTGAGGAATCAAAAGTAGAATTAAATTTGAGTAAATCTGGAAAATTTCACGTTTGTTGCAAATTTTATTATAATTTTTTAAGCTCTGGGCAATTGAACAACTTCATAATACGAACAATTTGCGTTCTTGTACAATTATTTTGAAATTCAGTTAAGGAAAGTCTTCGGATTTAGAATCATTTAAAAATCCTTGCTGAGCTTGAAATTAGTGGTAGTGCCATGGCTCCTCGGCTCGAGGAGGCGAGCCGCCCCTGGTTTAGACCATGGTGAAACATTTTCAAAATTTCGAGCAGTTTAGACATTATTAAAAAAAACTGAATGTAGCGATTTTATAAAAAAAAAAAATCTCAATAATTATTAAAGATGCGGAAATATGTTTTAAATGAAAACTACTTGGTTTAATATATAATTACCAATTGGTATATCTCAAGTAGCCGCTATATTTGATATAAATAGACTTTCTCTTTTTTCAGCGATTTATTATAACGTAATAATGTCAAAAGAAAAAATATGAGAATCATCAATTGTTTTAATTTTATATTCGATGATATACGAAGTTATAAGTATAATGGTATTTACATTATTTGTAAATAAATACATTTAAATTTTTTAATTATATTTAAAACAAATGTGACAAAACAAATAAGTAATACAATTAAGGAGTAAAATAACAATACATTATAAAAAAAAATTCTAAATGCAGACCATTAGTTGATTTGTTGGTATCTCTGGAAAGCTGTACACATTGGCTATCAAATAAACATGTCGTAAAAATTAAAAAGGATTCTAGTTAAAAAACTGAAGCGCCTTAATATACAGGGTGCTTCAAAAAAATGTATACACAATTTGAACTTCCATAGAAAATTTATTTACCGTTCTACAAAGTTAAATTTCAGGAAATTAGAAAGCTGAAAGTCCAATGTAAATGAAACATAAATAACAAATGTTAATACTGTTCAAATTGGTGACCTGCAGCATCAATACAATTCTGAGTACGAGTCACCACTGATTCTGTACATCGTATTAAAACGTCCAATGAGATTTCTCTACACACGGCTTGAATCTCATTCCAAAGAATGTCTAGGTTACGTGGTTTACGTTTGTACACCTCATTTTTTACTGTGCCCCATAAGAAGAAATCCAGTGGTGTAAGGTCTGGGGAGCGTGCTGGAAACTCGATTGGCTCCCTGCGTCCTATCCACTGGCCCGGCAAATTTTGATCCAGGTAAGCTCGTACGTCCCTGTGATACTGCGGCGGGGCACCATCTTGTTGAAAATAAAACATATCATTACCGTATAATGCACTAATGGCAGGAAATATGGAATCAGCAAGCATTGTTAGGTAATTAATACCAGTTACAGTGCCTTCAAATCGAAAAGGTCCAATGAGTCCCCTTGAAGACAAACCGCACCACACATTTACACCAGGCAAATTTACAGCTTTTTCAATTGTAATGTGAGGATTTTCTTCACCCCAGTAAACACAATTGTGCCTATTGACAGTTCCATTAAGTTTGAATTGGGCTTCATCCGACCAAATGATGCTACCCATAAATCCCGGTTCACGTATCACCATCTCCTGAATCCATTCACAAAATTGTAACCTTCGATCTGGATCGTCGTCACTTAGGTGTTGCACCAGCCTTATAATGTAAACACGATACTTGCGTCTCTTCAGAATGCGTAGCACGCTGCTAGCACTTACATCACTTTCACGTGCCCCTTGCCTTGTAGATTTGTTAGGAGAGCGTTGAAACAGTTCCAAGACTGCCGTTGATGACTCATCACTTGTAGCTGTTCGAGGTCGACCTGAATGACCTTTATGCACATCACACACTGTTCCATGAACTTCGAATTTGTCTCGTATGCGTGTAATTGTTAATCTTGAAGGTGGTTCTGTATCATACTCCCTTCTCCACTGTCTTTGAACTTCATTTACATTCCCAAACTTCCAGTACCACTTAATAACCTGCTTACGTTCTTCAAAACTCAAACGTACGTCCGCCATGTTGATATTACAACTTCCAACTGACAATATAACATAGAGGGACGATTATGCTGCCACCTGGCGAAGAAATATAACATTAGCCTTGTAGAGTGGGAAAACTACGATAGTTTAAAGTGTGTATACATTTTTTTGAAGCACCCTGTATATTTTCACAACATTGAAGAATTCACTGGGTAGCTTTCAGACTTTGCAATAAGAGTGGCTTCATCAAATTATGACATTATTATAACCATTGAGTCGTGGCTTTCGGATAAAATTAGTGATAGCGAAATTTGCGTTCCTAATTACAACGTGTTTCGGCCGATAGATCATTCGCGAATTATTTAAAATCCAGAGGTGGTGGCGTATTAATTTTTGTCAAGAATAAATTCAAAGCAACTCAACTGTGGATGGTATATTTTCAATACGAACATTTATTTATTAATTTAAGTAAAAATGGTAAACATTTTATCATTGGAGCGGTGCACATTCCACTTAATTCATCTCCCGACATATATGAAAACCATGCCCGGTGTGTTGAAGAAATATTTTAAGACATTTATAATTATAATTTGCTTTCGGATAAATAGTGTAACGACAATTTGGGGGTGTGTCGGATCCTCATCATCTTAGTGAATGCGCACTTAGTTTGATCAACAGTTACGGTTTTTTGAATTTACAGCAAGCCAATTCGGTTCCTAATTCCAATAGTGCATCCTTAGATGTAGTATTTAGCCAAAGGAATTGTTCTGTTACGCCTTCTATTGATTTACTTTCTGATAATAAAAATCACCACATGGGTTATTGCGTGGATGTATCCACTGAATTTGAAAATCATTTATTATTATGATTTCAATAATGCACCTTTTTATTAAATTAATTACCTTATTAATTGGGTAGATTGGGTGAAATTGTTTCTCATGCATTAATGTTGAATCTTCACTATATGCCTTCTACTCTATATCACATCTATTGATCAAGCTATTGATTTATATGTTCCGCAAAAGAAAATGTCCAACCAAAAATTTCCTAAATGGTACGACTTGATACTTTCGGTAAAACAGAAAATTGTCGTTCATTGCAATTACAAGCAAACAAACCGACATAGTGACTACATTTTATTCTCAGATTTGCGTCGCAGATGTTACTATTTAGGCACAAGTCTATAACATGTATGTTCATAAAATTGAAACAAATATAAAAAAGTTCTGGACATTTGTGCCAACGGCGCACCAACGAACTTCCCTTAGCCCTGCAATGGTGACGCACTTAACGCAGCGCCAGTGGTGACGCCCGTGTCTGGACCGTACATATTTTAAATTAGTTCTAAATACGAATTGACCTGAATATTTAAAATAAATGTATGCTTTTGGTTTTAGGTAACTTTTAAATAAATAAATCACATACATAAAATTTAACATTTTATTTATTCAAAAATATAAATAATTTGCTTACTCTAAATTTTCTCCGTAACACTCACTACACACTGTTATAGAATGTTCTAAACATAAAAATTGTTTACACTTTCTGCAAAAATATCGCATTTTTCTGTTTGCTCTACATCTTTCCGACTGTCTATTTTCCGCACTGGTTGAAGCTTCTTGCGTCTCTATATTGCAAATCTCGCGAATTCTTCCTCGAATCTGACGTGGGATTTGATCCATATTTAATCGTCAAATTTTGGATAAACTTTCTTCGAATAACTCTCGCATCCTGGTTATTCGATATAAACATTACCTTTAGTATTTATAATAGAAATATTTAGCAAGCTGTAAAAAATTAGCTGGCACACATCTGGTTCGCAGTATCTACACCTACTTTTGTCGTATTGTAAGACAGAATGATTTCTGGTTTTCCAGTTTCCTCATTCACCGTACCATCAAAGTGCGTAGTTGATATAAGTAACACATTTTTATTTTTCAGGGCACATATGACACCAGTGTGCAATTCTCTCTGGACACAAAGAAACTGGAACCTACTAAACGAGTTTGTTTTTTCTCTAAATAATCAGGAGGCAGTTGTCTCTTATATTTTCTAATAGTGCCAACCATTGTTAGTTTTTTTGCTGAGTAGGTGTTCCGATAACTCAACACTTGTAAACCAGTTGTCTATTGTAACATTTCTTCCACTTCCGCTTATCGGTTTTATAAACCTGTCGACAACTGCAAAAGCACTGTTATTTTTTTACAAACGGGCCATTAGGTTGTGTTCCGACATACACTTTCACATTTTTTGTATAATACGTCTTCGCATCGCACAGTGCAAAAATTTTAATGCCATATTTATTGGGCTTGCTGGGCTTGCTGGAGATTTATTGTCGAAAACTGCATCGACCACGCAATCTTCTGAAGTGCTATAAATTTCTTTGCAGTTTACAACAAACATATCGAAAAAATCTCGAATAGGCGCAAGTTTATCGACGGCTTTTCTCTCGTCGCGGGTTTCTCAAGTCATCAAATCTTATCGATCTTAGCAATATTCGAAATCGTTGTAGGGACATTGCTAGTCTGTGTATTTCAGGAACCATAGCATTTGTCCGAAATTAGTCCTCAGAATGTAGGTGGTTTGATTTTTGCACTCCACTCATCAACAAAATTCCCAGCAAAGCCTTTATTTCAGAAATTTCTGTTGGCCGAGTGTAAGTTGTACGAGAAAACCTGTCAGCTATGTTTGCTAAATATACTGGTTTGAATGAAAAATGCAACACCAAGAAGTTATGGTGAGATTTTAATGAAAATTTTACAGAAGTTGTGTTTGAATGTCTCAAGTAAACGATCAAAATTTCAGTTGAAAAACTTACTTACACAAGAATTTTTTTTAATAATGAGTCGGTCCTCCGTTATTTCTAATGCACTCATTCACGCGGTTCGGCATGCTTTGAATGAGGTGATCAATATCTTCTTGGGGTAGCTCATCCCACGCTTCCTGAATCCGCAAACGAAGTTCGTCCAAAGTGTCTGGAGCACGAGGTAAATTTCCTAGTCTGACGCCTATCATATCCCAAACATGTTCGATGGGCGAAAGGTCTGGTGAACGAGAAGGCCATGGAAGCACTACAACGTTAGCTTCTTCTAAACACTCTATTGTTACCCTTGATGTATGTGGGCGAGCATTATCTTGCTGAAAGATAGGGTTTTGCAACCCTTGTAAGTACGGCAGTGCAACGAGCTCTAGAATAGTCTGTACGTAGCGCCAAGCATTTAGGGTGCCAAGAATAAAAACTAGAGGGGACCTACCACCATACGTGATGGCACCCCAAGTGAACATAATTTGTTGCCATTCTTGTCTCCAATTCACCCATTCTCTACACCATTCCAACCTAGAAGCTCTATGACGTGGAGTCAGGGGAAGGCAAGAAAAAGGACGATAACTACGCATTCCAAAACTCCGTATTCGATGATATATCGATGCCATTGAGATTCTAACATTTAATGTATCCCTCCAAGTGTTTCCAATGGCCCGCGTAGTGGATAATCTTTCTCTTATCGCCAAAAGTCTCAACCTGCGTTCTTCGCTGTCTGTCGTTCTTCGCTGTGGTCCAGATCCTCTCCGACGTCCATGAAAACCTTCCTCAGACCATCTTCGCCAGCACCTCATTACTGTGGTTGCATCACGTTCCATACTATTGGCAATTTCTCTAAACGAAAGACCAGCCTCTCTCATGCCAATAATACGACCTCGCTCGAAATCACTTAGTTGTATAAAATTTCGACGGTTGCGAACTCTGGGCATTTTAAATGATGTTCTTCGCACTATTATCACGAGAAAACTAATCCAAATTGTTCCATATTTATAAAAACACCATTTGATATTGCTATTTTTCGTATATAAAATCATCCTAAAAAGAGGTTTGACGAAGGAGTTTTTTATAGAAATTTTAATGAATTACTTTTTATACCGAAAGCCATCAATTGTAGAAAAATTAAATAAATTCTGGCTGTTTTTCTTGGTGTTGCATTTTTCATTCAAACCAGTATACTTATTGGTGTTCTCTACAATAACGTTTAGCATTATTGTGTCAGAAAATATCTGCCATGCTTTTGTTGCATTTTTTATTTCACGAAACGGAGGTGTGATACCAGGTTTTTCGGTGACAATATTCCTTGCTGGAGTCCTCACAACACGTCGCACAAAATTCTTCTTCCATAGCGTCGCATTATTTTTTCCAATGAAAACGTCTTTAGGCTCTGCTTTTTCAACTTCCGATTGTAATCTTCATGCTTATTAAATTCCTGCTCTGTGTATGAATCATCATCGCGAGATTGAACATTATCAACATCATTCACGTCTTCTTCACATAAATACGTGTCTTCAGTTTTACAAAAACGTTTGCCATTATGCATAAAAGGTTATAAAACTTAGGTATATAAAATCTGATTGAGCCATTTATTACGGTTTCGTAATAAAATTCAAATTACAATGCCAAAATGAACAACGTATAACAAAAACGTTTTTTTTTTAATTCCATTCGTTTTTTTGGTAAACTGACGGTAAAGATAATTAGAATTTGTCATTTTCAACTTAAATCATTTTGACCTCGAACGTCTGCATATATCAGATACTCTTATCTTTAGAATATTTAAATTGAAAGTTAAATTAAAGTATACATTAAAATAACTATTATAATGTCAAATCGGAGAAAGTAACATGATGGCTACATCACAATTTTTGTTGTAGCATTAACGTCGAATCAAATCTAATAAATTTATTTGACCCTGGCTTTAATTTTTTTTTCTGCAGCCGCACAGTGGGAAAAATCCCAAATGTGTGCGATAAACTATTAGAAAATCTCGATTCACTTGAAAATAAATATACCTATATTTTTGGAGTTGCTAATTAGGAATATGATATCTGAAGTGTTAAAATCAAAATGGCGAATCCAACATGGCGGTTAACAATACTAAAATTACGTTAAAATTAAATGAAAATTGTTATGCATATGTTTTTGGGGTCGTTAATTACGAATATGGCGGGTCAAGAATATTAAAATTAACTTTACTTTGAATAAAAAATGGTATGCATATGTTTTTGGGGTCGCTAATTACGAATGCGATATCTGAATTGTAAAAATGAAAATGGCGAAGCTGGCTGGAGAGAATATTAATATTTACTTTCATTAAAAAAAAAGTAATATATGTATATATTTAGTGCTACGTCTTGTCGCGTGACAGATATTTATACAAAATATTAACCGAAAGTGATAAACATTTAAATTTTTTATTAATAATTTTTCAATAAAATATAACAATGTGAATATAAAATAAATTGAATAAATTAATCCGCTTCATTAGAGTCATCGGTATCACTCGTGGATTCATTGGTCAAAGTATCTTGTTGCGATGGAATGTTAGGACAGCGTAAAAGATGTATCGCATCAGATGACAACTTCTTCAATTTTTTTCCTGGTAATTTTCTTGTACTGCTTATGAGTATGTCTGATGATACAAGAAGTCAGTTCAAAACATCTGTCAAGTTTTGTTGCCTTGAGCACTTCCTTGAATAATATAGTAATAGTAATACGGTGAAAATCAGTGCAGTTTAAACTGAAAAATAGACCAGTGCTAATTATTAATTTTAACTTCTCTAATTTTCGAGAAGATTGTAAGTTATATTATAACACGTGGAATGTACGGGTATATTGCTGGGCCCTAATTTATTCAGTAATTTTGTTAATTCGCTTGCATGCGTTTTATAACCTAAAACGTAAACAAACGGCGAAAACCTCAATTAAACACTCGATATTGGTGTTAATGATATTTACACATATTATTTTGTCTGGACCATTAGCCTAGTGGTGGATCGGCGAAGAAAAATCATATTGTTCGCAACTGTCGTGGGTTCAATCGCCGGGTCTCTGTACATTTTTATACTTTTGATCCATCTCTTCCTTTGTTTACTTTTGTAACCTTTCCATTGGGCCAGTTTTGTGTTGTTGTTTTTTGTTAGTCACCGTGACGGCCCTCACTGGTGTGAAGTGTGTTTTTCCTGCGTTATATCCTACAATCATTCTAAATTGACTTGTATGTCAGTTCTATCTGTTTATTATATATAATTTAATTATGTCTACGAAATCAGATAAACTTAAGACCAGTGGTAATGATCTCATATGTGTGAGTAAAAAGTTTCTTATAAAACTACTTGCCCTTCATGTAACAAATATTGTTATACAGCTTTTCTGTCAAGCCATGATTGCGATATTTCCATTAAAGATCTAGCAATATTAGTGAGGGATCTCAAAACTTCTGTGGCTCCAATGTCAACTAAATGCGATAGCCTGGCTGCGGAGAATTTAGAATTGAAACAATTAATTCGTGATATGAATCATTTAAAACTGGAAAACATTAAAATGAATAATGCTTTGGATGAGCTACTCAAGAAAATTAGTGATTTGGAACAATTAATTAACAAACATGCAAAAATAAGTGAAAACGGATCGATCTCTGGTTCTAGCATGATCGAAGAAATTGAGGATAGAACCAGGAGATATAAAAATATTATTATATATAATATAACAGAGTCTGCATCATCGGATCCCCAATACACGCATTGAGTATGATTGTTTGGCTATTTTGAGTTTATTTAATAGCTTGCGAGATTTTGTTTCCACCTTCGAAAATAATACGATTAGGAAGAAAAGGAGATAGACCGCGTCCAATTAAATGGTCATTTCAAGATTCTTCGAATGCTTTGCATGTGTTAAAATCATCGCGCAAAATAACAAATTCGGATATAAAAATTAAAACAGATCTAACAAAACTGCAACGTGAACATATAAAATCGTTACATAGAGAATTATTGGTTCGAACAGCTAAGGGGGAAAACATTTAATTATCAAATATATTATGGGCAGCCCGAAAATTATTTCTATTTCCATGAAACCAGGATAACCTTCAACCAGTAATGATGTAGACAGAGCGGCAAAGAACTAAGATTTTATTTCCATAACGCAGGAGGAATTCGAACCAAACTTAGTGATATAATGCATGCTGTTAAATTAAGTGATTTTGATATAATAGTTATTGTAGAGACAAGGCTTACGGATAGTTTTAGTAATAGTGAATTACAATTTAAGAATTTTGTTGTGTTTCGTCAGGATCGTTCGAATCTCACTAGCGTAAAATCTCGGGGCTGCGGTATCCTAATTGCTGTTCGCGATTCCATTAGCTCTTATGAAATATCATTACGGGAAAGATCTATTGAACAATTATTTGTTTTGTTAAACGTGGGTTCTTCTAAAGTTGTAATTGGTGATGTTTATATACCTCCAAACGCTAGTACATAAAACATACTGAGTCAATTGAATATCTAGTACTTACACACTCGGATTGCGAATTTATAATATTTGGTGATTACAATTTACCAAACGTAACATGGAATGAGGGTGATTATACATCTACAGGTAATAATATATCGGCTAATACAATTATTGAGTCTTTCTCATATTTAAATTTGTTTCAAATCAACTCCATTCCTAATAGTAGAGGTTTCTTTTTGGACCTTTGCTTCAGTACCATGCACAATATCTCATTGAAATTATCAAGTGATAATATCTGCTATGATTCTATCCATCATTATAGGTATGAACTTAATATTTATATGAATTCTACCGAATCTAATTTAAACTTTACTGAAATAATTTATGACTTTTCAGTGTGATTATGATACCATTAATAACTATCTATCCAATGTTGATTGAAATCAATTATTTGAGAGTGGGGATATTGATGTAATGGTCTCTTCTTTTTACAATATATTGAATTATGTAATTGCGATGCATGTCCCATTTAAACAAATTAGGTCATCCTAAATGGTATGACAAGAATTTAATTACATTAATTAAGAGCAAAAAAATGGCTCACGCGAAATATAAAAACACCGGCGATATTAATGACTACAACATATTTAGTAATCTTCGAGAAAAATGCTCCTTGTTAAGTAAAGAGCTTTATGATCTATACTGTGATCATGTTCAATTTAATATAAAAAATAATCCATCGCTTGTTTGGAAGTTTATTAAAGATAAGAGTCGGATGTGCCTTGTTCAATGACATTTAGAGGTAATGTCTTATCAAACGGTACTGATATAGTGAACGCTTTTGGCGATTTTTTTTCGGAGGCCTACACCAATGTGGGTCCTAGTAATGTATGCAGCGCAAATTTTGAATTGTCCAATAATGTTTTTCCTTCTAAGTTAGTTCCGCACGAAACTCCAAAATTTAACGTTAAGCGCCAATTGTAGTTTTTATGATATTATTATTATTGTAGAAACGTGGTTAGACAGTGATATTCAAAGTCACGAATTGAAACTTCCTAACTATAATATTTTTCGAGCGGATCGTACCCTCAATACAAGTTGTAAAACTCGTGGCGGTGGAGTTCTAATTGCAGCCCATAAAAATCTTGTATGTAATGCCATTAATACTATTAATAATACTATTGAACATCTTTTTGTACAGATTTCTATCGGTACTACAAAAATATGTGTGGGAGCTGTTTATTTTCCACCCAATACATCTTTGGAGAAATTTGAAGTTCACTGCGATACAGTTGATATTATTTCAGATCAATTCCCTAATTCTAAACTACTTATATGTGGGGATTATAATTTACCTTCGACAACATGGCCACATGATGATTTAGAGCTTATCACCAATAATCAGGCTTCAGTTTCAGCCAAGCTCTTAATAAGCCGCTTTAGTTTTCAGAATCTTTCTCAAATATGTCAAATCCCCAATGAAAATAATGTATTTTTAGATTTAATATTTGCGCATGAGGGATTTGTAGTATCTAACGCGCCCGATTTATTATTCAATATTGCCCATCACCATATTCCTTATCTTATTACTTTACAATTTAATGAACCTCCTAAGCCGTTTAAGTACGAGGAATACATCTATGATTTTACGAAAACAAATTATAGTGCTGTTAATCAATACCTGTCATTTATCGACTGGCGGTTTATTTTAAATGTAAACGATGTGGATACTATGGTCGATATTCTTTACAAGATATTGTATGATGCCATTGAAATGTTTTCTCCTACTAAATGTGTTAGACTTTCTACATTCCCACCCTGGTTTAACAAAGATTTGATCAAATTAATCAATGATAAAAAAAGTGCACATAAAAAATATAAGCACAGTCAAACCTCGGTTAATTACCAGAAGTTCAAATTGCTGCGATCCCGTTGTAATCATTTAAGAGAGTACTTATATAATAAATATATTGAGTCCGTTAATAGCAGCATTCATCAGAATTCTAAGAAGTTTTGGAATTTTGTAAAAACCACTAACGGCGATTTTGATTTTCCCAGTGTCATGCATTATAATGATCTATCCAGTTACGAGGGTTCACAATGTGTAAATCTTTTTGCAAATTTTTTCTCAACAGTTTATAATTATGACACACCCTTATAAGTACCGACATTTTGCTATGAGCATGAAGTAATACATTCACCAATTACTATTTCTCAAGTGGAAATATTTAATGCCATTAACTCTTTAAAATCAAGTAACAGTTCAGGTCCAGATGGTGTACCTAATAACTTTCTTAAAAACTGTGTTTATTCTTTAACTTTACCTTTATTTATTATTTTTAATCACTCCCTCTTTACAAGTTCGTTTCCATATCTTTGGAAAAGTAGTTACATTACACCTATTTTCAAATCTGGAAGTAGGAATAACATCTCTGATTATCGGGGTATTTCTATTCAATCAGCAATACCCAAACTATTCGATGGACTGATATCCGTCAAATTACATTGGATGTGCAAAAATATCTTAATTGATGAACAACATGGCTTTCGTACCGGTCGATCTACTACTACGAACTTATTGGTTTATGAATCATTTATCATTAATGCCTTGGAAAATAAGAATTCTGTCGACGCCATCTATACAGATTTTTCCAAGGCATTTGATAAAGTTAATCATGCTGTGTTAATTTCTAAATTGTATTCTCTGGGATTCCATGAATCCGTTGTTAAATGGATTAATAGTTTTTTGAATGATCGCAGTCAATGTGTCAAAATTAAAAATCATATCTCTGATGTTATTCTTGTTCCATCGGGTGTGCCACAGGGATCGCATTGTGGGCCCTTACTATTTCTTCTATTTATCAATGATATTTCGCAAGCAATTTGTAACTCGAATTTTCTGTTGTTTGCCGATGACTTGAAATTGTATAAGGAAATTAAATCACTCAACGATTGTTTATTACTTCAAGTAGATATCACTTCTATCCACAACTGGTGTTGTCAGAATTATTTATTTTTCAACACTAATAAATGTAAATCTATTACTTTTTCCCACAAGAAGTCTCCGTACAGTTTTAATTATGAAATTAACAACAATATACTTGTAAAGGTGTATGAAATTAAAGACTTAGGTATATTGTTCAACTCCAAAGTGTCATTTGAAGATCACATCAACTATATTTGTAATCGTGCTTCGAGAATGTTGGGCTATATAAAGAGAATGTCTAAGGATTTGTCACACTCTTCTTACAAAATAGTTTACATGGCATTTGTTCGATCACATCTAGAGTATGCCTCTTGTATATGGTCTCCACATCAGATTATTTATAAAAATCAAATTGAACATATACAAAATAGATTCTTAAAATCAATTTCATACAAACTAGGTTATAGCACAAATATCGACCTTGAAGTAATAAGATCCAGTCTACATATTGATCATCTTTGCTGCAGAAGATTTTTTGCAGATATGTCGACTTTTTTTTAAATTATTAGCGGAGATATTAAATGTTCTGAACTTCTCTCTCTAGTGGATTTTTACGTAAAATATAACAATCGCGCAATTCGGCACCCCCCACTATTTCGTGTAGCATTCCATAGTACAAACTATGGTTTAAATAACCCAATCACACGCTTTATGCGTACCTCGAATTCACTTTCGCTTAATCCTAATTTTAACATTTTCTCTTGTTCTCACCGGGAGTTTATGCGCTCAATTAAATTTACAGGATATTGTTCACATTAGTTTATTTTAGGTTAGGTCAGTTATTAGTTAAGTGTAGTTCTAAATTTATACTTGTAATAATTTTAATCAATGTACATTTATGTTAAAATGGTTAAACCGTTTAATAAACATTATTATTATTATTATTATTGTTTCTTTACAAGATGTATATTCAGAATTGGTATCACTTAATAACAATTTCAGTGTAGGCCCCGATGGAATCCCAGGACACTTTTTGGTAAATTGTGTATGTTCACTGTCTAACCCAATTCACGCTCTATTTCGATCATCAATTGATAGTTCATGTTTTCCAGATATCTGGAAGAAACGTTATATTCGACCTATTTTTAAAAGTGGCGATCGTAAGGACGTGCAACAGTATCGAGGCGTTTCTTTGCAGTCGATTATACCTAAAATTCTGGATAAGTTAGTGGCGTGTCAATTAGCATGGATGTCTAAGAATGTAATTATCATTCAACAACACGGTTTTATGGAGGGGAAATCTACAATAACTAATTTGTTAGAATTCGAAACCTTCTTGTTGAGTGTTTTTACTGGACACAGACAAGTAGACACTATCTATACAGACTTTGTTAAAGCTTTCGATCGTGTGTAGCATAAGATGTTATCTAGAAAACTTGAGTGCATGGGGTTCTCTGAACAGATTGTTAACTGGATTAGTAGTTTCTTATCTAACCGATCTCAAGTTGTTAAGATAAATAATTACCTATCGCGCGTTAATAAGGTGTCTTCTGGGGTACCGCAGGGTTCTCATGTTGGTCCAATATTGTTCATTCTTTTTATAAATGATATTAGTGAGTACTTAAATTATTCTAAATGTTTAATATTTGCGGATGATTTAAAGTTGTTTCATGTAGTCGATGAGATTTCTGATTGCCATGAAATCCAATCTGATTTAGATAACCTGTCATCGTGGTGTAGGATAAATTGCCTTGATCTGAATATCAACAAATGTACAGTTATTACCTATAGTAGACGTCTTCATTTGATTATGCATAATTATGAAATTAACCATATAATATTGGATAGAGTGAAATGTATTACGTCCATTTTGATAATAAACTAACGTTTACTACCCACATTGAAATCACTACTAAAAAGGCGTACAAATGAATGAGTTTTTTATTTCGCAATTGTAATAGGTTTAGTTTTGCTACAATAAAAATTTTGTTTTATAGTCTAGTTAGGTCAAATGTCGAATATGCGTCGGTGATTTGGTCGCCATATTATAAAGTCTACAAAGAACAAAAAGAGCGTGTACAAAAGCGATTTATTTCTTATGCTGTCTTTAAATTTAATTACCTGTTCAATTTCAGCTCGTTCAATTATAGCGTTGTTTGCTGTACACTTAACATCGAGGCCTTAGAAGTCCGTAGAATTAAATTAGACTTATTTTTTTATACAAAATTATATCAGGTATAATTAATTGAGAAATAATTCGATCGTTTAATTTTTATTTCAACATCTGTGAGGCCTCTACGGTCTAAACAGCTTTTTAGATTGAACGTGGCAACTAACAATTATAGCTACAATAATCCTATTCAAAGAATGATGAGATTTGCGAGCATACTTAACGCTAATCCTAATTTTGATTTATTTATACGGTCTTTTAATAAGTTTAAACACTCTATTTAAAGTAAATTTAGATAATTTGTGTTAATTTATATTAGTTATTAGATTTAGGTTATGATTATTTTTAAGTGTAAGTTTGTTTTGTATAAAAGGTACTACCGTTAATTAAATAAATAAATAAAAATAAATAAATAAATATTTTTGGCGATATTCCTTTATATCTTTATTTCGCGATTCTTGCGCCTCCTCGGATAGTTGGCCGATTGGTACAGGTACATGAGCGATAATCTTTGATCCATGTATTAATATTTTGTGGATCTTGGTCGGCATGTAGTATCATGGATATAAATCGACAAACTTTCTCGCGGTTTCCACTGCATATTTATCAAACTTGATAGCATCAATGTCCACTTGCAAGAGTTTGTAAAATGACATGGAATTTGTTTATAATATTTTCGTCCAATCCTGTTATAGCAGAAACCATTGTAGACTCTTTGAAAAAAGTCCGTGCCGTATTTCCGTCAATTGAGCTCCCATAACCTTGTTTGGGACAGTCGATAATAAGTCCTAGTTCCGATCTTGATACCTTTTGAATGCATGCCTTTTGTTGAGCAACATAATTTTTTTCGTCGGTAGAACGAACTTGCCACTTTTTTACAGTTAGCAAAAGCGATTTTACGCGACTCGCAGGATTCCAAACTTCCTACTCGTCCCATAAAATACCACTTTCGGAACTTGTTACGTAAATTACTATTTACGCTACCGACAACATAAATAAGCATTGCATCCATGGTTACAGGTACTATAAGTAGCTGATAACATTCGTGGTGTTTGTTGTCCTTGACGACGGAACTTAATTTTTTACTTACGGACCTAGGAAAATAATAAAATAACAGAAACGTAACGCTCCAACATATAGACGATCAACACATTACGAAAATGTGTATAGCATCGGCATTATTTTTACATAACCACTGCTTAAAAGCGACGTAGCACGGAGCATACCTTTTTTCGATTTTGGTAACAGGTTCTAACAAGCAATTTTCGCAGCTTGGTTTGTAACAATACCTGCAGAAAGTTTCACTGGATTGACACAAACAAACAAAATTCGACCATGTTTTCTCGGTTGCTGGATTGCCATAGGACGCATAGGTGACTATAAAAATTTTAATCCCAAATGTTACAAGCCGTATTTTAGAACATTTTCTGATCTTTTTTAAGTATCATATTTCCGTTAGCGAAAAAAATTAATAAACAACATGGAACGTAATGACAATCAATATTTTCGGCAGGCAACGAGCCTCGGCTCCGTCTCGGCTCGTATTCGCCTACCTCAAATGTTAATACGTTACGTTCCTTGTTGCTTAAATAACTATTAAACATACTGTATCTTTACTTATTCAATAATATTTTGTAATTAATATCTAGTTTAATGCAATGTTTTATTTATGTATACAAATGTACTTTATTTTTTGTTTGTGGTTTCTATACCCTGTTAATGGATTTTTATTATATAATTATTATTATTAAATATACGTCAGTTAATAAAATACGGGCAGAAAATGAGGGATGGTAGTAGCGGTCAGTAATGTAATAAAACGCGGGCGGAAAAGGAGCGCGGGAAGTAGCGGTCAATAATGTGGCACTTCTCAGTCAGAGTAATGTAAACACTACATATAAAGTATATTCAGTTCTGTATATTTATGCCAAAGCAACCTAACATAAACGTAACCAGTTTACACTCTGTACGCTACTATAGCCTAAGTAGCAGGAATTAGAAATTTCCATACAAGAGCTGCAAGACCAAACATTTACATTTCTGCATACCGTCAGTAAGCTAATTCCCCAGTAAAAATAATTGTAATCCAATATTTGATTCATTTAAAATGAATAATAGCTAGAGTATGCCATTACCAGTCAACGATCGATTAAGACAATAATATATGATATCCCTGAAACCCGATACAAACTTCTAATAGAAAATCTCGAGTTACCGAAACCAATATCACACAAAAAAGTTTTATTACATAAAAAAAATCTAAACTTTGATTCCGACAAAACATTGTTTCAAGTTTACGAAATAAAGGCAATACATGAGAATGGCGTGAACCATCCGGCCGTGAGAAATAAAAATAAATCGATTGTGTACTCCTCTCCCTTGTCAATCATTACTTCTTCTTTATCGCGAGGAGAAATAGTTACGACTCGGAGGGAAGTTAGTCAATTTTCTTGTTGTTGCGTAAGAATGCGGAACGGTTATTTCCGTTCGTATCACTCGGAAGTATGACGGAAGGGAAAGTTCGAAACGGTGGGCGTAAATTCATGATTAATTCAACGGTTATAATTTCGTGTTATCGTTAATCAATACAATTAGGCCTACGTCAGTATTCTCGGGGTTATTGTGAATTATTGATAATAGTGGAATTTTAATCGTGATTGATTGTGCGTTAAAAGTTGTAAATTCATGTGTTTAATAGCGTTCGGATAATTGACGTTTTCTGTGTGGATGTTCGTAATTAGATTTGAATGAAAACACTTTGAATTATGCCATTATTATGTTATGTTTATGTATGTGGTATTGCAATTAGTGGATGATACTAATCTTTTATTATACGATATTTGTATAGTTGGAATATGTTTTTTTTCGTGGTTACAAAAAATATGACTAATACAAATCAAATTCTAAATTATTCTTTAGCAAATTTTATAGACATGATTTAAAAAAATATCATAAATTGGAGGATCTGGTGATCATTAACCCTCTATTGCACTTTTTTATAATGACAAACTTTTTTTTAAGTCACCAAAAATTGTAAAAAAAAATTCCCAAGTCCCCATTAAGAAACATTATGCTTTTGAGAGAAATACGTCAACAAATTTTATTATTAATAAAATATCAGTTATCCAAAGAAAAAAAAATTTACTTCAAAAAAATGTATTTCATCATATGGTATACCTATAATATTATATGTATGTGAAAATTCTTGCATTTTTTATTATTATAAAGACACAGGTGAGCTTATATTTTTCACAAAATATATGACTTTTTCCTGTACAATCCTTCTGTTTGCAGCGTTGACGATCGAACGTATAAATAGGTCAGTGTCCATTGCCAGCTTTACGTGTTTCCAAAAGAGGGACTGATTCCTTCCGGTTTCGATTTCTAGCAGGTTCAGGATCTAGACTTGGCCGTCCTCCCCGTGTTTTACTTGAAACTGCTTCATAGCATAATCACCTGGTCTTGAAATCAAGTAAGCTAATTGTGGAGAAATGATCATTTCAATCTTATAATTGATTTGTTATTATTTTATATAACATCCACAAATTACAAATACTTGCATCTATTAAGTGAAAAGAATATTCTGTGATACCAGTTTTTACTTCTGATGTGTATCTATTAGATAATCTTGTTGATCCACTCCCCCAAGTGCTTGTTATATAGCTTTCTAATGTCTGGATAAGGTATTTCGCTCACTGCCTGATTTAAAAAATTACAGAATGTATCGTGTTCATTAAAAAAAAAAATCTCAAGTGTGCCATGACTTTTTCATTATAAAAATTTTAGTTGGCACTTAACACTTGTTGGGAATTCACATATAAACGTCAAATCTTCCTAGAAGTCACAATTATTCCGTGCTCACAATGGTTTACAGCAACCAGCAAAAAATGTTTCTAATTGAAAGTTATTTCCGAAATTAAAGTGGACGGAAATTGGGTGCATTCATTCGACGCACCTTTAGCAGAGTTTCAGGAAGAATTTTCTAATGTGCCCATTATTTATGATGAATTTAAAAATACCTTATCACGATCTGTTGTATTATTTCGTGAAAGGGGTAGTATTCTCCGTAAACCAGGAAGTGCTAGATCAGTTAAACGAAATTAAGATACTATTAACACAGCCCAAGAAATTTTTGAAGATGAACCTACGACTTCTCTGTGTCATTTGTCACAGCAAATGAATTTATCGGTAGGAACATGCCACAAGCTTCTACGAAAAGATTTGCAAGTATACCCTTATCGCATAACATCGGTGCAAGAGTTATGACCTGTTGATTACCCGAGACGACTGCAATTTTGTCAGTGGTTTTTACAAAATGTAAACGAGGATGTTTTACAAATTACTTTTTTTACCGATGAAGGATGGGTACATTAATTCCCAAACTATGAGAATTTGGTCGGATGAATATCCTCGTATATATCGAGAGAAACCACTACATCCAGGTGTTGTTTGGGCAGCAATTGGTGGGAGAAGATTAGTTGGACCGATATTCTTTGAAGGTAAAATCCTATTTTTATTATTAATAATAAAAATTCAATAACCGTGCATTCATTTTAGGTACGATAACTGCAAACCGTTATCGTACAGACATTTGGTTGCCTTTTATAAATGAATTAAATGATGAACTGCAAAGTGGATATTTTCATCAAGACGGAGCAACTCCTCATTGCACAGTGCATAGATAAAATAAAATAGATCGGCGACTCTCTGTATACAATATTTACCGCATTTTTAATTTGTCACTGTAGTCATGGGATGGCGCTGGCGAAGCAAAAGCGGCTGCGAGTAGAACGGGTTGCAGAGCTAGTGGGTTTCCAAATTTTACAGTACTTGATTAAAATCAAATGTATTAGTAATAAGAAGTCATTGATTAAAATAATATATTTATTGCAAATTGCACAAATGGTTACTTACAGTATAATAACAATATTATATATCGATGTCCAACCAGCAAGAAGAAAATGTTGTTCCCTTCCATTTGAATGTGGCATGGTATTTCATTAATTATTTAGAAAATGAGGAGAATCAAACTATGGAATTATTTCGTCACCTATGAGAAATAAACGATAACAATATTTTGTCCCAAAAAATAACAATATGACATTCAAAATTTCATTCAGACAATAAAGAAATGTACTTGTAATAAATATCACTTACCGGTTCCTTTTTGGTGAAGGAATGCATATAAGTGTTTCTGTTGTAATTTTTGCAGGATTTAATGGCACAATAACGACTCATTATTTATAATATTTTTATAACGCGAAGGGAATGGACGACTTTCTCTTCTTTTTGACAGACAAAAAACTGAAAGGAATCGAATATTCACATACTTACGGTTTTGTTTGTTTACATATACTCGGCCTCCCCGATTATCGCTTGGTGTTGAACGATTTACGGACGAGATTTTAAATTGTATTAGCAGGTTGGGCCATCTAGCGTCATTTGCTGTAACAAATTCTAGCCCGTTTGGCGATACTTACGCCAACCCATGTTTCCAGTGCGAAGCTCCAATGCGAACAATTTATTTCGTATGGAGTGCGCAGGGCATGGCACAGTGGATAATTTTTTCTTTTGGCAATACCTGAAAAATTGTATTTATGCACAACCGGTACACAATCTAGAAGACATGTGGCAACGAATTCGAGATTAAATTTATAGAAATTAACAATAATCCAGTGTTATTGCGGAGCGTAATGGAGGGTGTGCGACGAAGAGTTCAGGCTTGTGTTCAAGAAGAAGGAAGGCACATACAACATTTAATATAATTTTATAGTGAAAAATTCAACGTAAGTATCTATAAATTGACTACAGTTTGTTTCATTTTGAGAAGTAACATTACCTCAATATGTGTAACCAAATTAAATTTTAAAAATTAAAAAATCATGGCACACTTGAGGTTTTTTTTTAATGAACATACTTTACTAGGTTAGTACCCGTAAACGTGGAAACAAGGGATACCGTTTTATTGTCAAACCAGATTACCCCATTTTCTTTGACATCGTCGACAACGATACTCTTTTCAAATAAAGCCCCTCTTCGTTGACTTTTTATTTCCTTTTCCACCGGCATTTCTTTAGTCGGATTAATCTAATAGTTGATGCAGAATGAATACTCCGTCTTCTTGATATATCATGACTATAACTCAACATGGCGATCAGTAGTGTTGATATAAATAATATATGTAAAGTTTGCGATAAACCAGTGAAACAAACAGATATTACTACCCACTACTATGGACTATGCAGTGGGCTTGTACATACATGGGTCATGTACAGACAGTGATTTTCGCCTCCCTAAATAAAAAGAAGAATATTGTTTGGTTATGTTCACCGTGCATCGCACTTCGACAAGAAGGTCAGTGTATATTTGCTATACTATCTAGAATGGGTCAAATCTTAAAGAACATATTTCTATA
This sequence comes from Ocypus olens, assembly GCA_910593695.2. NCBI lineage: Eukaryota > Metazoa > Arthropoda > Insecta > Coleoptera > Staphylinidae > Ocypus > Ocypus olens. The sequence goes on from OU343061.1 coordinate 16,174,096, forward strand.
ATTAAGGACAACAATTCCAAATTAAATAAACTACTTGGTACAAAAATAAGAAACAATACCATGGTGTCAAACCGTCCAAGCCCCGATGCTGCCATCTATAGTGCAATAGTACAATCATCAGATGCCAAATTCTGTAAAAGCAGTAAACTGTAATGATAATGAAAATAAGAATTGAGAACAATTGGACATTACCGTTAAGCCCAGGGAGCATATTAATTCCAATAAAAACACACACCCCAAGGAAATGAAACAGAACCCGCCCACAGATGAATTCATCGAGGTATTGTCGAGACGACAAAAAACCAAAGCTAAAAGTTCCAAGTCGAAGGTAATTATTGGACTAAACGATGACGAGAAGTGCGTAAAAGCTGTCGAGAGAAAAGTTTGGTTTCATACAGCGCGCTATCCGCCTGAAATGACACCTGATCAGCTACAATCCATGTTAAGCAGCCGATTCAAAACGGAGATCGTATGTGAAAAATAACACCCAAAGTAACACAATATCCGACATTTAGTAGTTTTAAAGGAGGAGCACCATTCTCATCAAAAGAAAAATTTGAAGACGCTAATTCTTGGGAAAGGGGAATTACCATCTCAAGGTATCATTTTTTCATAGAGCGCAAGAAAAATCATCCGAGCCAGTAACCACAACTATACCCGGAAGCAGTTTTAAACTTCTCCATCACAATGTTCAAAGCCTAACTAATAGTGTCAATGAACTTAAAGCATTGATGAGCAGTCTTTTGGATGTTCACACTATATATATATTAGTGAACACTGGCAAACAGCCGATCAACTTCAGTGTTACAATATAACAAATTTTAGTTTAATCTGCCGATCTAAAAACGAACATTGAGGTGTAGCTATCTATTGTAAAAGTCATATTTTCGTAACGCCTGTGATTAGGATAAACAGCTTATCAGAACACACAATCTTTGAGTAGGCGGGAGTGGAAATTAGACTGTCCAAAACAAGATTTTATATAGTACGTATTTACAGGCCGCCTCAAAACGATATTAATAGCTTCCTCGTGACGCTAAATGAAATGTTAGGATTTCTGTTGAAGAAAAATTGTGTTTTTTTCATTGCTGGAAATTTTAATATTAATATTCTGAAAGAATCGAATGATTGCCTTCAGTTTTTTTAACCTACTAGCTTCCTGTAATGTCAATTTATGCGTTAACGAGGCAACAAGGACACATTATACGGGTTTTATGTCTTGCCTGGATAATGTTATCACAAATGTAAACACCGATATTGATATATTTACAAGTGTAATTAAAACATGCCTGTCTGATCACAGTGCTCAATTAATCGCTTATAACAAAAATATATACAGACCGCCACCATTTATTTGCAGAAGGGTGTTATCCAGTACAACATTAAAGGAGTTCGGTAACGATATACATGGCGAGCAATTCGTTGATATACAGGGTGACCGTTTTTCGAGCGGTACCATGGGGATTTCAGTTATCTTAAGAGATACGAGGTTGGTTAAATTAGGACAAAGTTGTGTATTATAACATTGATTAATAATCTGTTGAGAAATTGGAGTTACCTTTTTTTGTTCTCAAAAAATCGCGAAAAAATAAAAAAAATTCAATTTTCATTTTTACTTTTTTATTCGAAAACTATTACTATTGCGCATTTTACACTAGGATATTATTGGAGCCCTTTTTAATGGAGGATCTAAATATGTTATTAGATTTATTGTAGCTTTCAAGATCGCCGAGAAACAATAGACAACTTTAGTTTTTATTATGGCCGCCATATTGGATTTCTACATTTTCTAATGCAAGATTTTTTTCTGTTCACGATGATATATCACACATTATGTTTTAATTTTACATTTGAGCCAAAAAATTATAAATTTATTATTTTTGTAAAGAGTGCCATGCAAATATCACACTTTTCTACAATAATGAGTATTATAAAGCCTACAAAACAAACTGTTGCATTTTATTTTATTATTTAATTCATCTACAATCAAGCAAGGGAATATGCATTCTGGAAATATGAAAAAAAAAATACAACCATATACACAACATTCCCGTATGGGAACCGTAACATTCATAAACAGATGTATGATATGTTTTAAAAAGTATACAAAGGTCCACATCACCATCGTACTTATGCCATGCTTAAAGGGGTCCGGGACAGTGCCGAATGCCCAAAGTGCCGAATAGGTATTTTGCCCAAAGTGCCGAATTTCATACTAGCGACTATGCCCAAAGTGGCAAACAAGGCGTCGTACCTACCAGTAAGGCCCAAACTGCCGAATGCACGCCGATTCGGCACTTTGGTCAATCGACACAACGTCCTCGCACACACCTACGAGTAAGGACCAAAATGCCGATTGCACACCCGGTATGTTCGTAATGTGCGAAAATAGTTTTTGATGATACAAGTTTATCAATTGAAGGTAGATCGTTTCAGGAATGGAGAATCTTTTTTTTACTCACAATTATTTTTTAAACGTGTTATAACATAAATATTCGGCATTTTGGGCCTTACTCGTAGGTACGTGCGAGGACGTGAAGTCGATCGACCAAAGTGCCGAATCGGCCTGCATTCGGCAGTTTGGGCCTTACTGCTGGGTCGGTGCGAGGACATAGAGCCGAATGTCCAAACCAACGATACACATTCGGCTCCGACGCCTTGTTTACGAATGATGCGCGTCGTTCGGCACTTTGGGCATGGTCGGTGGTATAAAATTCGTCACTTTGGGTAAAATACCAATTCGGCAATTTGGATATTCGGCACTTTGGGCAGGCCCCGCTTAAAGCATTCTTAAAATATAAGCAACATTTGCTTGCACCATACTTTAAGCACAGCTTAAGCAAGACTTTAAATAAATCATCGTAATGGACCGCTTAAAATTTAAGTCTGCATATATAACTTCAATTTGTTCCGTCAGTGGTCCCTTGTGACAGATATTTATGCACAATAAATTATTTTCAATAACAAGACTACTAGTATATTTAAAATGGCACTTGAATAATTAAACTTTGGAGTGGACGATATTTTTGAAGACGATTTAGACCTCATGGAAATAATTTCGGTTATCCCACGCAACTAGTTTAGAACAGAGCTGATCACTGTCATGATTTTTGGACGAATTGTCGTTCTTTCGGTGTTTTCGTCGCCGTAAATAAACTGTGTTAAATTTACTTGGTCTGACTTTCAAAATACTGGCTAATAATGACATAACCTCTCTTTTTTATGCACCAAAATATCTTTACGTGCCCATTTGCCTTCTAAAATATCAATCAAAGGGTGAAGTAGTGGAAAACTAAAAGATTGGATAATAGTAATTTACGTAACAAGTTCCGAAAGTGATATTTTACGGGATGAGTAGGAAGTTTCCAGGACGAGCCGTAGATGAGTCCCGTAAAATCACTTTTGGAACGTGTTACGTACAATATTTTTTCTGCAGCCGTCCCGAAAATAAAACTTTCGGTATGATTTATAAAATCGAAAGTACCATACATAAATCGTACCGAAAGTAGTTATTTTCGGGACGATTTTGTTTCACTTTCGGAACGATTTCTTTACTTTCGGGACGCTTTTGGTTACTTTCCGGACGATTTTGCGTATATATGTAGGCGGCCTTGACAAAAACATCAACTTTGTATTTAATTATGACAGCGCTTGTCATATAACATTCGTGTGTGTTTGCTTTTTTAACATAAAAAACGGCTGCAGAAAAAATATTGTACTTAACTCGTTCCAAAAGTGATTTTACGGGACTCGCAGGATTCCAGGACTCGCCTACGGCTGGTCCTGGAAACTTCCTACTCATCCCGTAAAATATCACTTTCGGAACTTGTTACGTAAATTACTATTTTCTGCAGCCGTTTTGATGTTAATAAAGCAAAAACGCACACGAATGTTATATGACAAGCGCTGTCATAATTAAATATGAAGTTGATGTTATTGTCAAGGCCGCCTACATTTATACGCAAAATCGTCCCGAAAGAAACAAAAAGCGTCCCGAAAGTAAAGAAATCGTTCCGAAAGTAAAACAAAATCATCCCGAAAATAACTACTTTCGGTACGATTTATGTAAAGTGGCACTTTAGATTTAATAAATTATTCCAAAAGTTTTATTTTCGGGACGGCTGCAGATAAAATATATAAAAAACAACTTATTTCATTTTTAAAACATTCTCTAAAGTGCAATAGATATAAGTTTTTGTGTAATTTTCATGTCGTGTTTTTACCATTGATCACGTTTTATTAGCTAATTAAAGTTTTTTGTTTGTTTCATTTTGATTTAATTTTGAGATTAAATAAAATCCATTGTTACTCAATTACATACTTTAATTTTCAGCATTTTAAAAATTAAAAATCGCCTTAGTTATTATAGTGGTCTTTTTTTGAGCAGTTTATTTATAACATGCAAATATCTTGTATAATTTAATACGCAGAGTGAAATTAGCCAGGGAAGTAGTTGTTTCAATAAGTTATTTGCTTGGTAAGACTTAATTTTATAAAATTATGAACAGTTTTAATATTATGGCTGCTCGACTCGTTCAAAAAATGAAGTTTTTGGCACACAGCTAGTAACTAATTTTAACGTGATCGATAAAAATTATGTAATTATATTTTACACAGGGTTACATAAAGGTTGAATGTTGGTTTCTAAAGAATTATATATTTTCTAAGTATTTCTAATCATGTGTAATTCAGTGTTAAAATATAGGTATCTTCATTAAATTCAATAAAATTTAAATAAACGTTGAAAATCTAATGTGTTTTTTAGACGCAGATTGATTCTTTAGTAATAAAATCCAATAAGCCCAATTAGTTTTACCTGAAAAATAAGGACGTAATTATGTATGAGCTAGACCCTTTCGCGCGATATTTTAGTTAGGGCAAAGTGACACCATCTGTAGAATATCGTTATTTTTCTATTTTTAAGAGATGGTTTGTCAGGTTCGAGCATTACTTGTCGTCTTTTCGTCGCCCCGCAGAAGAAACTATTCGTTGCGGGACGAACAGCCTTTAAACATTCAAGTTATGTTTCGTCTGTATTTAAATGGATAATATCATCAAAGAAGTATATACATTTTATCATATAAAAAAAATAGTTGTCTCCAGATAAACTGCACTAATATCTAGCACCAACACCTACAACAACTAGAATTTCCTCACAAAATCCTCTGGGGATTGTAATCGAACCAATTGAACTGACTGGTCTCGATTTAAACTCCACAAAAATGCCTGGATTTCGCCCTGACTTTGGCGAGTGCATCCCCCACATACGGAATGATATTTAGGAAACTTCAAACTGGAACGTGATTTCGGCCACTGGCTTATACACTCATACACATACACACACAAGGCGGTGCGGCGCGTTGTGGTATTAGAAAACTTTACTTCTCCGAGCACACGTCTGAATTTATAACGAGAATTTTCAGAAACTTTAGAAACGTTGTGTAAAATTAGATTAACGGTTATAATACCGTTTTTTATGATATGTATTGTGGGTTGTTTCGAGATTACTGATCTATTCGCGCAGAAATTTCCATTAACTACCGTAGAGAGGTGTAGGGATTACAAGAAGCGTGCTGTTAGGGAAATAAGTAGTTATAATCCTAGAGGAGTGAAGCTGCGATTTCCGTTTTAAGCTTATTTAATAGGATATGTGAAAATGCTTCTTGTTCGATTTAATCCTAATAAAATGTAAACTTAATAATACCAACAAAGGTTGATAAGTTATAATAATTGAAACATTCATACTATAGCAGAACATTTATTTATTAAGAACTGTGTTTATCTCACAAGTGTATTTACAAAATCCTTAACTTTCGAAAAACAAGTATTATATATTGTGTTTTTATTTGAAGCGTAATATTATTATTATACGAGGGTTGGGGCATAAGTCATGGCAACTTTTTTTTTCTTGTAGATATGTGAACGGATCACAAACGTATATGTCGTGTGGAAGTTCTGCAAGCATAGTATGTATGCAGAACAACAGATGGCTCTGTGATAGCTGGCAGTTAGTTGGTAAGTGTCGTGCGAGATGGAAGTAACCCGTGTTGAGCAGCGCGCTTACATCAAAATAGCCGTTATCCGTGGGAGAAATGCGATGGAATGTCACAGTGAATTAGTAGAAGCCCTTGGGAATAATGCCCCACCATATCGTACAGTAGCACGGTGGGTAGGAAAGTTTCAGCAAGGATGTGTGTCAACCAGTGATGAGCAACGTTTGGGACGACCGGTGAGTGTGCGGACCGACTTGTCACGTGCCGTCATCGAGCAGCTCATGGATGAAGACAGACGATGGACGTTGCTGGAGTTAGAAAGGTCAAGTGGCATCGAGAAACGCACCGTACACAGGATATTGCTTGTAATGAGCTACAGCTACGCAAAATTGCTTCGCGGTGGGTACCGCATGCACTGACGGAAGTTTAAAAGTGGGTGCGCTATGCAATATTCTCCGACCACTTTGTACGCTGGCAACAGGTCGGCGATAAATTCATGTCACGAATAATCGCCATCGATGAATTTTGTGCCAGGGCATACGAACCAGAACTGAAACGTCAGCCCGCGGAGTGGCGACATCATGGATCACCAAGTTCCTCAGAATACTTCCCCAGTCAAATTGATGGTGATCGTCGCGTATGACGTCAGGGGTGTCATTGTTTGCCACTTTGTTCCTCAAGGCAGAACAGTGAGCGCACAGTACTACAGGGACTTCCTGGTGCGACAGGTACGACGTGGCGTTCGGGATAAACGTCCGGATCTTGTGGACAGTGCAATAATCCTGCACGACAATGCAAGACCACATAAAGCAGGGTGTGTACGGCAGCTACTCCGACGTTGGGTATGGGAAGAATTGGAGCACCCTCCTTACTGTCCTGACCTTTCGCCCTGTGACTTTGAACTCATTCCCAAGATTAAGGAACCAATACGTGCTAGGCGGTTTGCAACACGAGAGGACATTGCTAATGCTGTGCGATAGTAGCAGGGGACTACATTGAGGGTCTTTAGGCCTAGGTTTGTCATGTCAACTTTATGTGTACTGTGTTATCATTCTTTTGCACGGTAAAGGCCATATTGCCCTGTATCCTACCGTAATAAATTAGTGTGTTACGATATTTCAGTGCTTTTCATTGTCCACACGTGTAGCTAAGACCTTGTCCTTTCGTCTGTATATGTCACATTTTCCAACCGGACTGGTATCTTCAAGAAAAAAAATAGTTGCCATGACTTTTGCCCCAACCGTCGTATCTTCATTGAAAAATAAACCACCTTATGGTTATGATAATACCCAAAAAGTCGGCTATAAATGAATTTTTGGAGCCTTTCACCAGCTTAATTAATAGTAGTTTGGACAAAGGTATTTTTGCTGAATGTTTAGGGCTAGCCATTATAAGTCAAATATATAAAACGCTACCAAAGTATTTTTTTGCAATTATAACCCTACTACTCTACTATCAGTATTTTCTAAAATAATCGAAAAGGTAATAGCAGAGCTAATGATGAATTACTTTCTTTTATACGATTTACTAGATTGCCCAAAAATGGGTCCATAAAAAATAAATCAACAAATACAGTGGTTTTGATTTCATAACAGACATTGTGAATACATTTGAGGTCAGAGGTGCCTTCAGGAAGTTTTCTTGATTCATCGAAGGCATTCCATACTGCAAGTTATGCAATTCTATTTGAGAAACTTGAGTTTACTACCGAATAAGAGATTTATGTCGTAAATAACAAATAGAAAGCTGAGAACACAAAGTGACTCTAACATATCAAAGGTAAAAACTTTTTTTTCTGGTGTGTTTATTCATGCTAGGCAATTATGCTGTGATTAGAATACATTACTACAATCTGTGTCTGGGGTACAGCCCCAGGACTTGTGCGAATTCGTATTAACTTGGTGTGAGGTGGCCCTGCCCCAGTTAGACTTTTGTGTTGAACTTATGATTCATTAGTGTGTGCATCTACCTTTAACTGCTCCCGGTTCCTGCCACCGTATCTGTACTGGTATCTGTCAGTGCCAACCACCTCAGCTGTTAGCAGACAATCGTCTTGGAGCGCGTCCATGAAAGACATCCTCAAAAAGAGTCGGAAGGAAGAAGCCGGCTTCCAGAGTCAGGACGGAGCACCTAACGGTACCATGGTGACGGCCGCCCTAACCGCGCTTGAAAAGCTCCACGCGGAGATTTCAAAGTTGATCGGGGCACTCTATAGTCTATTTCCAGGTGGAACAAAAACGAAGGCGGCAACTGGTTGAGCTCAGCAGTGGAACTAAAAGCGTTGGTGAACGACGCGGCAATGCTGTCGACAATGATGCCTGAAGCAAAAAAAAGCGACTGGTTAAGACCAAGCTGACCTATAAGGCGAGCTTGTTAATCTGAAATCACGAAAGACAGAATTGCAGACTGGATCAGTCCACAGCATCTTAGGAAACACGGCACTGAGAAAGTCCCCGTAACTCTCCACGCCCCCCATACCACTCATGGAGGAGGAAGCAGAGTCTACAGCCAAACAGGATGGCTGGAATAAGGAGGTGGGTGGGCAGGACCACCACAGCTAGCCCCACCTCAGCCGGATATAGCCCAAATCACTGATGAGAGGATTAAGAAGGAGCTGGCCAGTCGCCCATCGATAATTAGACTAATGAGGATCATGGTCATCACCGATTGGAATGCCTATAGTGGTGTATTAAAGAGGCAGGGAATGGGAATCAGTGCCAAGGCTGTATCCTTAGCCAAAAGAAGTATTGCCGGTAACTTGGTAGTGGACGTGGCTCACGGAACTGATCCCGCGGTGATTGTTAACGCCATATCCAGGTTTATCAGGGATGGTAGAGTCAAGATAATGAAGGGCAGCAAAGCCACTGCGGAAATCAAAGGACGATGAGGATACCAGTAAGGAGGAGATCAGGACCAAGAGTATCAAGATTCGTACATATTGAATGAGTGGGGGATTGCGGGGTCGACTTTAGAATCGCTTTCGCAGAAGGGACCCGCAAAACGATCGGCAAACTAATCGACGAAAGTTCGTTGAATATTAGATAGTCAAGATGCAAAGGTCGTTGAAGATTAGATGGTTAAGATGCAAAGGTCGTTGAAGATTAGATGGTCAAGATGCAAAGGTCCTTGAAGATTAGATGGTCAAGATGCAAAGGTCGTTGAAGATTAGATGGTCAAGATGCAAAGGTCGTTGAAGATTAGATGGTCAAGATGCAGAGTTCAAGAGAGGCCGGACAAGCCGCAATCCTGCTATATATACCGGAGCTCTGGTCACTTAGCGGCAGCGTGCACAGGGGCAGAATAAGCAACGTCTGCAGGCGGTGCCAACAGAATAGCACGTGTGAAGGTGCTTCCCACTGCTTCTTCTCCGGCGATTAGGCCGGAAAGAAAACGACTCACTATACGGGCAGCATAAACTGGTTTGTTTATAGCGCTGCCGTATAGTGCAGAGCGAAGGGAAGCAAGGCATGGCAGGCGGCGACACGGGCCCCAAATGGAGGGTGCGCAACCCACGAGTGGACCCGGTGTCTCGCAGCCACAAACCATAGGAGTTAGAATGGTCCCTAAAAGTTATCCAGGTGAATATAGGTAGGGGTCGACTCATCCACGACCTGCCCATGATCATGGCTGACCAAAGGGAGGTGAACCTGCTCGTGGCTATCCAGGCGCAGGGAGAAGCAAACGCAGCAATAAAGATGTGTGCAACTTTGGCCAAAGGCATAGTTTGGATCTCCACGGGGAACGTGACAGTTTATAGCTCTTACATCTCCTGCAACTACAATGCCGAGGTCTTCGCCGAGTGACAGTCTGTATTTGAGGCCAGCATTCGGCAGCATAGAGAAGAGATATTGGTCACGGGACATTTCAATGCCAAGCCAACACTTCTGCTGCGCGGACCGCAGGGTGCTGGAGTTCGCAGCAGCTCTGGACCGAATGGATCGAATTGGTTGGCCATCGTATTTTTGGGCACGATTCTCTCAGCTCCGTATTTCATCAGTACAGGAGAATGTTAAAGAAAAAAACGTTTTTTTACCTAACTCCGCAACGGGAAAAACCTATTTAATATGTATCCGTTACGCCTATGGATGATGAAAACAGTTAGTTAGACCGCGTCTGGGGAAAACTTTTGAGGTTGTATCAAAATATTTTTTAACAAATATCAAGGTTAACAAGGAAATAAATATCTTTTATTTGAAAATATTTTTCATAAAATTATTTTTTTTCCAAATTTTATTTTATTTTTATGAAAAATGTAATTTTATGAAAAACATTTTCAGACAAAAGATGTTCATTTCGTTGTAGTCTTTAATATTTGTTAATATATTTTTGTAATATTTTTTACATTTAAAAAATTATCGCGAAGAAACAAAAAACGGTTAAGGTAAACATCCATTTCCGGTGTACGAAATTTTACCAGAAGCTTTTTTTTTTCTTGAGATTATCAAATAAGACTTATATTCAAAGTTTCATGTTAATTCCTGTATTAGTTTTTGAGATAAAACGCGCACATCGAATTTCACCTGACCTTACGTAGATGTTAAAAGGTCAAGCTAAGGTCACTATGTCACTACAGTATGTTCCCCTCTAAACCGTTCAACTTTTATCTGAAATATTTTTTTTTGTATTATTGATAGTTTCAGGGAAAATCGATGTAATCCATCAAGAACTTGATCTTTGATAGAACCTCAAAAGTTTTTCCCAGACTTTTCCGCGGTTTAGCATACGTTTTCATCATCTATGGTCATTACGGATACATATTAAATAGGTTTTTCCCGTTACGGCATTATGTAAGAAAACGGGTTTTCTTACATTCTCCTTTCTACCTAAAAATGAAGACATTCTAAATCCCGAAGTGTGGAAATTATCGGGCGTTACAGCCAGAGCAATATTCCCATTTTCATCTCAATCTCTCAACGAACTTTCCGTCCAGGAAAACACCATCGTCTTCGCCCCCAAGTCGATCTAAGATGAGATGAAGCTCATGAATTTGGGTTGGGCGTACGCAACTTGCGACTGGTAATGCGGGGTAGCTCCACTCATCTACTTGAAAGTAACGAAAAAGAAAACGGAAAACGCGACATACGAACCATCAGATACATCAAAGCCGAAGAGCCGAGTTAGTTTTGGAAAGAATCAGATATTCGAAATGACGCCGAATAAACCGATTTTGGATGCCGACGAACCTAAAAGAGTTTTCAGCAAAGAGTCTCGGAAGGAGGTTGCCGCTGAAATCGAACATGTCAACTTGAAAAGGGAAGTCTAAGAAAAACGGATTGTCACCAATTCAAATATTGAACCCAACGATGTCTTAAAATCTCAGAATGAGATTATATCAAAGTTGTGGGATGAAGTTGTCGAGAAAGCTGAAATTGTTGAAAGTAATCAGGCTAAGGTTATGAGTAATGGTGAATCTGATGATGTACCTCAAAATGAAGTTGTAAGTAACTCTGCTTCTAGTAATTTGTATAATGCAGCACGTGTTGTAGGTTAACTGTTAGTTGCAGGTGCTTTAGTGAACGTGGTATGGATTTCTATGAGGTGTGTTGTTTATATTTTATTTAGTTTAAGTGAAAGCAATAATTGTTTACAGATAAAATGAGATGTTTACAATTAATACAGCTTTTGTTTTGAAAATTTTGGAAAAAATTAAACATTAGACTACAGATGTTTTATTTATAATAAATACACTATCTTATCTTCATCCGCAGATAAATAGGGAATTAACGATGCAGTTGTTGTTATTTCGTAGCTTCTTCTGGTATAAGCATGGGTAAATTACATCTAAATATTAAAAAAAAGAAAACACGATTTTCCGAGCCGTCCAATTATTTTCAAGCTTTAATATTAAAAATGTTTCACCACATGTTAAAAACCGAATTCAACGAATACTTTCGTTTCTTCAAATAAATATATGACTTTTCTACATGTGGAAACGTTGGTTTAAAGTTGCATTAATTTAAAATTACTCGATCTAACATGTTTTCAAAAATATAACAATGGAGTATCGAAGTGGGCTGATATCGCAAACCTCCCGCGCGAAAAGAAAATACCTAAGTGTGTGCAACGACGGTGGCTACATCAACTTTCATACGCGGGCAGTCAGCCTCTTCCTTGACCTGATTTTAGCATCAGCCAGCCTTACAGAGAGATTTTAAAACCGGATGGTGCTGTACGACAAATCTTTGAGCCTACACCAATATATAGTGTACGCGCTCCTGGACTATCGTAACAAAGGTAACCATAGATAGGACTGGGCTCGCTGGGCAGTGGGTAAAATGGATGTGGCCAGGCTTGAGAAGGCCAGGACAAACCGGAGGAAGCTGTTAGGACACTATTCCGTTTCCGTTGATTGCAGGAGGCATGCGTATTGCGGTCCCCGGAACGTGCCCAGGATCTAGAAGGGCGATCTACTGGTAGATCGGTTCGGGGAACTCCCAGAAGAGAAAACACCGGGCCCGGATAGGATTCCCGACGAAGTGATTAAAGCGATAAAGCGACAGCAGAAGTCATTCCGGAGGAAGTAACCCATAATATAAATCTTTGCGTGGGTGGGGGGGTTAGTCTTCCGAAGAATCTGGAAGGTAGCCAGACTGATGCTTCAGCATAAGGCTGGAAAGGATCAAAGGAGACCAAGCGGCTGTAGGTTCGTGTGCCTGGCAAGAGAGACACCCCAGATAAGTTAGAGGATATAGTCGCTCGGACGGGAGGCTTATCCCAGATCAATTTTGTTTCCTGAAAGCACTCTCTACGATTGACGCAATCAGAACTGTCCAGGGAATTGCGGCAGAGGCGAGCAGCAGCATCCGAAGAAAGCGCCAGCGCTATTCATTCAGCATGCTGGACATTAGGTATGCGTTCAACTTCTTGCCACACAATCATTAAAGTGCTGACTGGGTTGGAGATCTCGCCCTACCTGATAAACCTAATTAGGAGTTGCCTCAACGAATGAGATGAAACTTTCAGGAACGCGGGAATGAAAGCCACGTTCGACATGTCCGGAGAAGTTTCACAAGGATGGGTGCTGGATCCGTTACTCTGGAACGTGCCAAAGTCTCAACAGCAGTGAGACAGTGACGGTCGGAGACGATTTGGCAATTGAGGAGTTTGCTGCTAGAAGGGCGCAGCTCCATATTTAGACCGTTTTGAATGCAAATGTATGCCATATTTAAAAAAAAAATTAGCGGATTGACTGGTGCAAAAACGATGCAGATCCGATAATAAATAAAGGAATTATACGTCTTTATGGATCTGCCTCCTCAGTCATTTGGTGCAACAAGGGTGCAGCTCCGGACTTCATCCTTTTTGCACCAAACAATCGTGAATGTTCGGTGATTTTCGTGGAATGCAAGGTCGTCTTCTGTCGGCACTGGGCCGACAGGGAAGCTGATTTGTTTTGACTTGTTAGCCGCGATCATTACTGCGTGGCGTGCTTTTTCACGCGGTTTAATTGTTCGGCAACGTCGTGTAAAAATGAGTGAAACCGAGTCAGATCCGTTTAGCGCTAGTAAGTCAGAATATGGACCTACAAGCTCTGATGGAAGTTGTTCAACTAGGAGGAAGCATTCAAAGAAGAAACGTACCTCTGTGCAAAAACAACACATTGAACCTGTTGTCAGCATGAAGCCCACAGAAGAGCCCACAGTTGTTCCTGTAACCAAAAATAGAAAAAGTGCCGACCCCACTGTCGGCTATTGCAGCTATTGCAGAAGGGAAAATGTATACGAACTGGAAAGAAGTACAGAAGGGACCGAGATGAACTGGATCGAACTGCAACTGCAGGTACAAGTGGTTTGAGAATATGGACGAAGAAACAAGAAAAGTTTAAGAAAATAGGCGACAGAGATTCGCAAAATACCTATTTGGGAGGGTTGATTAAAACTACTTCTATTCAAAGAACTCGAAAAAAGACTAATGAAAGGCAAGACCGTACTTGTTCCCACAAATACTTTATAAGACTGGGCAACCTATCCAAACGAGTTTGTAGATATGCTTTTGGTTCAATCCACGGCATATCAAGGAAACGTGTAGATCTCATTGCTCAAACTTTTCATGACAGAGATATTGCAGCACTACCTAGTAACAAAGAAAAGCATGCAAATAGACCCAACCGAAAATCTAACGAAACACTCAAAAATGTGAACATGCACATCCAGAGCTTTCCAAGGCGTGAATCACATTATAGTAGAAACAAATCCCGTCGATTCTATTTATCTCCAGATCTAAATGTAAAGAACATACATCAACTGTATTTGGAACTTTACGAACCGGAAAGTGTTAGCAATCCTAAATATAAACCCAAAGTTCCCTATGACTTCTACTATCGATACTTCAGATAAAACTTCAACCGCAGCTTTGGCTCACCTCGCTCAGATACGTACAAAAAATGTGATGTCTTACATAACAAACTCAAAGATGTGACCCTCGACGAAAATGAAAGAAAAATTATAGCAGCGAAAAAGAAGTTGCATGAAACTAAGGCCGATTTGTTTTTCAAGGAGCTGAAGGAGCTAGACAGAAGGTTCTGGACTTTGACTTCCAGCAAAACTGTCAACTTCCAAAAATTCCTGCTGGGGAAGGTTTCTACAAACACCAGTTGTGGACATACAACTTCTGCGTCCATTCTGGTAAGATAAATCAAGCACACTTTTATAAGTATGATGGAACTACGGCTCGAAAGTCGCCAAACGAGGTAGTGTCATTTTTGTACCACTACATAAAATATATACTCCCTAAAAATGTTAAAGTTTTATACCTTTTCTCCGATAACGCTGCTGCGCAAAACACAAACTCAGTAATGATTCAGTTTTTGCATTTGCTGGTGAGAACTAGGTCTAGTGACAAGATAGAGCACCGCTTTCCTGAGCCAGGACATAGCTTTCTTCCTTGTGATCGCCGCTTTGGAGTTATTGAGAAGTTTTTAAAGAAGGACTTCGTTTTTAGCCCCCAACAATATATTGACTTTGTTAAACAATCATCCAAACAGTATATTTCAATTCTTCTAAAATAAAATATGATCCCGAACCTTCGTGGTCACTATGAAGGACATTTAAAAAAGTTATTTCAAATGCAGAAAAGCAAAGATTCCAGATTTCGAAATACCGAATTTTCCAGTATAGCAATGAACATTTGGATGGTATTAAAGTCAGCATATCTACTGGTCTTCCAAGTTTTCACTTATTTCAAATCTTGAGAGACCTTGATAGCGACCTCTCAGTTTCTTCTGATATCCCAGTCTATTGCAATCCTATACCTGTCAAAAAAGCCAAATATGCAGATGTAATGCAGTTGTCAACACGATTCGTTCCTATGGACCAAATGGCTTTTTACACCCGCCTCACAAGTGATTCAGCCATGGTAGAGAACCAGAAACCCGAATAATCTAGAACGGATGATGACGACCAGGTAGATGAATGAAGGATGTGTTTGCCCGTGTGTTTAATGTTTTATTTTTTTCTGAATGCTATTTTTTTGACACCAACCTGTTTCCTTTTACTGATTTCTTCGTATTTGTGTAATAGGCAAACTATAGTCGTTTGATTGTTGTAACCGAATAAAAGAGTTTTTGATGGGAATTTGTTTTTTTTTTTCTCAATAATGGTGGTAAACAAGCATTATTTCACGTGTTTGGTGCAAGAAAGATGCAGGTCCAACTTTTTTTCAATTTTTTTCCTTATTTTTTCAAATTTATCTACTTCAAAAAAGTCTCAAATATTGACTAAATCTGTTTGTCATCGATTGATATTTTGTCTTTCGGGTTAAAATAAAAACTTTTATTAAAAAACAGTTTTTTCAATTTCCCAACAATTACCAAATATGGAGCTGCAACCTTCTTGCAGTAAACTCAATTGTAGTGTGCGCCTTTATGGTGGAAGCAACTACAGCGAGGCTGTAAGGGCTATTTCCACGTGGATGGTCAACGAAGGACTCTTCTTGGTCTCTGATAAGATCAAGGCTACCGGGCTTTCAAGGAAAAAAAAAGGATCAGGTTGTTAATGCGAGGACTCCGCTGCCATGCTGGTCATTAACTGAAAGAAATCTGTAAAATATCTTGGGATTTGGATGAACCACACGGTCCATATTTCCGAGTCAAGCACCGAGACAGCGATCGTCTGAATACTGCTGAATTTTGGAGGGCTTATGGAGGCTAAAACAAGGATAATTTTGAGTGTAGCCAGATCTAAATTAGCCTACGCTGCACCAGCATCAGCAGCTGGATACCGCCCGGCGAGAAACCGTGAACGCCTAATGAGAGCGATGCGTACGGGGGCCTCAACAAATGCGGTGGAGGTCCTAGCTTCCACTATACCGGCGCACCTACTGGTTACGGATAAGGCACGGGTATATGACCCGAGGAAATGCGGGCAAACTCATCTGTTGGACAAGGAAGAGGCAAGAGCCAGCTCAATGCTGGACTGGCAGAAGAGGTGGGCCGCAAACGACAAGGAAAGGTGAACCTACAAATTGATGCCGAATCTCTCGGCCAGGGTCAAAAGAAAACACTGCTTGACAAGCTACTGACAGATTTAATTATTATCGGGGAATTGCTGTTTCTAGGCCTACCTGACCAGATTCAAGAAAGTTGAAAATAGCTCGTGCCTATGCGGGCACTATATGGACGATGCCGAACACATGCTACACAGCCCGGAGTGGGATGTTGGGAGAAATACTTACCGAGGCCTTGGGCACTCCATTAAAGGTGAAGAGCATCCCGAGAAAATGCTAAAGAACAAGAAAAACTAGAAGGCGGTAGCGAGTCAAAAAATTGACCTACTACCGACACCCGTGAAAAATAAAGATTAAATTTGAGCTGGTCTGCTTTGAGAGTTTTAATACAGGTATTGAATACTTCTGCGATAATCACGATTTACCCAGCAAAACAAAGCGCGTTACGATATGGGATCATTCACTATGGATGTTCTACGCATCCAAAGCCTTTATTTATTATTTAAAAACGTGCTCTAGGAAACAAATTCAAACTCAAACTTAATGAAAGCTGCAGGGAAATGTTTAAGAGAACCGGTATTCTTACATTTTATATCTTGTTCATCTATGAAATATTGCAAATTCTTACAAAACAAAGCATGCAAATGATACATGTAACACAGAAAAATATGCATTCTTATTCCATAGACTCACAATTTGTAATATATAGAATTAAAATACAATTATAATATTCGGTTAATATCGATGGCATCGGAGGAGGACTAAAAAAGTGTACGTCCTCGTGCGCTGACCCACGATCCGAGAAGAGCTAATACATAACATTTGGCGACGAGGTATAGCAACCACGCAACATGGTTAATGAAATAGAAACATCTAGTGTAATTGGAAATTTGAGAGAATTCCACCATGAAAAAAAATGACGTATCCGTTTTTAAAGTGAAATTAAAGCAATTTATCGTCGCAATTAATTTTACATGAAGAGACGTATCTACTCTTACGTAATTTGTGCGTTCCGGACAGGATTGAAGAACAAGCATTCGTTGATTTATTGGAAAAATTGGTGAAACATTGCAGTCCGGTACAATCATTATTCGCGGCTAGGATTAAATTTTATGATGCACACAAGAGGAATCCGTGGCGAATTGGGCAGCGCGACTGAGGAGCCTAGCAGCGTCATGCGGATTTGGGCTGGAAATTGGAACCGTTTTAAGGGACGTCTTCGTTGTAGACATCGGCAGCGGTCCCATACTGGATCGTCTTCTGGAGGTCGACCCGACGGTGACGCCAGCGCCGACGCTAGAAACCATGGTTCAAATCGCCCAGAACAGGGACGCCGCAGGACGGGAGCAGCAGATTCACGTAAAAGCTGAGCGAGCGGAGTTACACCAATTAACAAGGTATCGCAAACACAGTAATTATGATCAATCAAGAGCATTGGCGTCAACGTCGGTGCGGTCTAAAATGGACAGTAAATGTAAGGTATGCGGTAGAAATAAGGTACAATGTCGATATAAAAATTATGCGTGTAATAATTGCGGGAGAAAAGAATATTTAGCCAATATTTGTAAGGCAAAGAGATTTCAAAAATTACACACAAATTTTTGTGGGACTATCAAGCGGAATGTGATTCTTAATCAGAACCGGATATTTTTTCAATTAGTGCTAGAAATAGCATCGATCCATTTTATAATAATTTAATTGTTGAAAATGTTCCGATAAAATTTCAAATCGATACTGGAGCATCATATGCCGTGAATTCCGAACACATTTGCCACAGATTTTTTGAAAAATTTCCATTGTTAACGAACGATTTAATTTTCAAAGATTATGTTGGAATTAGTTTTCATCCAATCCGAAAATAATAGTAAAGGCTATTTACAATAAAAAACATTTTGATTTGGAAATTTATGTCGTAAAGAATGGAAGTCCACCACTTATCGGCAGGCACGCATTAAAATTATTCAACATACGTATGAATACTCAGGTAGAGGAAAATAATTATAATGAAATTGGAACGCAAAATATGTCAAAAATTCAACGATATTTTTAAAAGTGGTCTGGGTAAGTTTAATATTGACAGGATTATTTTAAAATTGAAAGATTACGCTCAACCAAAATTTTTAAACCGCGTCCAATTGCATTTTCGTTAAAAGATAAAGTAGAAAATTAAATAAACCGTTTAGTCAAGTTAGATGTGTAAGAGCCAGTATCATATTGTAATTGGGGTACACCCATAATGCCGGCATTGAAATCAAATGGTACAGTAAAAATATGCGGTGATTATAAGCTCACGGTTAATCCAAATTTGGAAATTATGAGGTTCCCACTACCTAGAATTGAGTATTTATTCAAAAAATTAACAGGCGGCCAACAATTTTCCAAAATTGATTTATTGGAGGCTTAACAGCAAGTCATGTTGTCGGAACAGTCACGTAACTATGTCCACTCACAAGGGTCTGTTTCGATGCACAAGACTGCCTTACGGTATTACGAATGGCCCCGATTACTTTCAACAAATGATGGAAAAACTACTAGCCGATATACATGATGTCGCATGTTACCTAGATGATATAATTACTGCAGGGAAACATAAAAGCTAGCATTTAGAGAGATTAGAACTGGTTTTCAAAAAAATTATGGATAGTGGATTGAAGGTGAAATTAAATAAATGTAAATTTATGGAACCTTCAATAAGCTACTTGGGTCATGTAATCGGTAAAGAAGGCTTACACACTACTAGTGAATGATTAGAGGCTATAGAAAAATGCCCGGAGCCCACAACCATTACTGAATTAAAATCATTTTTAGGTACGATTAATTATTATTGTAAATTTTTGAAGAATTGCATCCCGTATACCAGTTATTAAAGAAAGACGTTAAATTTGATGGGGATAATAATTGTAAAAAGGCTTTCACAGAAAGTTAAAATATATGAAAGTCTAATCAAATCTTAAGTCATTTTGATCCGGATTCGCCATTAAAATTAACGGTAGATGCATCATCAGTAGGGGTAGGAGCAGTGTTATGTCATGTAGATAATAATAGCGTAGAAAAACCAATTGCCTACGCATCACGCGTATTATCAAGTGCTGAATTAAATTATTCTCAATTGGATAAAGAAGCCTTGGCAATAATATTTGGTGTGTCGAAATTTTACCAATACTCATTCGGCAATAAATTTATATTAGCTACTGACCACAAACCGTTAGTCGCGATATTTGGGCCTAAAAGTGGTATCCCAACTAAGGCGACTAACAGGTTGCAACGGTAGGCACATTTTTTAGCTTCTTTTACATTTGATATCCAATATGTAAAGTCAGAAAATAATTCTGCTGATTGTTTATCTAGAATACCAATAAAACTCACTGATAAAAACTATGAAAATCAGAAAAGCAAATTTTCAAGAACCTGACATAAGCTATCTTAATTTAATTGATAATACAGTACAGTTACCAATTAACCATAAGGTCTTACAAAAATAATCAAGTAGAGATATAATTTTAAGTCAGATCATACTGTTTGTTTTAAAGGGTTGGCCTAACAAATGTCCAACTAAAGAAATTAAACCATATTTTATTCGTAAAAAAGGATTGAACGTTGAACAAGGATGCCTTATGTGGGGTTATCGCTTAATTATACCAAAAAATATCGAACAATTTGTTGTAAATCATATGGGTATAGTTAAATCAAAATTATTTGCCCGAGGTTACGTATGGTGGCCTAAATTAGATCATGATATTAAAACGTTATGCCACAATTGCGAAAAATGTAGTGAATTTCAAAATAAGTCAGGTAATAAATAAGTTTTTGTTTTAATACCGTAATACGCCGCATACCGTTACAAATGAAACTCCTGCCAAACTAATGTAAATTAGACTTACTGCGTCGTGACACGAAGTGGTTAAAAACAAACAAATAAAGCAAATTGCTGGTACTAAGGGAACGAGAAAATTGGAATTTGACATCGGGGAAATATTGAAAGAGCGCGATTTTCGCCAAAGCCAAAATCATTAAAAAGTTGGGTCGCTACACTTTTAGAGTTAAGACAAGTGATGGTTTAGTCTGGAAAAGGCATATCAACCAAATGTAGATAAATACCACGAATGAAGAGACTACTTCCAGCACTCAACCACCATATCAAATAGAATTAGGACATAAAAATAATGTAAACCAACAATGTAGAAATGTTGAAGTTGTTAACAATCCGGAAAGTAGGATATCTTCTCCTAGAATTTTGAAAAAGCGAAGCCAACTTAAAAAACCGAATAGGTTTGACAACTCCAACATTTAAAAGGAGGGTTATGTAAAATATAGAATTAAAATACAATTATAATATTCCGTTAATATCGATGGCATCGGAGCAGCACTAAAAAACTGTACATCCTCGTGCACTTATCTGCACGTCCGCTCTCGAACATTATTGTAAACAGGTAAATATTAGAATCAGAATATATTGAGTTGTGTTACCGTAAAGAACATTATTATTATTTATCTGACCCACGACCCGAGAAGAGCTAATGCATAACAGTCTTTGGAACATCACCTTTGTATGCCGTATTGACGATGTTCAACGTCTCCAAACTAGTGAACGTATGTTCAAAAATTAATTATAAATCTTTCTAATCGAAAACGAATACTACTCCATATCGGGCTATATGAATTATAATTAATTTTAACTATGATATTTGGTATTTTATCTCTGTGGCACGTTCAAATAGAGTTTATATGATTGGATGTTATATATTACATCATGCACTAATTTTGATTTGAATGGTGTTAAATTAAATTAAAAATTACACCCTTAGCCAACAATTTCCGCAATATTCTTCTAAAATCGAATGGCTTTTGTATTCACGCTAATAAAAATATTCTAATAATATCGAAATTTTAAGTTTCCCGGCGCATCCACTACAAGATCAATCCATCAGTGAGCTCATTTTAGTTGTGTAAAGAAATGGTTGCGGCCATTATAAACTAGCTTGTTAATTAAGGGCTAATAATGGAGATGTTTGGTATGATAATTTAATCTCTAATATATTAAGTTTTCGTGTAACAAAACTCTTCCGAAATGGCTTGACCGATTCTTATGAAATTTTGTGTGTATATTGAGTAGGTCTGAGAATAGGACGTAAACTATTTTTCACATCCGTAAGTGATAAGGGTGGCCCACCGCAAATTTTTTATTTTTATTTGTAGACAAAACATTTTATTTGAATTTTTTAGTCGTCCGTCACCAGTTATCTGCCTTAATATATATGGACCATGCACGGACGACAGCGCAGCGCAGTGGAGCCCTCGTTCGTCACCAGTTACCTTGCTTGATTTTAAAGGACTACGCACGGACGACGGCGCAGCGCAGTAGTTACTTTGCTTAATTCATGATTATGGTATCGATTTTATTACGTTGGCAGAAAATAAAACGAAGAATGTTGTGTATCATAGAGCATTACAATAATAAACACTATGTTTTTAAATATTTTTTTTATTATCAATTATACCAAATCTTATTCAATATTCATATTTAAGACAGGACAACGTCTGTCGGGTCAGCTAGTTTACATATAATATTATTGCTTTTTGATAATGATAATAGATCTAACTTAATTGAACATCACGCCATCAAAGTCAGATTTCTACTGTTAAAAAATATTCTGACCCAAATTTATAGCATTTCCGTAATGATGGTATCCTTTCCTTCGGATTGTAATTCTTCCGTCGTCCACAGATATTTTACACGTGAATCAATATCCCCCCGGTATAGAAACCGCCAACAATGGATTCTTCACGGCTGTCTATTACTTTTTTTCTGGTGGTGTTGTCAGTGGAGAAGCCCGTTTCCAACGTAATCCGCAGACATTCGGATCACGTAGACCTGTTTCGCTTAGCCCAAATTGGAAAGTGCTCGAGCCAGAATGAAACGCCTTTAATTGTGAATTGATTATCTGTGTTATTTCGTAAATTGCTCCAACTCGACTAACCTGGACCCTCATTTACAGTACGCAACACCAATAGCAAGGCAGCGGTAGTAATTAATTCAGCTTTTTTTGCACAGAATATTAATACGAAATTTGTTACAATTAAATGGAATCGCTCCTGAAATGATAAATTCAAATTATTTTAGACGATTACTTTCTCTTTTTCTTTTATTTTTGGCATATCGTATTATCAGATGTCATCAACTAATTTTAATTATACAAATTTGTTTTAAGTATGTGAGGAAGTAATATTGAATTGCACTGTTTTTATCAATTTTAAACCATTTGAGTCTTAAACAATGCATGTAACTAATTCATATTTCAGCGGTTTTGTATCTATTCTATTTTTTCATATTATGTAAATTCTTTTATGTGTAAAGGTGATTTCTGTAAAATAAATAATTATTACTGGCTTTATAGTACTGAAATATTTAAGATTATACATAGTACTATGAGCAGATTTTAATTTAATTATTTATTTAAATTTATTTAATCGACTACTTCCAGTTACAGCAATATATATTTTAAATTAGGTAATTAAATAAACTACTTTATTACTGAGCATAAATTATTGATTGAAATATCCCCAAATATACATTTATTTAAGAATAGACTTAAAATTTTTTTGTTAGAAAAATTAAACTACAGTTTAGGTGATTTTCTTGCATAATTGTATTATATTCATTAGTTGTCTTATGTATCACATAAAAACACTATATATTTTTTGACGAGTCTAAAATGTTGTTATTGAAATAATGTATCATTCATAGACAATAAATTATTATTATTATTATTATTTACATCAATGGCAACTGCAGATCGATTTCTGGCTACTGGCAGTCATTACTACAGTGTACAGTCATCCTTAGTGACAAACACATATGATAAAGATCGAACCATTTCTGGCTATATATGTTTGGCACTAGGGACGGCTAGATGAGGGTAACACATCAATCTGCTGTTTCCTTTTCTTGTTACAAAATTATTTATGCGAACTAAATTAATGTAGAAATTTGATAAGATATTATATAATGGTAAAAATTCAGCAAATTACTTAAAGAAAACACTGTTGTCCACGTGAAAATGAATATGATTGTATAATTTGGAAATGAATATTAATATACTACGTGACATAGAAATCCGAACATCCAGTATAAATCATTTTATTTCCATAATATTTTATACAATTGTAAGAGAAAACAAATTCAAAAAGTTCAAATGAAAAGGTACGAAACGTCATAAGAACGTAACCGTTAACATATTTGCATATGCCGCTATGAGAGAATGTAGCGACACATTTAGGGATGCAATTGAAGTCGCCGATGTGGATTGGAGCATACGCGGGCTCCCACATGCGCAGAAGAGAGCAGAGGCTCTTATGAAAAGCGGCGTCCAATTGACGCGACACTGCGTATGAGGACAGGATGGCGTCCACATTGCAAAATTCGACGATTGAGGAGCAAAGAGGCTTTATTCGATTTCTGACAGCGGAAGGTGTTAAACCGAAGCAGCTCACCGACCACCAAATTGTTGAATTCCTCCAGCACAGAAGAACCATTCACTCCGATGTGCACTGTGAGACACTCCGAAGCCTGCACAGGTCCATCAAGAACAAAAGACTATGACTGCTCACGGAGTGTCTGGTTCTGCTCCTTGATAACGCATGTCCTCATGTCTCCAGGGTCACATACGCAGAACTAACTAAGTTCAAGTGGGAACAGCTTGACCATCCCTACAGCCCGTACATGTCGCCCTGCGATTTTCATGTGTTTGGTCCAATAAAGAAACATTTGAAAGTGAAGCGCTTCGACTCGGATGACGAACTCAAGGATGCAGTGTAGGAATGGGTCTCGTCCCGGCCACAAGAACTTTTAGAGCAAGGAATCCATCGACTCATTAATCGATGGGATCGTTGTGCTTCGGCCTATGGTGTATACTTTTAATAAAGTCTTCATTTATACCTACAGTGCCGATTCGTACCTTTTCATTTGAACACTCTTAGTAGTAAACAAATTAACAAAATTTTTCTTCGATTCAACGAACTTTACAAAAAAAGGAAAACATTTATATGTGTCGATGCGCCACAGTGGGCTATACACTCTCTAAGGCGCCTAGGTTCACTTCTAATTAGATCATTGATGTCCTCCTGTAGTATCTCATTCAAAGCAATTAACGCATTTCAAAGTGCTTCTAGAGTTTTAGGGGGGTGCTGCAAATTAAGGAGTCTTCGGCCCATCATTTCCCACACATGCTCAATTGGAGATAAATCTGGTGACCTCGGTGGCCAAGGCAAGAAATTGATTTTAGCGTGCTCAAAGGAGTTCATTGTGGCTCTTGCAATTATATGCTGGGCGAGCATTATCCTGCTGAAAAGTTGGATTTGGCAATGTCCGACGATAGGCTCCTACCCTATCTTGAGGTTCCAGAATTTTTTCGATGTAACGCTGTGTGGTCATGTTACCTCTAACAAAGATTAGACGTGACCCAGAACCATAAGCAATGGCGCCCCATACCATAACCCCAACAGTGTGATGAACGTGCCTTTCGACAAAAAATTGTGGATTTCTTCCTTCACCGCGTCGTCTTCTGACTCTGGTCCGGCCATCATGCATCTCTAAACAAAATTCAGATTCGTCACTAAACACTATATCATTCCATTCCTGGTCCCATTCTAGAATCGATTTCGATAATGCTCAGCGGTGAAAGGAAGAACCCAGTACGGCCGGAATGCAATAAGGCCAAAACTGCGAATCCAACGGTGAACTGTTCGAATTGCAATCAGTCTTCCATGCTCTTCATACCACTCGTTAGCAATGGACCTGGTGGTGGAGAAACGATCTCTTAAAGACAACAGTCTCAAACGCCGATCTGCAGGCTCTGTGGTTCTTCGATGTGGTTCTGTACCTCTAGATCTTCGTTTCGACCTTAATCCCATGCTCGACAATATCTTACTATAGTATCTAAACTTCTGTGCAGCCTATCCCTAATTTCTCGGAAAGAAAGTCCAACTATCCGCCCTCTCTCAAACTCAGAATGTTGATAAAAATTTGCGCGTATTTGCATCCTAGGCATTGTGAAATATAACAACAAAAGCTTAGAATCGCACTTAGTAAAATGTAAATCGTTACTACGGCAAAGATGTTAAATTTCATAAATAAACAAGTTGAATAAAAAACGAAAACTTTATCTGATCCTGCTGAATTTTTTATCGTTTTCTCTTTTCGCCAAGATGAGCCTAAACATACCATTTTATCAAAATAAAATGATTTATACTGGGTGTTCGGCTTTCTATGTCACGTAGTATATTTTTGAATATTACAGATCGACGGATGTTGAAATGGTAATATATAAAATAGGATGGCCTGACGTAATAGAGGTATCTTAGATTTTTTTCCCAACCTGCTCTAAAGCATTTATTCAATAAATATAGCTTGGATTCCAAATTAAGGCGCAGTAATTTATTTTGCTAAGTATAAGCGAACGATACAAGGCTATAAATGAAGATATGGACCTTATGTTTCTAGAGCTACCTATTACAAAACCCAATAGTTTAAAGCAATGTTGTACTATAGGAATAATATGTGTATTAAATGTCAATTCATAGAGATAGATAACGCCAAGATCCTTAAATTTACGTACCCTCTCTAACCGAGTAGAATTGACAATTGAGGGTGTAATTGAACTTAATCTCTTGTTTGGTTTCATCTTAATATAATCACTTTCCTAATAAATATTTCGGTTCATTACGATTATTCATTGTAATATCATTTGAAAATGTTCGTAATAAAGAGTTTTATGTCAATTATACTCACAATTGTGATTGTGCTTCATCAAGTGTGTAGTAGAAAAAACTGTTAATTTTAGTAGAATTTATGCAATAATTATAAGTTGTTATATTGAACTTTCGACGGGAAGATATTGTTTTTCTATTGTTAACATTAATATCGAGGCCGCTACATAATCACACAATGTATTTAGATTACTTTGAAGAATAATACAATTATCTACCATGTGAATGGTTGGTTATGTAAAGTGTAAAATCACCTACATAAATTGAATACAATACACAGTCTACTTTACAACCAGAATTAAGAAGGTATACAAATATTAGTGGTCCTAAGTTTAAACCTTGAAGAATACCACTTGCCGATACATATCTATTTGAATGTACAAAGTGCAATTGCGAAAGTAGGAATTTAAGAGTAATATAATGTTTCCATGGATATCATACTCTGATTTTAATAACATCAAATAATCTTATGGGACATAGATTGAATCTTGAGAAATACAACTTCGCGATACATATCTATTTGGATGTTCACCATAAATCTCAACAATTTGAGTGCGATATCGAGTGAAATAAACCCCGCTCTACTATTATCTCTTCTTCTCAGAGCCAACCCACATACTTATTCAGAAGATTAATGGAAAACAGGACGACCCGTAAATGCGATATTGCCAAATGTACATTTCTTTTAAATCAGGAGCCATTTAAAGGAAATGTACATGGTATATGAGGTATAAACAACATTTTTGTATCGACATTTTCCATTCAAAATTTTATGTGAATTTATAAACACCCGATATAACTCGATAAATTTATCAATTATGACAAGAGTTACTCAGTCTCATCCTTTTTCTGATTTCTGAGAAAAAAGACTACAGTTTAACCTTTTAACTGCGGAATTTAATTTTAAAAACCTCTCACAGTGTGCGGAGTTAAAATCAAGCAATGACGAGTATTCACTTCGATCTTCGGATAAATAGTCCTATTATAAAGTTTACGAAAAACGAGGAAGGATTAAAGTTTTATTTGATAAAAAATGAACAATTCATTTCTGAAAAGGTTATTGTTATAACTATACTATCTGACCCGACAGACGTTGTCCTGTCTTAACTATAAATATTGAATTCGAATTGGTATAATTAATTTAAAAAAAAACGGTGCTGCGCCGTCGTCCATGTGTGGCCCATTAAAATTAAGCAAATAAACTGGTGGCGATAATGGCCGAAAACGGTTTAGGCTCTAAACCATGGTGCAAAGATTACATGGTGTGCCTATAACTCCCGTACCACGCCTCTATTGAATATTTTTGATGCTGCAATTACCAACCATGAAAAATGAAACTATAAAAATCAACACTAACGAAAATAAATTGCAAAACACGTTAAAATTCGATTTCGACATAAAAACACGATAAAACATTTAGTTTATTACACAATGATATATTAAAATATCACGAGCATTAAAGTTTTTTATTTATTTAAAGCAATTAGGTTGGTAAGAAAATTAATAAATGTGGTTTTAGATGTTTAATTTGCTATTTGCACACTAAACAATACGAAAAAATATGATAAAATGTAAATAAAGTACGTGCGACAGACATTTAAATTAGTTATATCGACTTTTTTTAGCTTAGCAAGTAGTTTTACAAGGTTGCATCACTGAGCATCGGCCAAATGAGAGAGGGGAAGATTTTAGAGAGAGAACGCGGCCGTCTAGGCACACTATGTAATCTTTGCACCATGCTCTAAACGTTAGTGAGTGCTGGTTACGGGGTAAGAAGTGACACCGGTAGATGCCTGTCCGGAATAACTGATCGAGCGGTCGATCGGTTAGAGTAGAAAATTATTAAAGAACTAAAATCGCGATTAAAAAACCGGGGTTGGTGGTAGAGGGGTGAAAATTTAGGGTTGTATGTATTTTTTAATGCGGAATCATAAAAAAATTAAAATAAAAAAATATGTCCAAAAAATTAAAATTAAAATTTGCGGTGGACCACCCTTATCACTTAGGGGTATGAAAAATAGTTTACGTCCTATTTTTAGACCTACTCAATATACACACAAAATTTCATAAGAATCGGTCAAGCCGTTTCGGAGGAGTTTTGTTACAAACACTGTGACACGAAATTTTTTATATTAGATAAGCTGTTAATTGTATCTGATGAGTACACTCATCACAAAAAATGACAATATTTTGTGTTATAATGAGTACGTACTCTGCAAAAACACAATATATTGCCATTTGTTATTTTTGATGAATATACTCGTCATGAAGAAATGGCAACATGCCAAGTATCTACTCGATATAACAGAAAATATAGTTAATTAAAAAAATAATAAAATATACGTAAACAAGAAAAATTGAAGAAATACAATAATTCCCGGCGCAGCCATTATAAGATCAGTTAATTGCTAATTGCTAACGCAAGAGAGCAAGGACCTCGTGAAGACCCAGGAAATATGCTACAACATAAGCTGCTTGGAATTTTTGAAAGAATATCGTTACGTGTAGATTATCCGCCAATTTATGCACACCCGATATATTGACGGCTGGTAGGGTTGATATGCCTAGATTTTTATAAGTCAAAGTATAATAAATGAACATTTATTAAATAGACATTTTTTTTTATTATAGCGTTGACAACTAGGTCATCTGCCACAACCCTTTGTTTGTATAGTATTAAAGATTATTCGTACTGAGATACAACATGAAGACAATAAGTTGTCCATCCGGACCTTCATGACATATCAGATTCTAATGCGTGATGTTTTAAAAAAAGTTTACTATTTCGTCATAGACTGCTTTATCCTGCTAAGTCCTAGTAGAAAATTTATATTAATAGGTAACGGAATTCCTATCTTCGTAAGGTTCTTCATTAGTATTTCTCTATTGCTCTCAAATTTGTTGCATTGTAAAAGTATGTGATTTATGTCCCCAAATTGTCCGCATTCACAATATGGGGTATCTTTTAAGTTAATTTTGTTCAAGTGAGCTGGAAACTGCCCGTGATTTATGTGTAATCTAGTGATCGTACTTGAATAGTATACGCTGACTTTAAATTTAAAAATATAGTCCGGTTTCCCCGGTAGATTAGGATTTATTTTAAAGTATGGAGACGTGTGTTTTTTACTTTCGTTTTAGTATTCTCTTGCCCATTCTGTTGTAATCATATCTTTGCATTTAGTAATAATGTCGTTTTGTAAATTTGATTTAATATCAAAGTTATCGTTGTCTATAGCCTCTTTTGCTAATTGATCCGCCGTATCATTTCCCGACACACCACTATGACTCTTTACCCACATAAAAACGTATTCCTTGTTAAGCTCTTGTAAATGTATTACCAATTTTATGATTTCGGTGATTATAGGGTTATTAAATCTCTTTATAGATATATTATTTAAGGCGTTAATTATTGAAAGGGAGTCAGTAAGAATTATTGAAGGTTCCATTTCTGTAGTTGCAAATTTTAGGGCTTTAATTATTGCGTATCCTTCGGCTGTAAATATAGATGGTGTATCAATTTTCATTTTTTTCTTGAATTGCTTTCTATTGGATACCACACTACCTCCGGCTCCATTTTTATTCAGTGCACCGTCTGTATATATAGGTGCGTAAGTTGGATACTTTCCTAATATTTGGTTAACAGTGTTAGTGCTTCTCATATCTCCTGTATACTCAGGGATAATGATTTTGGGTTGCATAAAAAGTGTCTTATATTCAATACAATGGATGTTATGTTCTTGCGCTCTGGTATTGCTTAGCTCTGCGAATGCCGCTACTAATGGAGGATCATTCTTTTTTGCCCAATACATTCTGGTGAAATTTGAAGAAGTAAGTTGTTTTATTGCATTTTCTGTTTCAGTTAATTTGAGTTTCTGTATTTTGGTCATCTGTTTGGCGGCTAAATATCTTCTTCTATATTTTAGTGGAGCTTCGTGTGCTTCTGCTAATATAGCTTCAATAGGAGAGGAATTCATGGCTCCAATGGCTATTCGAATGGATCTATTTTGTATTACCTCCAGTTTTTGCAAAGATGTTCGACATGCCGATCCGTATAATGTACAACCATAGTCAATTTGTGACCGAATATATGCTTTATAAAATAGTAACGAAATTTTGGGGTCTGCTCCCCAATGTGTTTTCCTTGTTGTTCCTAAAAAGTTTAAGCCCTTCTCCGTTTTTTCTGCTATGTATTCAATATGCCTTTTCCACAGTAATTTCTGATCTATAATCATTCCAAGATATTTATATTCTTTGACTATAGGTATTTGAATATTCTGCACTTTGATAAATTTGTGTTTAGTTGGTCTGTGCCTGGAGAAAATTAAAAAAGCTGACTTGTTAAGTGACGCCTCAAATCCATTTGTCCTACACCAGTTGATAAATTCGCCTAGTAATGTTTTTGCTTTCTTCAAGCACTGTGTTACATTTTTTGCCTTGAAATGTATACATATGTCATCCGCGTATTGTATTACGCTTGCTGTTATGCTTTTATGTAAGTCGGCTGTATATATATATATATATATATATTAAACATTAAGGGGGCAAGAACGGATCCCTGGGGAATGCCTTTTGATGTTTGTCTGGGTCCGAGATAAGAATTGTTGTTATTTTTAATATATATGTTCCTATCCTTGTATAGTTCTGTTATATTATGTTTTTTGATATTCCCATGTTGGTTAATTTATTCTCTAAGATATCAATATTTACATTGTCGTAGGCACCTTCAAGGTCTAGAAATAAGCAGCCATGGTATTCGTTATCGCTAAATGTACATTGTATATTGGTAATTAAATTTGTTAGCGCATCAATTGTTCCTAAATTGCGTCTGAAACCGTATTGGTTAGTAGGCAATAAATTATTTTGCTCGAGCCACCATTCTAACTTAAGCTTTATTATTCGTTCATATGTTTTGAAAACGCATGCCATTAACGACATTATTCGGTATGAATCTAGTTTACTAGCATCTTTCCCTAGCTTTAATATGGGATGAATTACGATGTTTTTAAAGTTTAAGTTAGCACATCCATTCTCCAAATAAGTACTAAATTTATCAATTAATTGTTTCTTTAAGTTTTCGCCGCTACACTTCATCATTTTATATGTGATCCCGTCTATGCCTGGTGCGGTGTTTTCTGATTTGTTCAATGCCAGCTCTAATTCTTCTATTGTGATAGTTGTGTTAATAGGATCTATATTATTTCTGGTGTCAGGTTTCGTTGGTTCTTGGTTAACATAGGGTAGTGTACATTTGTTTAGGATGTCGTGGTATAATTGATCAGGAATCGCGTTTTGGTTATTTACGTTTGATTGGTTTATCCGTTTGGTTGTTGACCAGATTGCTGCCATGGGTGTGCTTTTATTTAAGGTGTTGCAGTAATTGATCCATGAGTCTTTTGCTTTTTGTTTTAATTTTCGTTTAACTGTGGCAATTATTTTTTTACAATTTATATATTCATCTAGGTTAAAGGTGCGTTTGTATTTTTGGATTTGTTCTTCTCTATCCGAAATCATTTTATCGCATTCATGATCCCACCAAATTGGTTTTTTATTACGCTCTATATTAGTATTATTGATTTCCGGTATTGCAATGTTCGCACTGTTACTTATGACTTCTTCGATTTCGGAGTCGGTAGGTATATTGTTTGTTAACTGATTGTAAAGAGGCCAGTCCGCTTTGTATGTATTCCATCTCCGTGTTGTCCCTTGTTTATTATTTTTACACGGGGTAGTGTTGATCGTAATTATAATAGGAAAGTGATCAGAACCTAAACAATCGTCGTGTAAGGACCAGGTTGTCTTTAACGCTATGTTTGTTGATGTTAACGTAATGTCAATGGCTGATTTACATTCGTTTGGGTAAGATAATCTAGTCGCTTTTCCTGTGTTAACGATAACATAGTCTGTATTTTCTAATCCACCTACTATATTTTTGCCTGTCGTTGATGATTCGACTGACCCCCATAAGGTATGGTGCCCATTAAAGTCCCCGCCCACTATACTGGAATCAGGGAGGTTTTGAAAGAAGTCTGAGAATTGTTGTTTACTAAGGTTAATATTGGGTGGTCGGTATACTGAAAATATGTTTAAGGGTCTGTTTTCGGTTTCCAATTTAATTCCGCAAATTTCTATTTTATTAAAAATACCTCTATTGAGTTTTACAATTTTATATTTGAAATTATTTCTGACTAATATTAACACACCACCCCCCCTTCCGTTAGGGCGGTCTTTTCTAATGCAATTATATTGTGGTATTTTAAATTTATGATGAGGTTTTAGCCATGTTTCGGACATTAGAATTATATCCGGGTTAAGTACACTTACGAACTTACTAAAACTATTTTTATTATTATTATTATTATATCTGGCGTTCCACTGAATAATTTTTATATTATTTTCCGCCATTTTGAATATGACTTGTTATAATTTGTTCTGAGTATCCGGTGATGTATTCTTTAAGTTTTTCAATATTTCTATTTTCATTTGGATTTTCATTTTCTTTATTTGTTAGAGTTTCTGCAAAATTGATTAAATCATTCAAAAAGTTTTGGATAAAATCTATTTGATTGGGTTCTTTGTGCTTTGGACCATTATCCCCTTCGTTATTTTGAGATGGGCAAAAGCTGAGGACTGTTGACGGTTGCGAGGTAAAGCAAAGCGGACTTATGATTTTCTCTGGAGTGGTTACGTATTTGCGCTTTTTTGTGGGTGAGTTTGTTGTATGATATTTGTTCGGGTTTATTTTTGTATTAATTTGAATTTTATTAGCGTCATTTTGGGTGCTATTACTTGTTTCCATTCTAAAAGTAGGTAGGTGGGGAAACTCTTGGAGGTTTTCTAAAGCTGCAAAACTATTCCGGGTGGTTACATTTGCGAAAGTGGGGTTATCCACCACTTTTTAGGCTTCTCTAAAAGCCATATTGTGAAGTGACATTATTGTTTTTATTTTGCGTTGTTTTAGATATTTTGGACAATTCTTTGACATTGATGTATGGGTTATAGATTTACAGTGTATGCATTTATGAACAAACCCTGGGCAGATTTCTCCCTCTGGATGTGCTTCTGTACATGTTTTGCATAAGAGTTTTGTTGAATGGCACATGTGGGCAGTATGACCAAATAATAAACATTTGGAACATTGAATCACTGGTGAAATATATGTGTCCACCTCAAAACGGACATAGTTAATGTTTACATATTGGGGGGTCTTGTTCCCTTTAAAGTTCACGATTACTGTTTGTCTGGGTATTTTTGTTATTTCTCCATTTATATTAATTATTCTGTAAACGCGCCTTACGCTGTTGACTTTAATTGTTGATTCAATATTATTTTTAATGGTTTCCTCGTCAAAGTACGTATTAACGCCTCAAATAACGCCTCTCCGCTCCACACAATGTCGCGGAATATATGCGATTAGGTTATTCTCTTTAAGTATTGGGTTATCAACTAAACTATTTGCTGCATGTAAATTTTTAAGGCTTACTTTTATTTTATTAGCTCCAATTGTGTTAATACTAATGATAAATTGGGGTCCGTCAACTTGGCCCCCCACTTTCGATTTTTTGGAAAAAAAGTGTTGCTCCAGAAAGCCCTTAGCTAGCTCCAGCTAGCTCCACAAAAATTAGAGCTGGCTCCAAAAAGGTAAAAAAGTTATAGGGGTTTGAAATTTGGCGGGGCCAAGTTGACGTTTGCCCCCCACTTTTGATTTTTTAACTTTTTTTTTAAGATTCAGATTCCTCAGACCTAGCTCCAGCAGGCTCCATCAATTTTAAAGCTGGCTCCACCCCACAACCCCCAAAAAATTACAAAAACAGTTTTCACCCTATATATTTTTTACTTAATTTTAAGTGATTTTATAGCTTAAAGCTAGCTCCAGCCGAATATGTAAAAAAATTTGGAAAAAAGAATACGGATAAAAAGATATAAGGGTTTTAATATAAGACGTGAGCTTTCCTGAATCCTGTATGCGCATTCCCAATTGTGTGATCATATTATAACGTTAAATGCGAATTTTCGTTTAAATCCAACGGAGTTGGTGCCAATTACCAATTATATTATTATATACGGTAATAGGGGTTCCTTAAATATTGCATTACCATCATTTAGGCCTTAGGGCCGTCCTTGAAATAAATATTTAACTTATAAACAATTCGTATATTTGATAAATTATTAATTAATTATTTGAAATATATATTGAAAATAAAATTTAGTCAAATGTATGTGTTGAATCAAAAGGATGGCAAATATTGTAAATTAATAAGACAGTGGCGTAGTGAGTGATTAATTGAGACATGTGAAAATATTGCCAATTTCAACGAAACTTGGTAAACGTGCTATTTATAATCTGGAAAAAAACAATGTGAGGGTAAAACAGCCCTTGCATCTCTGGGGGTGGAGTGGGCTAGGGGTGGCATTTGAAAATATTGTCAAATTCAACGAAACTTAGTACACATACTATTTATAACTGGCAAAAAAATAATATGAGGGAAAAATAGCCCTAGCATCTCGGGGGTAGACTGGGCTAAGGGTGGCATGCGGAAATATTGTCAAATTCAACGAAACTTGGTACACGTACTATTTATAACCCGGAAAAAATAATTTAAGGCTTAAATAGCCCTAGCATCTCGGGGGTGGATTGGGCTAGGGGTGGCATGCGGAAATATTGTCAAATTCAACGAAACTTGGTACACGTACTATTTGTAACCCGGAAAAAAATAATTTGAGGGTAAAATAGCCCTAGCATCTCGGGGGTGGACTGGGCTAGGGGTGGCATGCGGAAATATTGTCAAATTCAACGAAACTTGGTACTCGTACTATTTATAACCAGGAAAAAAATAATTTAAGGCTAAAATAGCCCTAGCATTTGGGGGGGGGGGGGAGGGGGCTAGGAGTGGTATGCGAAAATATTGTCAAATTCAACGAAACTTTGTCCACGTACTATTTATAACCTGTAAAAAATAATGTGAGGGTAAAATACACTTCCAATTTACAACCCGGAAAGAAACTGAGTGAGGGTGAAACAGTAAAATGGTAAGTCGATTTACTCCATTATCTAACTAGTGCAGCGAAGAGATAAACTCGTCTGAAACCGATCTCCTATCGCGACAACCAAAAATTTCACCAAAATAGTTAAATAATGAGCAAAAATTGTAAAATAACAATTTAATTGTTTTACTGTTTTTCATATAACTATAAATCGATTACTAATTATTCTACTGAGCTATAGAAGACGGGAGGTGAGATGCAGGACCCTGTATATTATTTAAAAACTAACAAAATATAAATAATCGCTTTAGAATTTTAGGAGATCTATATAGTATATAGTGTATCAAGGGCCGAAAATTATCTTTAGCAACCCGCCGCTTTTAGCTAAAAGTGAAGGGTTGCTAAAGCATTTCGGCATGAGTTACACTTGCTATTTTTTCGCCTGCCTTAAGTAAAAACAGTGTTTCAGGAAATTTTATATCGCGCACCATTGAACTGTCACTGTCAGATTTTTGCATAGCCTACTCATATTCCGTGGAAGGTTGTCTATATTATGCATATTATTTTTTCGGCCCTAGATACGCTAAATCGTAGTTTCGGCCCGATTTTTATGGCCAAAATAAATGGTTTCGATAAAGGCAGGCAAAAAAGTATATTAAGTATGACAAACTGATAAACATTCATTCAAACTGGAGAAATCACAATAATACAAAATATTTATAATCTACCTATTATTACATAAAAACATTAAATATTAAAAATTAAAAATATGTCGCATTTAAAAAATATAAATTACATTTTTTAAGGTTTATAGCTTTATCATGAAATCATCTTTTCATCCAAAGAATATGTAGATAACCGATGAGCGAATTATACTTACTAATATTTCCTGAAGTCGATAATTTCATCGTATTTGCCATAAAAACTAATTCTTGTCATTCATATTTCAAAGCAGTAGTGAAAAATCTTTTCAACGATGATTTTTTTAAATTTTAGATTTCCTAAACAAAACTCTGTTTTCCGATATAATCAAATGCATAACTTAATCAACTACAAATAGTATCTATTTAATTTTTGGTACGTTTGATTGGCATAAAGTACGGACTAAAAAAAATAACTTTACGAACATTGACGAAAATTTACCTGTCATTTAAACAAATCTTGCTATTTCAGAATTTCAGCCTTTAAAACGTGATTAATCGTAAACGAAGCCAGCAGTGGGGAATTTCATAAGATACCTATATCAAATTCTCGTGCAGTGGGTCTTAATTTAGTTTGTCATTTTTGTCAATGATCGCAAAGTGCTATTTATATTTTTTATGTATGTTATGTAAACAAATTCACTAATAGTTAAATCGATACTACTTGTTGTTATTGCGTAATACATTTGTTTGTGACCCAAAACAAAGTTGTGTTAAAGAAATCTGAAGAAAAAATCACCAGTTGAAAATGTACACGAAATGAAATTATTAGAAACAACAGTTAAACAACTAAAATTTCTTGTTGTGGCTACAGTTTAAGCAACACTGTACACGCTTATACCGGGTGTCCCAGTATAAATAACAGATCAAAGTTATGTTTTTTTTTTAAATGGAACACCCCATATTTTATACTTTATTTTTAATCCTCTTAAGAAGCTGATAAAAATAGTACAAGATACTATGGGTCTATTATGGAGAGTTGGTTAGTTTTGGGCAATTTTGTGGCAAAAACATGTGCACATTGAAAACATTGCAGAAGTGTTCCTAGCAAAGATAGCATCATTTTTTTACTAAAAAAATTATTTCCACATCATGATGAATAATACACATCGGCTTTGGTCCTTTTTTGTTCATACTGCTATACAGGATGTTAACAAACGCAAAACAATGGATAACTATTTTTTTTCAAATAGAACACCCTATATACGTTGCCACCAATCTATGGCATTTTTGATAAGCTTTCCAGTGATATACAATTTGTATAATAAAATATTAAGGATTCTTGAGATTTATCAATAAATGTATTTTTCTTTTCAAATCTGCTGATTTTTGGATTTTCAGCCAAAACTATGCATTACCTGGAAAACTTATAAGAGACCAAAATAGTAGAGCGGAAATTTCCGATCGATATAGGTCTCTCTACTCAAATAATACGTGCATTGCCCGCCAGAGCGCGCTAAATCGAGACCGTATATGCATTTAACGTTTTTTTTTTCAATTTTTTTCATTAAAAATTGCACTATATTTTATTTTCCGCACCCTCTAGCGGAAAAATGGGAAATTATACGAAAATTCGAATGTCCCATATCGATTGAAAATAGGGCTCGTTAATACACGGATACACGTGTACACGGATAAACGTGTTCTTAGTTGGCAAGCGGTTTCTAAACGTTTAAACGGATATTCGCGTTTAAACGGATATTCACGTTTACATGTGTATACGTTTAAACGGATTTTTTCGTTTAAACGTGTTGACGAAAATCGTTTAATATAGAAACGTATAACCTACCCTGCAAATATCTGTTTCGAAGTTCGTTCGCCGTGTTTTACAATATTTCCGGTAGCGGAAAAAAATGAATAAATTATTATTATTTGGTACACCTTAATAAGTAAATAGTTTCTCGAAAACCGTCCGAAACGTCGGCATTCGAAGTTTGAAGGGTTAACCCCCTATAGACCAGTTGGTTCCTCTTTGAATCGAATGTGTAAAATTATTGGAAATCTTACGAAACACCGAGATATGACTTTTGGACCCGCAAATGGAGTATAAAAATATGAGGAATCATTTCTAGTTTACGGGTTGTAAACGTTTATTAGGCTAAACGTGTTGTAAACGTTTATTTATTAAGCTAAACGTGTTTTATTCGTGACAAATAAACGGTAATTTTTGCCCAAAATGCAAAGTTTTCACTAAAAATGCAAATTGAAACTATATGTATCAATTTTTGAATTTTTCCATGGTTTTTTGCATTTTTAGCGAAAAATATGCATTTTGGGCAAAATATGCTTTTATTAAGAGTTGTAGAGCGGAACAGTTTGAATCGATATAGGGTATTTTAATTTTCCTATAATTTCCCGTTTTTTTTAAATTAATTAATGAAGAATTTGCAAAAAACGCTAAAATGCATACACGGTCACAATTTTGCGCACTCTGGCGGGCAATGCACGCATTATTAGAAAAGTCAAAAGACCTATGTCGATCGAAAATTTTCCGCTCTACAACTTTGGTCTCTTATATTTTTTTCAGAAAATGGCATAATTTTGGCTGAAAATCCAAAAATCAGCAGGGGGTGACGAAAGAAAAATGTTTTTATGGATAAATCTCCACCCTGGCCCACTCCACCCCCCACGATGCTAGGGCTATTTTTCACTTACATTGTCTTTTTATGGTTATAAGTAGTATGTGTTCTAAGTTTCGTTAAATTTGACAATATTTCCGCATGTCACCCCTAGCCCAGTCCACCCCCGAGATGCTAGGGCTATTTTTCCCTCATATTATTTGTTTGCCAGTTATAAATAGTATGTGTACTAAGTTTCGTTAAATTTGACAATATTTCCGCATGTCACCCCTAGCCCAGTCCACCCCCCCCCCCAGTGCTAGGGCTATTTTACCCTCAAATTATTTTTTTCCGGGTTACAAATAGTACGTGTACCAAGTTTCGTTCAATTTGACAATATTTCCGCATGCCACCCCTACTCCAGTCCACCCCCGAGATGCTGGGGCTATTTTACCCTCAAATTATTTTTTTCCGGGTTACAAATAGTACTTGTACCAAGTTTCGTTGAATTTGACAATATTTCCGCATGCCACCCCTAGCCCAGTCCACCCCCGAGATGCTAGGGCTATTTT
This sequence comes from Ocypus olens, assembly GCA_910593695.2. Taxonomy (NCBI): domain Eukaryota; kingdom Metazoa; phylum Arthropoda; class Insecta; order Coleoptera; family Staphylinidae; genus Ocypus; species Ocypus olens. The sequence goes on from OU343061.1 coordinate 16,213,110, forward strand.
AGCCTTAAATTATTTTTTTCCTGGTTATAAATAGTACGTGTACCAAGTTTCGTTGAATTTGACAATATTTCCGCATGCCACCCCTAGCCCAGTCCACCCCCGAGATGCTAGGGCTATTTTAGCCTTAAATTATTTTTTTCCTGGTTATAAATAGTACGTGTACCAAGTTTCGTTGAATTTGACAATATTTCCGCATGCCACCCCTAGCCCAGTCCACCCCGAGATGCTAGGGCTATTTTACCCTCAAATTATTTTTTTCCGGGTTACAAATAGTACGTGTACCAAGTTTCGTTGAATTTGATAATATTTCCGCATGCCACCCCTAGCCCAGTCCACCCCCGAGATGCTAGGGCTATTTTTCCTTAATATTATTTTTTTGCCAGTTATAAATAGTATGTGTACTAAGTTTCGTTGAATTTGACAATATTTTCACATGCCACCCCTAGCCCACTCCACCCCCAGAGATGCAAGGGCTGTTTTACCCTCACATTGTTTTTTTCCAGATTATAAATAGCACGTTTACCAAGTTTCGTTGAAATTGGCAATATTTTCACATGTCTCAATTAATCACTCACTACGCCACTGTCTTATTAATTTACAATATTTGCCATCCTTTTGATTCAACACATACATTTGACTAAATTTTATTTTCAATATATATTTCAAATAATTAATTAATAATTTATCAAATATACGAATTGTTTATAAGTTAAATATTTATTTCAAGGACGGCCCTAAGGCCTAAATGATGGTAATGCAATATTTAAGGAACCCTTATTACCGTATATAATAATGTAATTGGTAATTGGCACCAACTCCGTTGGATTTAACCGAAAATTCGCTTTTAACGTTATAATATGCATCACACAATTGGGAATGCGCATACAGGATTCAGGAAAGCTCACGTCTTATATTAAAACCCTTATATCTTTTTATCCGTATTCTTTTTTCCAATTTTTTTTACATATTCGGCTGGAGCTAGCTTTAAGCTATAAAATCACTTAAAATTAAGTAATAAATATTGAAGAGGGGGGCTAGGGTGAAAACTGTTTTTGTAATTTTTTAGGGGTTGTGGGGTGGAGCCAGCTTTAAAATTGATGGAGCCTGCTGGAGCTAGGTCTGAGGAATCTGAATCTTAAAAAAAAAGTTAAAAAATCAAAAGTGGGGGGCAAACGTCAACTTGGCCCCGCCAAATTTCAAACCCCTATAACTTTTTTACCTTTTTGGAGCCAGCTCTAATTTTTGTGGAGCTAGCTGGAGCTAGCTAAGGGCTTTCTGGAGCAACACTTTTTTTCCAAAAAATCGAAAGTGGGGGGCCAAGTTGACGGACCCGATAAATTGTTTAACTGGTTCTAATGTTTTTAAATGGTGTCCAACTCTCATTGGATGCAATTTTCCCAGCTGTTTATTGGAATGTTCAATATAAACAATAAATGTGCCCATGTTTGTTTTATCGTATCTGATACTGAGGTCAATGTTAGAGCGAATATTTTGCGCGTTTTTGTCTCGCGCCGTATGTTCGCCATTGTCTAGCGTGCTTCTTTCCGCAATTGCTTTTGGTTCTGTCACAACTTTATTATTAATTAAAGACTCACGTGGGGGCGGCTCCCCGCCCCCTGTGTCCATGTCCATACTCGCGTTTCTCTCGATTCTCTCTCTTCGGTTTTCTCACTATATATAACTATTTTATTTATTCTCGCTCAAAACTACGTCCGCACTCTGCGACTATCTGAGCTCGAATCAGACTCGAATAGACATAAAAAAACAAAATAATATATTGTATACCTATTGAAATTTTTATTTTTAAATACGTGAGTGCATTTAATGACTCGTATGAAAGTAAATTTCTTAATTCTCTAGCAAAATTTTTTGCTAAGAAAAACGTCCTCTCACATTTAGTACTTATTTATTATATGGAGAAGAGTGAAATATATAGAGTACTAAATTGCTGGTTCTCATTCCAGTACCTTCAACAATTTTAAATTATTTTATTAGTACTTCTGTTTTGTAGGAAATTTAATATTTTGCATCTCCATTGTGGCTGCGTTGATTTTCCATATTTTTCCATACATTCTCGTCGTCACTATCGGAACCCTTTATTTGAAATCGATTCGCGTATAAAAGTTAGTTAGTTATTGCTCTAATCAAGATGTCATCTACAGCGACTAATTTGGCCATAACTTCATTAAAACTTTTTCGATCAAGTCAAGGAGCACTAAAGTTTAATATTGACTGCTGGTTTGCTTTACAATTTTTTATCCCACTGTAGAATGTTCAAAAAATCGAAAAAAAAATGTTTGCCCTTAAAAAATTCTTTGAAGTATTTAGAATAATATGGAAAAGGTTAAATGTAGATATTCGAAGTATGGTTTGAGTTATAGCGTTTGCAACGAAGGAAGATTTGGACGCGCAGGTAGTCTTACCGAACCGGCACCGCACTTTGGAAGCGTTTTTTTGAAACTATGTTTTTCGAAACGGTGTACACGATGTCTCAGGCTGTAATTGATGAATCGACTTCAAATGTGGTACACATATTCAGATGACTACAGGTTTAGGCGTGACGGACGATTTTCTCAGTACGTTTTGTTTTGCAATGTATATTCATATAATAACTTGTATTATTGCTCGAGAACTGCGAAAAAGTTCCAGAATTTTTTTCTCGTAACTAAAGACGAAAAAAAAACAAAAAGCTCCGTAACGACATACCTAATGCTATATAGTTAATGAGGATATTTTTGTTTTTTTCATTTCAGACCAACCATATTTACGTAATAATGTACACCGACCGATCGAGCACAGTAAACATCTGCCGACGCGGAAAAGAATAACGTGTGACAATTTCATTATTTGGTGTTGACTAATTTTACACACACTCGTTGTACATACATATACAAATATATAAAAATTTACACAAATTGCATTTATAGTTTTACAGAAAGTCCCAAAGATTAGCCCGTTTGGACGCTGGTTACAGTCGGATAACCCCTTCAGTTCTTGGTGATTCTAAATCTTCTGATGTCCTTTTGTTGAAAGATGTATTATTAATGCTTTATAAATATCGAAGCCAGCGGTTCTCAACGTCGGACATGCGCTTTGATGGTGCAATGCAGTACCATCTAAATCTTGCACACTGGGTGTTTTATTCTTTGAAGATAATTTAATTTAAAAAAAAAATTGGATTGAATTGAATTTTGTAAGGAGAAAACGAGCCATGGATGTAATCAATTTCTTTGGGGGCCATGAGTGAAACAAGGTTGAGAAACATTGGTCTAAACCAGAGGTCCCAAACTTTTTTTTTTCTCTCGTAGACCACTTTCAAAATATTACTGGTTTCGGTGGACCCCCTGCTGTTATTCCCAAATCTCGTCAAAAAATGTGAAGATTAGTTCTAACGAAATTTTTGCGTCGCGGTAAAATAATATGATTACATACTTAATATAATTGAAACTAAACATTAACCCGCCATTAGTGACGCAAATTTAATGGTGACGCCGATCTCACGCACCGGGGTTTTCAACTGAAGATTTTTCGAAACGTGTTACTAATAATTGGTAATAAAATGACGTACGTCCCAGTATTTATTTTTCTGTAGAAAAATAAAATTTTAACTAAATACTGGGATGTACGTCATTTTATTACCATTTACATATTACCCAGTAATCATTGATTATAACACACAGTGTTACTAATAGTTCATGTTTATTTTTAATTCATGCTCTTTGATAATAAAACAAAGATTAATAATAAATTTAAGCTCTGCAATGCGGCAGAAATTGCAATAAAAAACAATAACGGATAATAAAGTTATTCGACACACCCGGTCTCACAGACCAGTAGGTCAACATTGGCGGGTTAATAACGTACCGTAATTTCAACAATGCAAATCAATAATTTAAAAAATATTCATCGAAATAAAACCTGTCAAAAATCACCGAAAAATTTGAATTTTTTTTCCCTACCTTACTTTTTTTGTGCAGTGTATTATCTGCTTACATTGATAGGTAAAGCAAGGTCAACATTTATGTTGTTTACTTTCGAAACCTGATAAATTTTCATGGATCTCCACTTACAACTTGTGAACCTCTGTTTTTTTACGCCAACGTAGACCCTCCCCCCTCGAGTCTTCCATGGACCCCAGGGGGTCCACCTTGACCACTTTCGTAACTATAAACCAGTGAACAATCAATTTTCAATTTTTTTTTAAATCTTGTATGGTAATTCTCGAGTATCGAGACTATATATTTTGCCAAAAGTTCTAGGAAATTTGTCCCGGAAATTCGCAGTCCAACAATCCTGATGCCATACCTCGCTTATCAGATTCTTACAGATCGTTACATGTGAAACTAATCACGCACCTACCCTGTTAACTTTTCGGTGGGATTTGCACACACCCTGTATATATACGTTTATAGTACTAATTACAAGTTTGTAAGTAAATTATAAGACAGATATATAATTATTATTCTGGAAATTTATGGAATTGAACGAGCACTTTGATCGCAATAGAATTTACTTCTATTCAGATACACGGAGGTTTATTGTTGGCTGGCGTGTACCAAATTCCCATAAATTGTTAATGTTATCACCGTATCGATCGCCGCCCCCCAACTCACAATGAGACCTAATCTACGGCTTTATCTAATTTTTAATGTCGACATGAATTATTGAAACGAGGCCAGGATTAGTTATTAAAGAGCACGAAATAGCTTGTCATCGATATTAGTCCACTTAAACAAAGTTATATATAGGCTATAATTTTGAAGATAAATATTCAAAAGTAACTATTGAATATCTTGAAATTTAAAGTGTTTGTGAGTTTTAAGTTTTATTTTGTACATGTTAATTTTGTAACTAAAACTATGTTATCTTTGAGCATTTTTTTTGTGTTTTGCCAACACGTTAATTCCTAAATTTGTCTAAGCTTATTTATGTTCTAATCTTAATATACATACCAATACTGACGTATTGAAGCGATAAAAGGGCAATGAACACGAGACAACAATCGAAGCAGAAATTAATTTCTTGGAAGAATCATCTCAAGGAAAGTCAATATATGGAACTGAAAATATGAAATTAGGAGTGATAAAAACGCAAAAGAACAGCTGAGGTGGTTTGTGCACCTGAACCGATTGCACAATAGACAAGTAAAACAAGCTTGGGAAGCAAGAATTTGCGGAAAGAAATCCAGAGGCAGGCCAAGCGAAACATGGAACAATACAGTGGCTAAAACGCAAGTATAGAAATAAATAAATTGGAGACGAGCAATAAAGGACGCACCTGATAAAAATAACTAAGTAAAATTCTATAAGCAATAGAACAAAGAAGATTAACAAATTCAGCAGTCAGCAAGGGTAAATGCGGAAAAGATTAAGAAATAATTTTGTAACAAAGATGAGCAAAGTTGTATAAATATATAAATCGATAAAGTCCCAGCAGAAACTCACGATAAATTTATTACAATAAACTTTTGTCCGGAGGACGTTTTAAAAAATAGCGATGTAATAATAGCTAATTCCGGGGATTTATCATTCCGTTTTAGCCGGAAAATGGTCGTATCTCAAAAGTCTCGTAAAAGTCCCCTTAAACTTTTTCTCCTATTCCGAAAAATATTCGTCTGATAAATGGCGTTGCATAAACACCACCGAAAACTGGATGAATAACTTCCTGGCATTGTTTTATTGGCAGCACTGGCTCATAAATAATATATAGACTTATTTAATAATATATTGACAGGGGCAAAGTTTTCGGTTTTCGAACAATTCGTTTACTTTGTTTTGTGTTTGCTACTGAATAAATTATGGCATTGTATCGATTTTGTATTTACTGTATATAGAATATTTATTCTTACCACAGTAAATTTTAATATTTATGAATATTTCGGTGGGCCATTAAGGGGTGGAAAGTTGTATATATACGATTATTTTTAAATATTGTTCATCAACTTGATGGAATGGAAAAAAGGCGCTTTATACACGCGACATTTATCAAAAACAGGGGCACAAATTTAAATTTCAATTATAAGTGTGTCACGTCACATTTGCATATCCCAAACAGCACCGTTTTTTATATCCCTTTTCCCGTGGGACAATTTTATTTATTTTCAGCAAACGCAAGCACGCCTCTTTTCATATTTCATCATTTCGCCGGCGTGCACATACATATACGACAAAAAAAAAGCGAAAACAAGGAGGAAAACCGCTGTGTATTTGCTCATGATGAGAATTGATGTCCTTTTTTCACGAAGGGATGCTAACATCGGATGTCGCATTTGTGTGCACCCTAAGCGTAAAATGTTTCACTTTGGTTTAGATTTGAAATATTTTAAGTAGTCATTTATTGTTTAACCCTCAGCAAATTTTGCGAGAACAAAAATATTCCTGTGGGATCGAATGAAGGAGCGCATGACGTAATATTATAAGCGCTTCCACCATAAGACCAATTTATAAATGAGCTCATTTTAGTTGTCTGTAAAGCGAAGTTTGCGAGTATTATAAACTAACACGCAAACTAATAGTTTCATTATGAAATATTGTGGTGATTTAATAATTTAACCATTCGCCAAACTTTATTAACCAAAAGTTCAACAACGATTATTTCTTTTTGAAATACACCGTACACTTCTTACACAATCTAGATTATAATGGTACAATTATACAATAAATGCATTTTCATTTAGCATGATATTTATTTTTTAATAATATTATTGATGTTCATTTATGCAGTGAATTGCTTGAAATAACAGGGCCTTCATTCGAGCCGAGCGTTGGACAGGGTTTTGATTTAGTTAATTTATGCAAATGAATCAATTTGTGGACCGTAATTTAACTGGCAATTTCAGCATACGAAAGAGCGCCTACAGTGAAATTGTTCCAAGCCCACAATTCCACAATCAACAGTACCTTTTTTCCATTTCCAAATTCGCGCTAGGCAGAATAAAATAGCTCTTGATTTACGTATATTTTCCCTGCATAAATGAACTGCTAGATATATAATCCATACGAATTGCTGCTCTAACTGTGGAGAGAACAATTAAATATGTAGATTACACATTTACATGTTCCCCTTAAACAATAAATGGTTTATTTATGCATTGATACAAATATCTTACAAACGTTAATATTAGGTAACATGGTAATTAAAAAAAATTGCGCACATTTTAAGTTCTTAAAATGAATAAATATTGTAACGATTAAAGGCAAAACGCAATGTATACTTTTGAAATACCAATCTCAATAATGCACATTGCAAAATTGTACTGTGATCTAAAGTTCTTCGCGGTACAATTCTTCGTGGATACAACACATTAATGATTTATGTTTACGTCTTGGTAACGTTTGTTATATGCCACTGGCTACAAATATTAATACTAGTTTATTAAAAACCTTCTATTACACCAGTTTCTAATCGCTCTGGATGTTCTGAATTATTTTTGGGAATCACTGTGTCACCAGCGGCGTTTAATTTCGACGAAACGCAGGCTCGCGAATTTAATTATTTTTCTTCAAGATTAACCATTACTATAAACTTCATACTTAAATTCCTTTTGTTTTTATAAAATGAGCTATATTTCGTCGGCAGTCAGAAGCTGTCACTGTCAGGTGGCGAGGCCCCAGTGTTGCCGAACTGCTCCATTTCCGTTCATATCCGACGTCCATCCAGGAATGACACCAAACTGTGAACCAGCCAATGGAATGTGTTCATTTCAGGGAGTTGGACATTCGGACTGCAGCAGGGAGGCATAAATACCGGGAATTTCGGAAAATCGAGAAGAAACAAATTAATTTTTGACAAAGCCTCGCGTCCCTTCTTCGCACCTTCGGTTCCCTGTGTTATTTTTGTTTAATTTTTTTTTAAATATAATTTCCGAAGTGAAACATAATTTTTTTGATTTAGGACAAAAACCATAATCGGACCATCGCCCACCGATACCTGCATTCCTTAGCCACGCCGACTCCAGTAAACTAGCCGGAGGTCACGCGGGGTCGTAGCGCGGGGACGAAAAAAACGCCCTCGTTGACCTGTAGGTAGCTCATGGAGTCGGTGTCGCTATGAAACAGCACAAGAATCACGAAGGATGGGGTGGAGGTAGAAATAGTCTGATTGGCGCGATAACAATCGCTATTATTTATACACGGGTTATTTACAGAAATGTTCAATGTTCAAGAAAATAAAATATATACACGAAAACAAAAAAAAAGTAAAGAAAATTATTGTCACAAAAAGAAACAGTCACGAAAAAAGTATAGTCACCAGCACAACACTTCAAGTTCGCGAGAGGCCGACGAGATCGCAGATGGATGACTGGTGGCTCGGTGGCGTTGGAAGCGGCGGCGGTGGCTGCGGCCGCGATGGGAACGGCAGCGTTGGAAGCGGCGGCGTTGGAAGCGGCGGCATTGACGGCAGTGACGGTGGATCGACGACATCTCGTCTTAGCGTGGCGGCGATTTAGTGTTCTGACGAATGATGACCTAAATGTTTAGGCTGAGTGTTTCATGTGATGATCTAGGGAGCACACTGTTATGGTATGCAGATTGCGTTACAGGAATGTTACCTCGGGAGCATAAGGAGAAGGGGAAAAGGTACGTGGACGACGAAAGACGGAACAACACTTACGTGAGAATCATGTCTTGGTAGACACGGGAAATACAGAAATAAAGCGTGTTAAGTAGTGCGTATTATTTCCAACACGAACCCTACCTGGGCCAGTCCCAAATACACCCTACAGTCTGACAGAATACAACACACACCATGGCCTTTTACGGGGCCCACGCCCTACTCTTCTCCGGGTTGCGGGTGGTGGTGGTGGTAGGGTGCGACGGGGGCATCGAGGTCGGCCCACATGCTTGAACCGGCAAATTGCACTTCTCAGAACAATTTGGGTTCGAGCCGATTTTGTCACGTACGCAGGCCGCTGGGGGCGGATCATCCCTCTTTTGTGTTGTCGAAGCAGCTGCACATTTTACAAATTGTTCTGCGAAAACGGTCTTAGGGTTGTCCTCAACAGATCAGCGCACAATAGGTGGAGGCTTATCCCTTTATGGTATCGTTATAGGCAGCTGTACTTCTTCGAAAATTATCTCGTTTGGAAATTTCAATAATGCGGAATTTATGTTAATATAGAAAAGGAGCAATGGTCAGCTCATATAATGCAAATAGATAATTACGCATTTCTTAAGACGCGTAGATAAACAAAGCGCCGATAACAAACGGCCCGGAAAACAAGAGAATTTTGAAGTGCGTAGAAAAGTATGTACATATGATAGCTGCCAGTTGGCGTCGTTGTCGTGGGTATGTCATCACGAAGGTTGATCCTTCCGAGGTTGAGGTGTGAGGGGATTCGGTCTTCCATTCGGATCCAAGTTCCACTGGGCTGGCAGCACTGGCTGCTGCTACGCTGGTCGGGGCACTGGTCCTTGACGATCCTTTCGCAGTTGTGGTGCGAGGGGATTCGGTCATCTCGACACCGGATCTCGGCATCGCTGGATGCCTGGGTCCTAGGATGCTGGCCGGGACACTGGTCCATGGAGATCCATCCGAGGATGAGGTGTGAGGAGATTCGGACATCCCACACCGGATCTCGGCATCACTGGATGCCTGGAGTGGCCGCATCTTAGAAGCAGTCACGTCTGGTCCGGCCGGGGATGAGCTGGCATCCTGGCGTGCACGGCTTGCCTCTCCAGTCCTTGGGACGGCTGGTGCATCGGACGCCGGGGCGGAGCACGGGGCGGCTGGAGCTGGAGGTGTTCTTGTTTGATGTTGTTGTCTATTCTGTTTGCTGGATGCCACTGCATGTGTCCCCTCATGCAGTCGGTGGTGTGTCTGGGCTGGTGTTGTAGGCGGTGATGGTTCCAACGCCTTCGTCATTTGGAATTTTTGCTTGTCGGGGGCTTGTCACGACATATTCCTAGATGGTGCTTGCATGTCATCGGGCGGACGTGGATTGTTCGGGTATTGTTCATGACGCACTGGAGCGTCTATGAGGGCACTTACACTAATTGCGTCTTTTCCCAGGGCACTAATACTAAGTCATCATTAAGTCCGGGATTGTTCATTTCACGCGGTCACGACTCACGGCCCATAGTCATGGTCACAATTTCGGTGTTCTGAATGCGGCGCGGTCGCTGCTTTCGATGTCCGAACGAGCTATGGCGCCGGACGACTGATGCGGCAGTCGCAGGTGGGCCGGAAGGCGTCTATTCCTTAGGCGTCGTCTTCCGGTATGGTGTGTCCATCTTCGGGCAAGCAAATATCTGGGCAGCTGCGGTTGTCCAAGGAAGCGGCGTCGGAGCACGCACAAGTGCTAGAGTAGCAGCTGGTTTTAGGGTGGCCACGTAATCGCACGGCTCCGGTGTTTCCCTCGGTGCTGGAAGCTGAGCCACCTGGATAGACCGGAGAATCCTCGGTGTGGTTTTCGCCGCGGTTTGTAGCGATGTCGGTGGTGGAGCGACGGCTACTCTTGCTACCGCAACAATAGGGCGTTCCACTGCAATGGGCAACATGCGCTCCCAGTTGTCCTTCACTGTAGTGATGGAGGGCATCTGAAAGGCGATCGCACTGCTGGTGTCGGCTTGCGATCGCGGCAGCGGAGCTGACGTAGATACGGTTGCAAAGGCACGCGCTGGTTTTGCCATGGACATAGGAATCAGGCGTTTCCAGCTTCCTTCTCCAGTGGCGTTTGTCGCTATCTCCATCCTGACTGGAAGTCCAGGTGCTGGATACCATCGTGATGGTGTTGCTGTCGATGTGCATCCCGTTATATCCATCATCGCTGGTGTGGGTGGCGTAACTGGGCTTCCTGGATGGAGGTGTTTACGTTTAAGCTCGGGACACTTCTTCGTTCCTGTAGACGGCATCGTAGTCATTGTACAGGCTGGCGTAATAGCGGTCGTCCGTGCTGTTCCTGTTTCTTCTCCTCCTGTTGCTCATTTTAAGTGCGTCACTCGGCACCGCCCAGGTGCGGTGACCTGAGCGGCCCCGTCGGGGTCTGACATCACGGGGTCGATCCTGGTGTTCCTCTGCAACGTTGGGTCGTTGTAGCTGTCATCCACAGGTCGTGGGCTTGAACTTGGCCCTACGTTGGGCGCCACTTTTGTTATCGGGGCTTAGTTTATCAACGCGTCTTAACAAATGCGTAATTATCTTAATTTGTATTTTATGAGCTAACCATTGCTCCTTTTCAATATTAACATAAATTCTGCATTATTGAAATTTCCAAACGAGATAATTTTTGAAGAAGTACAGCTGCCTGTAAGAATACAATGAAGATGAGCCTCTACCCGCTGTGCGCAGATTTACCGAGGACGTCTTTAGGAAATTTCGCAGAACTATTAGTGGAAATGTGCTGCTGCCAGTGCCAACACAATGGACTGTTGATCCGCCCCCCCAGCTGCTTGTGTATGTGACAAAATCGACTCGAACCCAAATTGTTCTTGGAAGAGCAATTTGCCGGTTTGAACACGTGCGCCGACCTTGACGATCCCATCACACCCTACCACTATCACCACCCGCAACCCGGAGAAGAGTAGGGCGTGGAGCCCATAAAAGGCCATGGAGCGCTCTCAAGAGATCAGTCATATTTCGACAAACAGTTGACTCAAAATTTGACTCCATCAGTCATTTCACAACGCAACAGCCGACGCAGACCACCTTCACTGATGCCTCTGCCGACCGCCGCCGCTGTTGCAGATTCCGACGCCGCCGACGTCGCCATAGCCGCCGCCGCGGCTTCAGTTGCCGCCGATTTCGTCGTCGCCATCGCCGCCACTGACGTTGCTGCCGCTGCCGTTTCCAACGATTGAACATTGAGTGAAGTGTTGGTGACTATTTACTCTTTCGTGACTGTTTGGGTCGTGACTTTATTTTATTGACTTCCGCGTATATATTTTATTTTCTTGAACATTGAACATTTCTGTAAATAACCCGTCTGTAAATAACATAACATTTTTTCGTTATTTACGATTTATTATAAATTAAACGCTGAGAATTTGACCAACATTAGCCAATAAAACTACAGTTCATCCAAAATTTGAATTTTCGCGCTTGTAGTGATTTTTGTTAATGGGTTTTGTTACAAATAGAGCATTCGTTGGCGCATTGTAGAGCCTACCAAAAATCTGGTAGCATATTCCGCAGTGAACATCTTAAATTTGAAGAGAGAGGACGCAGGAAACTCGCAATTATTCAGCGAGCGCCGCGTGAACATAATGTAAATATAGATACAGAATCAGTCGCGAAGTCTTCAATTTGGTGATGCGGCCACGTGTTATCGCATTATGCTATGTTCTCTCCGAATAGTATGTTAGAGATCTGAAAAATGAGACCGGTATTCCTAAAGAAATGCATTTCAAAAACATAATGGCTTCCGACGGTAAGGATATTGTTAATGCTTTTTCTGATTTTTTTCCACCGTTTTTGTCAAGGACGTCTCCCATACTACATCGCACACCTACGGCAACAATATGCAAATTAATGACACAATATTAATGTGAGTTTAATTGTATAATGAGTCTCGAGGATAGTTTTTCTTCAGGTCCTGATGGTATTTCAAGTGTTTTTCTTAAAAACCTTGTATGTACTTTAAGTATTCCGATTCATGAAATATTCCTTAAATCGCTATTATCAGGAAAATTTCCTTTACAATGAAAGGATAGCTGTGTTAAAACTATTTTTCGAAGTGTGTGTATTCAGTCAGTGATATCCAAACTATTGGATAAACTCGTTTCAAACCAGTTGCTGTGGATGTCTCGCCAAATAATTTCTAGTGATCAGCATGGCTTTGTACCGGGTCGATCTACTACTACAAAATTACTCGTCTGCGAGCGGTTTCTGCCTAATGCTTTGGAGAACGGTTGTCAGGTGGATGCATTATATACTGACTTCTCAAAAGCATTTGACCGGATAAGTACCTGTGGTCCCTTATTTTTTACTTTACGCCAACGACATAATTTTTTTCAAAACTGTTACTTCTCCAAATTACTGCACAGAGTTGCAGAATGATTTGATTAATGTTGACAATTGGTGTCAAAAAAGCTTGATATTTTTGAATATATACAAGTGCAATTCGATCACGTTTTATAAGAGCAGACTCGATTTTGAGTACGATATCAATGGGATGGTATTAAATAAAGTAAGTATTATAAAAGATTAAGGTGTACTATTTGACCAAAGATTAAATTTTAAAAATCATATTTCATTTGCCTGTGATAAGACAAGAAGAATGTGGGGTTTTGGTCAATACCGGCAATTTTTCCAGTGATTGCTGAAATTTCTGTATTGTTCCCTTGTTCGCTGCCATCTTGAATATGCTTCTCCAATCTGATCTTCTCACTTACAAGTTGATGTACATAGAATAGAACAAGTTCAAAATAAGTTTTTCCGTTCTATTAAATGGAAGCTGGGCCAACGACACATAATTGGGTCGTATTCGAACATAAAATATCAATTACATATGCACTCTCTAAGTGATAGAACCATCGCTGATTCATGTACACCTTGTAGGCGATTTAACGGCATAAGTGCCGTATCACATTAGGCCATCATGATGGCGGCACCAGTGGCGCTACCATGGTGGATCCAGCCACCAAGTAAAGCAACCAGCAGAGACACCAGGCAGACGGCATCCTGGTTGTTCTGCCAGTAACGTCTGGTCGACCAGATCAGACTGGTGGCGTCACCAGTCAGATACCAGGTGTGTTATGTTCCATTTCACTTAATACAGTTGGCTGGTGGCGCCACTGGTGCCGCCGCTATGGTGGCCTGGTGTGATACGGCACTAAGCGATTGCCCAGAGTTACCGGCTTGGTTAAATTAAGCTCCGGCCGGATGCTTAGAATAAAAACCAACAACACCAACTTTGCTCACAATAACACTATTACCAGAATGATGAGATGTGATAAAGACTACTCCCAATACAACTGGTTCGACCTGTCACGGGGGGTCGTTGCTTGGGGTGCAAAAAACCGCCCTTGATGACCTCCAGCTGGCTCATGGAGCCGGTGTCGCTATAAAACACAGCACAAGCATCACAGAAACAAGGATAGGGCACAGGTATAAAAAGTCTGATAGGCGCGATAACAATCGCTATTATTTACACACGGATTATTGACATAAAACGTTCAATGTTCAAAAATATATACACATACGAAAAATAAGTTAATAAAACAATGTCACAGCACAAAATAAAAGTCACGACACCTCACCTATAGTTCGCACCGGAATGCCAATGGCAGCGGCGGCGAAGAAAGAGTCGGCGATGGAAGCAGCAGCGATGGAAGCGGCAGCGATGGAAGCGGCAGCGATGGAAGCGGCGGCGATGGAAGAGGCGGCGATGGAAGAGGCGGTTGTGGCGATAGATGCGGTGGTCTGCGTCGACTTTGTTTGTGACTGACTGATTCTAAGTCGAATGATGATTGAATATCGAATTCTCAGTTCTGAGTCGGGCCGATTACATCAAAAACTGGCAAAAATTATTTTCGTCGATTTAGTTGTTGAATATGATAAATGACATTCATTTTAATAAAAATTAATAATTCATTGATACTGGGTATTAAAAAAGCGCCAAGTTTAAGCATTTTAATTTTATAATTGCAATATTTTTGACTATTTTATCATACCTGTAAAATCAATGTACATTAAATAACAAGCACAATTTGTGAAACTAGTTTAAAACTAGAACAAAAAAATCATAAAAATAGATACGTCATACTAATAAATATATCTATAACGAAGAATCATCACTGTCACTGTCTTGAACGTCAGAGCTAGTAGTAGCAATATTTGGAGGTTGTAATAACTGTAGAACGTGTTTGTCTAACTGACTTGCTTTAATTTTTGTTTGTCGCATCCTTGAAATTAAGGGATCTGAAGACATTAATAAAGAGTGAATTATATCTTCGTTGGTTTTTTCACGAAAACACTTGTGGGAATAGTCTTCTCTATATTTTTTAAAGACTTTGTTACTTACTTCTAGCGCTTCTTTATTAAGCTGTCCTATTGGAAGGCCTTTTCAATTATAATCGGTCCGTGAATGAGGACTTTGTGGACAGTAGGAGGCATCGGATACCAAGGGAACTTGTCCGAACTATGTCCGAATTATGGAAGAAACGCCTGGCTGTATTCCCATCATTACTACTACCACATTCAGGTTTGGGCTTATCTACTATAAGTCCCCGTTCTGATTTGAATCTTTGAGTCTTTTTTGAATCTTGTCATTTTTTGAACATATGAGTATAAATACATCTAATATCATTTTTTGGCGAAGGCGATTGCAGTAGTACATCCACTAATGTTTTTTTGGTAAGAATAATATTCTCATCTAACGATCTTATAATAAACGCAAGCGTTAAGAATATATATTTGGAGATAATTAATAAATTAGAAACAACCTTACTTGTTGCAGAAAGCATTAAATAAATCCAATTGATTATGTTCGGGTATTCATCGAATGACATTGGAATATATTTAAATTATTATCTTAAGATGGCAGTTAAAAGCGGTAAATGTTTTTGCAGTTTATAATAGCCGAGGTATTGGGCTAAAAGGCTCTGCAAAGGATTTTGCCCGACAATTCCGGAAACGTCACTAAATGTCTAGTTGAGTGCAGATTTACTAGTATTTGTTGGATGTTGTTTTTGCACATGTAATAAAAATATAAAACAGACTGTTACATTTCAAATCTGCTGGCCAAAGGATAGTGTTATGTTGTACATACCTCCGGGTTGTGAATCAATTTTTTAAACCTCTTCGAACTTTGTATTTTACAAATTATACTTTTAATTCGTCGACGCGTCGTAGAAGTGAGTATCGGATATTACTCAACTTTACACTGTGCTAGTTATAAGAGTAGCAATCTCACCACCTAAAAACTTACGGTTTATTGCGGGCAGGTACCCTGAGCTTATGACACATAGGTTATAAATGTAAAATAGCAGATTTTAATATTTTGGGTTTTTTCCAACTTTTGATACAATCGGCCCCACTATGCGACGGGAGCATGGAAGGTCGGCGCACGTGTTAGAACCGGCATATTGCACTTTCCAGAACAATATGGGTTCGAGCCGATTTTGTCACGTAGGCAGGCATCGGGAGACGGATCAACGGTCTTTTGTGTTGTCGCAGAATCTGCACATTTCCACTGATGGTTCTGCGAAAACGGTCTTAGGGTTGTCCTCAGCACATCAGCGCACAATAGTTGGAGGCTTATCCCTTCAGTGTATCGTCACTGGCAGCTGTACTTCTTCGAAAATTATCTTGTTTGAAAATTTCAATAATGCGGAATTTATGTTAATATTGAAAAGGAGCAATGGTTGCCTCATAAAATGCAAATTAAGGCAATTACGAATTTATTAAGACGCGTAGATAAACTAAGCGCCAAAACAAACGGCCTCAGAAAACGAGAGAATTTTGAAGTGCGTAGAAAGTATGTACATATGATAGCTGCCAGTAGGAGTCGTTGTCGTGGTTATCTCATCACGAAGGTGGATCCTTCCGAGGTTGAGGTGTGTGGGGATTCGGTCTTCCCGCACCGGATTTATGCGGTTGTGGTGCAAGGGAATTCGGACATCTCGGCACCGGATCTCTGCATCTCAAAATGCCTGGATCCTAGGATGCTGGCCAGGACACTAGTCCTTGGAGATCCTTCTCAAGGTGCGGTGTGAGGAGATTCGGACATCCCACACTTGATCTCGGCATCGCTGGATGCTGGCGTGGCCGCATCCTAGGAGCAGTCACGTCTGGTCCGGCCGGGGATGATCTTTTATCCTGATGTGCACTGGCACGGCGGTTCTTGGGGCGGCTGGTACATCGGACGCTGGAGCGGAGCATGGAGCGGCTGGAGCTGGAGATGGTTGGATGTTGAGTTCATGAGGTCACTTACACTAAAACTGTATTTTTTCGGAGTACTAATATTAATCTATCATTATTGGTAGCGGACACGGTGGTGGTGGTCATGATGGAAGTTGTGGTCGTCTCGGGTTACCTTGCGTAGGAGAGAGGGGCGCTGTTTGCGGCATCCGAAGGAGCTGCGGCGTCTCCGGTAGGATGACGTCAGGAGGGCGGCATCTGTGGACGCAGTAGCGTCGTAGGTGGACGGGCCGCCATGGTTCATCCGGCGGGAAGCGGCGGGTGACGGTTCGGCGTCTTATAACGCGGCGCCTGTGGAGTGGGCGGCGCTTCCTCAGGCGTCGTTTGCTGGCAAGATCATCGAGCAGAGCTGTCGGCTCCCATACGTCGTTGGAGGCTCTTCTATATTGCCCCAGTGCGACCCTCTTTGGTGTCGGCATGATTAGCGGCGTCTTAGCTGGCGGCTGCTTGGTCAGCTGGCGTCGTTTGGCGAGCAGTGATAGCTTAACCGCAGACAGGCGCCGTCTCGGCGATGTGGCCAACTGGCTGCACGGCCCCGGCGATTCCTCCTTTGGTAGTGGCTGAGCTGCTAGAGGCTGCGTCGGTGGAGGCACAGTTACGATAGTGATGACTGCGATGGTGACTGTCTTCGTCACGATGGCTGGCAGCTAAACAAGCGACGTCGTGTATTCAGCTACTGCCAGCAGAGTAAGTTCCGGCACGATGGTGGTTGGGATGGTCCAATGAGTACCCCGGTGGAGGCGGTGCACACCTGTAATGGTCATGACAACGTTTCCAGTGGCGAGGTCTTCTTCGGAAAGCCATAACGAAGTCGTTCCTGGAGAAGCTGCTCAGATGCGCGGTGAATTTCTGCCTGGATGATCATAATTTCATTCTTGACTAGGATGTGGCGGATCTGCTCTTCGAACCTCCAGTTCTGGAAGGCGATTGCTTTGTCGATGTCCATATCTGTCCTTGTAGCTGGCATCCTCGGGTCATGCGCTTTGACTAGGCCTCGAGTTGGGCGACACTTGTCACGGGGGGGGGGGTGAAAATGACCGCCCTTGATGACCTCCAGCTAGCTCATGGAGTCGGTGCCGCTATGAAATATAGCACAAGAACCACAGAAATAAGGATAGCTCACAGGTATAAAAAGTCTAATAGGCGCGATGACAATCGCTGTTATTTATACACGGATTATTAACATAAAATGTTTTTCAATGACTGGCTAATATACATTTAGGCAATACTGTATTAATTCCAATATAACTAGTTCGATAACAAACGGTTTCTCTGACGGTTTTTTCACTATCACCCCTCTATTATATACAAGGTCCGTATATAATAGAGGGGTGACAAAGTCGAGTTATATTTGTAACACCAACTTTAATTGCGTCTATGACAATTTTGTTTAAATTTGGCTGTGAGTTATTTTTTCGAATGGTTTTCTTGAATTGGGCCCTAATTGGGGTTAAAAAAACAATGAAATAGAGGTAGCCGAAGCACTGAGTACCCACGTGATTCCACCAACTGGTCCATGTAATAATATTTATCCGTCTTTTTGTTTTCTGTACAAAAGTTGTGCCTTTGTATAGGTGTCCTCGAAGTACAAATCATTTTTATGTAGACAGCCCGCTATTTCGGATTTTTTGTTCAATGCAGTGGAGGTTTTGTCAATTCGGCGGATATGGTAAGGTGCGTTATCCATTTCAATAACTGAATTTGTTGTTAAATTAGGAATTTATTTATTTTTAAACCAATGTTCAAATAATGCCGCAGTAAGTAATTAAGTATTTCATTAAGTAAATAATGATTTTTCCTTATTCATTTCAATGTTTCGATGAAACCATGTTATCTTTTACCAGAAATAAAATAGTAGCAGTACTTTTTTAAACGCCATTTTTTCGAAAAAATCTGAACATCAACATGGGGTTTGCTACATGAAAAATACTCAGAATTTTACATAGAATCCATAAATACAACAAAAATGGGGGTTCACATTTGAAAATTTTAACTTAGGGATCGTATCTCAATTTTGGGACACTCTGTATAATTGAATTGTATTTCAAAAAATACATGTGTCCGAGCATTTTTTGAAAAAAAAATACCCTGAATTTTAATCGAATTGATTCGTTACTTTATGTACACAGTGTATAATGAATGATTAATAACAAATCGGTTGTGGCAAAATACGCCTAATTCCCAAATAATCCGCGCTTCCTCAACCCGAATTCCTTCCTATCATCATTCTTCCTTTTTCTAAATAATGGCAGTTCGCGTGAAAAAAAAAATCTCTTTAAATAACCTGAATTAACTCGCTGGTCTTAGAAAATTAAAAATAAAATGCGTCAAACTCTTTATTTGTGTTTGATAAAAATCATAAATGAAATTCAGTTTAAGCGCGATAATTCAACTCATGCATAAAAAGGTGCATTTAAAACGGCGGACAAAAAAAATTGCAAATGGTTAAAAATTTATTTACCTTCATCATGACAACGATCTCCATATTTACAATTTTAGTAAACAGCTAACTTCAGTTGAACAGGGGCAGTTCGTGTCAGTTCTGAATACCTATGTGGTGAAATATAATTGAAATCCGTTTCGGACAAGTTTCCACGTGAAATTTTTGTCACGATTTTCATTCCGATCCATGTATCAGTTATCAGTTAAGTAAGTATTTCACCTTTTAGTTACGTGCATTTGCAATTAAAGCCGGCGACGGCATTTTGTACTTCGGCCGCGAGATGTCGCAAGCGTACGGTACCGCTGCCACAATGCGTGAATTTTACAATTGGATCGCATTTAATATTCATCTTGTTCTATCATGTTCTAATAGTGTGAAATAAACATTTATATATTAGTGTATTTGGCGTCTTCTCTTTTATGTGTGTCGGAAATAAGTGCACCCGATCAATTCACGATCTGCTGTTATTGGTTTCCTAACTTCATGCCGCTTGTAGTGTGTGTGTGTGAGTGTGTGTGTGTGTGTTTGGTGAAAGGTTATAATCTATAATATAATATAAGAAACGTCAGAAATATATGGAATGTATACTAAATGTAAGTAATAATATATATTTATACAAAACAATAATTATAAATATCATTTTAACGGCTAGATCCTAGTGTTTGTACCACTCGCAAACATGCAGGCGCGAATTTTGCTATACCCGTGGCACTCGACCATTTTCATTATCACGATTTTTACGATTGGTGCATCATACAATTCCATTCACCCATTGTACATTTAAATAATATAAATTGTTAATATAAATATAGTTCTTATTCGTTAAATTATCTCAACAAATACCACTCGCGGTTATAATTTCGGCAGGATAAATTTTATTTTAAGCACTCGTCATTTCATCGCAAATTTCTTGAATGAATTGAGATTAGGCAAAATCCACTCGCGCTAAAGCGCTCGCAGATTTTTCCATCTCAATTCATTCTCGAAATTTGTGTCGATTCAATGGCTCGTGCAAACAAATAAAATTTATCCGGCCAAATTAAACCTCTTGTGGTATTACCCCCGATAAATAAATTTTTTGATGAACTGAAGTTTAATGGGCTAACTAGTTAAATTATTAGCATTTAATTTATAATCAATCATAAATAATGAAGAAAATGATATTAATTTTTATTCGAAGGTGGAGGTGTGTCGGGAAATCTATGGAGGAGGATCATCATATATAAATAAGGTCTTGATCATCCAAAAACGAGATCTACGGATAACATTAACACTAAATTATAAAGAATATCGCTGAACAACATTTATGTCTAGAGGAATTATCACTGCTATAGGGTTATACAGGGCACTGGACATACTATTATTAACGTCTATGTTCAATCATAAAATAATCACATCAACACATGGCATTTTGATTGAAATTGTATGCAACCAGTGCACGAAAGGTGACAGTGACACTGATTTAAGATCATTTTTCTACATACAACGATTATCTAGCAGAATATTCCTCGGGAAAAGACGATGTTGGAACAATGTGTTTTATTGAAAGAAATGAATAGCAGTCGCCTATGAATTGAAAAGCTCAAGGTTCTGAATAAATCTCCGTAGTTGTCATTTACACAGCTAACATAAAAAATTTCTTTCATATGCTTTAAGTTGACCAATTAGAAAAATAAAATCCTCACTTTTTTCCTTCGGCGTCGCGTCAGGCCTTGGTAAGTTAGCCATTACGTCATCATTTTTATAAATTACATATATTAGAAATAAAATGAACAAATGAATAATAGTCAAATACAACGTCCATGGACTCTAGCGGATATTTCTTGCTCAGAAAATGATGCGAAAATAGAACTCAAGAGACCCAGATTCTCGTACTATACCCCCAATACCACTAAACCCCTATTTCACACCACTTAAGAAAGTTACTTTGCGATAAAAACTATTTTCCTCAAAAAATTCCAAAGTGAATACTACCCATACTACAGAATACAAATAAGTGACATAAATTAAATACCTTGTAATCTAAAACGTTAGCAATAAGTTACGAATATTCTAATAGTTCATGTTTTTTTTTTCAGACAACTGATGTTAATCAATAAAAAAAGAATCGCCAAAGGAGCGGTTTTATATATCTCGGTAATTTTCACGATTGACAGAACAAACATATTACAGTCTTTTGTCTCGGAATCGGAGATTTTCCACCGAAATTGTCTTTGTCATTTCATTAGCCTCCTTTAAAGTCTGTCCCCTTTCTGCCTAATCGAGTTAATAAATTGCGCGCATTAAAATACCGCATCAGAGACGAACAATTTGCTAATGGAAGGCGAAAGTTGCGTGCGGCAATACTTCATCATAACATGCACACAATAAAAGTGGTATATGTACATTGAATTAACTCTAATGTACACTGTAACCATGTCGGAAGAATACAGAATTGAAGTGGTGCTGTTCAATTATTAATCGGTAGCTAAACTGTTTATTTTAGGAAATTTTATTATTAGAATACCTACACGATTCTTTGTAATTACGTTATAATCAGGGAGTCGAACCGAAATTAATTCAGTTCCGGTTTACGGTTACGTTCCAAGTAGACGTTATTCGTTCCAGTTTCCGTTCCGGTTGAAATAATAATTTTAAATACAAAAGAAAAATTAAATTATTTAAAGTTAAAATTTAAAATCAAGTCGAACATCAAATATCTACAGGATTTTTTGGTTTAATTTTATTGACCAAATTCTCTCTTTACTTAAACTTAAAAACAGATTATTTTTATTGTTAAATTAACATATTTAAGAAATACAAAAAGATTGTACATAAATAAAATGAAACTCTAACAAATTAGAAGCAAAATACTAAATTAATTACTGGCACAGTTTATACAGGATGTTCAATTTAACTGAAGACATTGAAATATCTCGAAAACTACACATCGAATAAAAACAAAATTATAATTAAAATTTGTTCGCCTCGGAGGGGGACATCCGATGATACGAAACTCGACCCACTACCGTCAACCCCCTAGGGATTAGGGGGTGAGAAATAGAAAAGTTAAATAGGAACCATCATTTGTTCATCAAGCTGCTGCTTCGAACTCGTCTATGCTTGCTTTTTTTTTAGAAGAACCGATTTGCCGAAAGTATCAAAAACTGTTGAGCTACAGATGGCTTGCGTTGGTTACAGCATTTGAGAGAGTTTTGAAAATGCCCCAGCCTTTAAGAAACAATTTTCTGAGCATCCATGAAAATACAAATATTCTAAAATCAATTTTCGAAGATCCCAGCTCCGAATTATGGTTACATTTTATGCATGTACATGCAGCAACATTTTATCAATCCGTGTTAAAAATCAGGGGACAAAACGTGTCTGCGATGAGTTTGCGAAGGAAATTAATCATCAATCTGCGGCTGCTAAATTTTACAAAAGACGTGAAGAATACGTGGAGCAGTGGTGCTGGTTCAATGCAGAACTAGAAGTATTTAAATGGGCAAATTTAACAGAAGTACCTACGTGGCAAGAAGTGTGAATGTGACGAATTTGATGATTACGCAAGGATTATAAGCAACAGTTAAGATACGACAGTGTTTGATGAGTTTTCGATTATTTCCAACTATGTCACAGATGAAAAAATAACAAGCTGGAACGCTGAGAATGTTGCTGCTAAAGACAGTTGGACGGAGTTGTTCAAACACTTTCGTGCTGTCTCAACTATACGAACTTTCGTATAATTATTGAGTACGTTTTATGTCTGCCTAGAAGTAACGCACCTGTCGAAATAATTTTTTTCCCTAATGAATAGAATATGGACGAGTGAAAAAACACAGTTGTGTCGCAGTTTTAGAAGCAATTTTGATTACCAAGACCAATATCAACAAATCATTTAATCAGCTGCGTTCTTACTTGAAAACTAGACCAGATATTTTCAAACAGATTTGCTCCACCGACAAATATAAGACAAATGATTAGTCGTTATATTAATTCTACCTACCTACTTATAATTACCTTAGTAAATAGTGTTATCATGTCCTAGTTTTTAAATAAAAAGTAGTACAAAGCGAATAAGTATTTTTTCAAAATTATTTAGGCGTCCCGCATTAATGAAAAAATGGTGATGTGGCCATCATGTTACTTTCTCCGACTTGATGGTATCATAGTCGTTTATATTTACGCTTTCTGGTTTATTTTAAATTTAAATCATATTTTAAATGTACATCGAGCGTTTTGTAGACTCGGATGAAACTGACGTTTGAAACGTCAAAATTATGAAAGATGGAAAGATGGAAAAATTCAAAAACTCAGTATAGTCAAAAAAAACTTATTCTTTATAAGTTGTTAATTTTGGCATTCTCTACAATTACATAAATTTGCTGTAACTATTATCGTTTCATAATTATAAAAAATTGAAGTCTTGAAAAAGACTTCTAAAAATAGTCCTAATTAAAAGGTCCCAAAAACCCGAATAAAAGTACTGAACACGAAAGTCTTGAAAAAAGTCCCGATAAAAAAGTCCTGATAAAAAGTCCTAAAAAAGAGTCCTGACAAAAAAATGTCTTCTAAAACATCTCCTTCAAAATGACCAGAAATAAAGTCCTGAAAAAAGAGTTCTGTCAAAAAAAGGTTCTGAAAACAAGTCCTGGAGAAACAGTTTTGAGAGTTAAGTCTTGAAAAAAGAGTCCTGTTAAAAATTTGTGAAAAAGAGTTGTAAAAAAGTCCAGAAAAAAAGTACTGCAAGAAGAGTCCTAAAAAATTAAGTCTTCATATAAAGCACCAGAAATAAATGTCCTCAAAAAAATCCTGGAAGAAGTCCGAAAAAGTGTCTCGAAAAAAAGTCCGGAACAAGAAGTCCTGAAAATTAATCCTATAAAAAATGTCCTGAAATATAGTACTGAAAAAAGTCCTGTAAAGAAGGCTTGAAAAAAATTCGCGAAAAATGTAATTGAGAAAATTCAGAAAAGAATCCTGAAAAGAAGTCCTGAGGTTCTTAAGAAATTCTCGAACAAGTCCCAGTCCTGAAAATAAAGTCTTGAAAAAAGAATCCTGATAAAAGCTGCGAAGAAAAGTCCTGAAAAAAGTCTCCATACAAAATACCACAAATAAATTTCCGGAAAAAAAGCCCCAAAAATCCTGAAAGAAAGCTAAAATAAGTCCTGGAGAAAGTTCAAAAAAAGAGTCCTGATGAAATATCATAAGAAAATTGCGCTAAAAATAATAACATGTTTTGAAAATAAACAAACAAATTTCTGGAAAAAAATAATTGTAAAAAGTCCTTAAAAAGATCTAAAGAAATTATCCTGAAAAAGAAATCCCAAAGTGTCTTGAAAAAAAATCCTGCAAAATGGCTTAAAATTAGTTCTTAACAAAATTCCATAAATATAAAGTTTTGAAAATAAAAAGGAGAATTCTAAAGAATGTCATGAAGAAAATTCTGAAATTTTTTCTGAAAAAATCGCGAAATATCATAACAAAATTGTTTTGTGAAAACATTCTTAAAAAATTGACCTGAAAATAACATCTTTAAAAAATAAACAAAAATGTATTTGGAAAAAAAGCATTGTAAAAAATCTTTTAAATGGTCCTTCAAAGGATCTAAAGAAATTGCCCTGAAAAAGAAATCCCAGTCTTGAAAAAAGTCCCGCAAAAAGGCCTAAAATAAGTCCTTAACAAAATTCCTGAAATAAAAAGGTTTAAAATTATCTTGAAAAAAAAAGCTAAATATATCTGTCCTTAAAAAGGTTCAAAAAAGGTCATGAAAAGTAAAAATTCTAAAAAATGTCATGAAGAAAATTCCGAAAAAATACCCGAATTTTCATAAAAAAATTGTCCTTGAAAAATTGCCCTGAAAATAACATTTCTAAAAAAACCATTGTGAAAAGCCCTTAAAATGGTCCTTGAAAAGATCTGAAGAAATTGTCCTAAAAAAGAGACTCCAAAGAGTCTTGAAAAAATGTCCTGCAAAAAGACCTAAAATAAGTCCTTAACAAAATTTCTCAAATAAAAAGTTTTGGAAATAAAGCTAAAACTATGTGAAAAAGTCCTTAAAAAGGTCCAAGAAAGGTCATGAAAAGAGAAATTCTAAAAAATGCCAAGAAGAAAATTCTAAAAAATTTTTTCTAAAAAAAATCCCGAAAAGAAGTCCTCAACGAAAAGTCCCAAAAACGTTCCGAAAAAACCAGTTTTTGAAAAGAAATGCTGAAAATAAAGGTCCTGAAAGAAAAAAGTTTTGAAGTCCTGAAAAAGAATCCTCGAAGAAAGGTCTTTTAAAAAGGCCCTTAAAGAGTTCTGAAAACATTGTCCTGAAGTACCAAAAAGACTAAAAGAACAAAAACCTGTTAAGGTAAATATTCGGAAATACGAA
This sequence comes from Ocypus olens, assembly GCA_910593695.2. Lineage (NCBI taxonomy): Eukaryota > Metazoa > Arthropoda > Insecta > Coleoptera > Staphylinidae > Ocypus > Ocypus olens. The sequence continues at coordinate 16,238,765 of OU343061.1, forward strand.
ATTTTACCAAAAGCCTTTTAGTTCCTCAAATTCTCAAATAACACTTATGTTCAAAGTTTCATATCAATTCGTTTTTGAGATACAGCGTGCACAGACAGACTGTTATGTAGAGAAAAAATGGTGATGTGGCCATCATGTTACTTTCTCCGACTTGATGGTATCATTTATATTTACGCTTCCATGGTTTATTTTCAATTTAAATCATATTTTAAGTGTGCATCGAACGTTTCGTAGACTCGGATAAAACTGACGTATAAAACGTCAAAATTATGAAAGATTGAAAAATGTACTTAAAATCCAAAAACTCAGTTTACTCAAAAACTAAAGAGATTTCGAAAAAAACTTATTCTTCATAAATTGTTCATTTTGGCATTCTCTACAATTATAATTAACATAAATTTGCTGTAACTATTAGCGTTTCATAATTGTATACCAAAAATGAAAAAAAATTAATAAATTTTTTTCTCAAATAACAATGATTTTATGAAAAATGTTTTCAAACAAAATAATCGCATTTCTTTATTGTCTTCAATATTTGTTTAAATGTTTTTGTGATATTTTTCATATTTAAGAAAATATTGGCAAAAAACAAAAAACTGTTAAGGTAAACACCCACTTCCGGTGTACGAAATTTTACCAAAAGCTTTTCAGTTCTTCGGATTATCAAATAAAACTTATGTTCAAAGTTTCATATCAATTGGTCTATTCGTTTTTGAGATACAGCGCGCACAGACACACACACACACACAGACACACACACCATCACACACACACACACACACGCACACACACACACACACACATACAGACACAATTTTTTTTTTCCAGAAATTGTTGAAATGGCATCTAGGGACCCCAAAACGGATATTTCCGTAAAAAAAATTTTTGAAAAAAAAATCACGATCACAATACTTTCTCGTACTTCGTAACGGAGAAAGTAAAAAAATGAATGGTCACGTTAGTTACACATAGCTGCAGCCTGCATCGATTTACTTCAAAATGAAATATTTTCTTCGAGCAGAACTGGTTTGGTTTAAAAACTGATGCGTATAAATTTTATATGTTGCTTAATTTTTATTTACTCCTAAGACTAAAACAAAACAGATTAATAACTTCACGGACACTATTAACGTCATAATAAAGCTTAATGTCATATCTCCGACTATTTTAGTATGCATTAATACCATTTAAGGCTGTTCATCCCATTCAAACTATGAAGAGTTTTTGGCACTGATTATAGGGTGATCGATAAAAATTATGTAATAATATTTTGCAAATGATTTAATTTTTTTTATTATTTCTAATAATGTGTAATTTATTGTTAAAAACAGGTATTTTCAACATTGAATAAAATGTAAATTAATGCTGAAAATCTTCACTTCGTGAAGATAAATTGTTAGGATTAAAGTTGACATTAAAAAAAACAACAGATTCAAAATTGTGCACCAATTTGGTCGCCTATGTATGATACATATATAAATTACCTAGAAATTATACAGAAAAAACTGTTAAAAAATTTGTTCTTTTCTACACATGGTATCTACCCGGAAAGAGAAAGCTACCTTAACTTACTCGCTTATTTTAATCTTAACAGCATTCAAAATAAACATAAAATTTGTTCATTACTTTACTTTTATAGATTAATCAATAATTTTGTAGACGATCCACCAACAATAAGTGAATTACAATTTAACGTCCCTAGACCATCGATGAGAAATTGTCGGTTATTTGGTTTCTGTGTGCCTAATTCGCGCCATCATACAAATTCTCCATTGATCAAAATGTGTATGTTATATAATCATATTCAAAACAATTGTGATATTTTTGGAAAAACTTTAATTGATTGTAAAAAATGTGTAATAGAATGTTTGTCTTAAGCATGTATGATCTATACATCTTTTATATATCTTTTATTTTAATGTATTCGTGCACTACAATTAAGATTTGTTCTGTAATTGGACATTTGTCTGTTAGGCAATAAATTATTATTATTATTATTATTATTATTATTATTATTATTATTAACAGAGTATATTTGTTAAACCTATTGAAGATAACACAGCTGCTGCAAAAAACTAGTTATTTGTTATCACATTTATTTGCAAGAAAGTTGAAACCATTCAATGAAGGGGAATTTATTCACGAATGCATTATTAAAACAGCAGAAATTTCAAAAATATTAACTTAACGCCAAACACCGTAGCAACCAGAATTGATGATATAGCCGGGAATTTAAGGAAACAACTGAAGTCAACAATACCAACATTTGAGACCTATTCCTTTGCAATTGACGAAAGTACAGATAAGCAGCCTAATTAGCACACTTGGATCAGTAACATATCTGAGCAAGCTCAAACTGAGAACAAGTGAAATATTGCAAAATGATGTAACATCTACATTAATGTTCTTAAATTCCATTATATTTTAAATATGTAGTTTATCTACATAGTCGATACATACTGTTATATAACTGTATGTAAAATGTATGTAGTCTTTATTATGTTACAGATTCATATTTTACAGATATATTATATTACAGATTTCATGTAATTTAATTGTGTATACATAATATATTACAAATACTACGTTGCATTTATATATAAAATATACATGCCTGCGCCTTCAATTTCCCATAATGCCCTCTGAGTCATTCTTGTTTTGTCTGGTTTCATATGGCATGTGTTGGAGCTGTGCCATTTCGTCTTTACTTTTGTGTGTGATTGTGAGAAAGGTTATAGTTAAAAACTGTGAAATTAGTTTTAATACTTTAATACTGGGTCTCAAATTATATATGCTTAAATTGTGTACGTCATGGAAGTATAAATTGGATTTTGTTTTTTCTTCTAACCTATAAGTTTTATTAATAGTCTCGTTGTTTATGTTTTGTTCCTTATATGATATACACCACTTGTACTAACACCAGCTAACTTGTTCTTTAATTTGAACATATTTGGTACAATATTATATAATGTCTGATATTTTAAAATATGCGCAATACACATGGGTGTATCGTAGGCGTGTCGCTCAAAGAATGTGTATCTCTTATTTCCAGCGCTCTCGCACCCATGGAATCCGCCTGTGCCAAATGTTCTTCACTCGATCTGTATATTATATGCACATCACAGACAATAGTAATATAATTGATCGTTAAAAAAAATAGTTTGTCTTGCAACTGATGGTGCTCCTGCCATGACTGGCGTTCTTAAAGGAGTTGTGGCAAAATTAAAAGAAAAATGCAAAAAACAAGGTAATGCTTATTTTCAACATTTTCATTGGACCATTAATCAGCAAACATTATGCTCCAAAGTTTAAAATATCGATCATGTACTCAAAAATGTCACTAAAATTGTAAATTATATTCGTGCACGTGGCCAATCAGCGCCAATTTATAAAATTTCTAGAAGTTATAGGAAGTGAATACACCAATCTACCTTATAATACAGAAATTCGATAGCTTTCCAGTCATAAAGTTTTAAAGAGATTCTTTGAATTCCTGGACGAAATTATATTTTTTTTAGAATCGAAAAATTATGAATGTGGAATATTAAAAGATGACCAATGGATAAAGGACCTGGCTTTTTCAGTTAACATTACAAATCAACAAATCAACTTAGTCAACTTAATATCAAACTACAAAGTAAACAGCAAGTAGTTACTATATTATTTTACAATATTAACGTTTTTAAACAGAAAAAATAATACTTTGGAAAAAACAAATTCAAAAAGAAAATTTATCCCATTTTGAATGTTGCCAGTCATTATTACAAAAATTACCAGAATTGACATTTTCAGAATATGCCAAACAAATTAAATTATATGAATACTTATACATTATTTTGTGTGTAATTACCATGTTAATAAAATATCTGTTTGGTTTAAATTGTAGTTTTTTTTTGGTAATGCGGCCCGCAGCAGGTGTGTAATACTTGAAGTGGCCATTGGTGGTAAACAAGTTTGACATGCCTGAGCTAGACCCTTCCGCGTGATATTTTGGTTGGCGTAAGAGTGACGCCATTTATAGAAAATTGTTATTTTTCTGCGAGAACGGCATCGCAATAGGATTTTTAAGAGATGAGTATATGTTTTGTCAGGTCCGCTCATTACCCGCCGACTTACTGTTGCCCCGCAAAAGAAACTATTCGTTGCAGGACGAACAGCTTTAATATTCATATTTTCTTCCCTTCGGTCGCATATCGATAGTAAATGTAAATAGTAATTTTCGAATTTTGAACATACTTTTTCTCTAAAATAATCAGGAAAGCAGCAAAATATATAAATGTGATTTTAGATGTTAGTTTCCTATTTTCTGAAACACATGGTATATACCGAATTTAGTTTTGAATGATCGCGAGTGAGATACCACGTTAGGACTAGGGCTGGGCAATGGCACGTAGAAGAAGTTTGCATCATACACGGACTTTCTGGGTGGAGTTTAACGATCTAGGGTATCCTGCAGGGACATAAGGCGAAGCATTGTCTATCCTCGTCTTACTTAACGCCGTCACTGGCGCAACCTGAACGATGCTTGGGAAACTTGGGAAACTTTCTCATACGTATAGTCGATTTATTTGTATGTTTGTGTTAAAATCTGTGAGATAATCACCCATTATTTATTTCTTAATACTGTTACAAGTGTAAAATATACTCGCTAAATCACACATCGACTGATTTTTTTACGAATGAATACAAATTTCAAAAATCTATCGAGATATGTCGCTAGTTGTAGTATTAAGTACGAAAAGGACCACGGACTTACGTGTGTAGGAGAGATAGAGATTTTCAAATTCGAAGCTGCACTCGTGAGAGATAAATCTCGAAACGCGTCTGTAGATGGCTATTTACTTAATTTTTACACATTTTAGGGTTTAGTTTTATAGTTTAAAGTTTTTAAATTCAATTTAGTTTAATTTTCAAGTTAGTCCTGTGGGTACAAATAAACGATCTTAAACCAATGTTATTTATCTAGTAGTACTGGTAATAGCATGCAAATTTCTTTTGTATCATTCAATATCCAGCGTGGCACTAGCCAGGGAAGTAGTTGTTTCAATAAGTTATTTGTTTATATTACTTATTGTTAGTAAGATTTAATTTTGCAGAGTTATGAGCAGGTTGAACATTTACATATTCAGGCTATATTTCGTTTTATTAAATTTATTTAATGCTTCTGTAACAAGTGAGGTTGCCTCAAATTTATTTACAAAATAAAATGACATCTGTTATTACAAACGGAACTATAAGTCTCAAGAGAGTCATTTGAAACATCAAATATGAAAGATTTTGGTTATATTCTATCCTAAGACGAAAGGGCCAGGGTTTGATTTATATGCTGAATAAAAAATGTGGCAATGACCCACCGACGGGGAGGCTTAGGAGGCTTAATCCCCCTCGAGACCAACAAACGCGCGAGCATCAGTGAAATTGAGATAATATACTCTTCTACGTATGAATCATTTTACCAGTTTATTAATATTACTATCCTTAATAAAATGAACCACCAATACCTACATAATAAAACAATTGATTAACTTAATAATCAATTGTTCTATTTAATTTTGAAGTAAAATAATTTAAATATAAAAAAAATAGACAGAAGTTGACAAACCTAAAATCAACGTTATATACAGCGAGATCAGAAAGTCGAAAATAGTTGGCGACACATTTTCTGAAAATCTCTTTCATCCCGTGATTTTATATAAGTAGATACCAATATAGACATACGTGTCCTAATGCACCTATGAAGCAAACATGTACAACGTGCCGTTTTATACCCTCGTCGTTTCGTTTTATTGTATATTAATTCCTAGCACGATATCTCTCTTGCGATCGCGAAGCGAGCGAGCAAGCCTACGACGTACTTTAGGCGAGTATTGTGTAGCTGCTGAAAAGAAGTATTCTGATAATTATTCTGAACGAAGACAACTTAAGAAGTCCATATTTAGACGTTTGGTACGTAATTTAATGGAATTTGGTTAATTAAAAAAACCGTTTTCATGTCGTAAAAAACATTTACACGTCATAAAGAAAAAGCGAATACTGTTCTACTAGCCGTTGTTGAAAATCCTGAAATATCAACAAGACAAATTGAACGTCGGACTGGGGTAGCTAGATCACCGGCATCAACACCGATTTGGATTTAATATGTGGTTAGGTATTTTAGGTAGCAGAATAATAGGACCCTTTATTTATCACAACAATTTAAATTCCGAGCGGTATCCTGACCTGCTGCAGACTGAATCGGAAAACGCCTTGGATGAATTATCTCTAGCAATAATTAACAACTACTGGTTTCAGCAAGATGGCCCAGTGCATAACTCAAGAAATGTACAGGAATAATTGTCGCAGAGGTTTCCTGAAAAATGGATTAGAACTCACAGTGAAGTAGCTTAGCCAGCCCGATCACCAAATTTGAGCCCGTTAGATTTTTTCCTGTGGGGCTATGTAAAAAATCAAGTGTATGATTCAACTTTTGAAAAAACTTTCATACAGAAATTTCGAATAAATAACCATCGAAAATGACAATTTCGAATTGTCAAAAATTCTGCATTTTTTGCCACTGCAAACGGCACATAAAGAAATTTGTAGCTATCAAAAATTGTGGATTTTTTCTATTAAAAATGGTGATTTTTGATATTAAAAAAAAGAAAATGACTATTTCGAATTATCAAAATAAACGGCACGATTCAACGGTAAATGAAGAAATTAACAGCTGCCGAAAATTGTGTATTTTTACAATCAAAAACGGCATTTTTTGATATTAAAAAAGGAAATTGCAATTTTTGTATTGTTAAAAATTATGCATGTTTGCTACCACAAACGGTACGATTAAATGGCAAATAAAGAAATTTGCAGCAGCCAGAAATGGTGTTTTTTGCTATCAAAGACGGCATTCTTTGATAAAAAAAAAAGAAAATTTCAACTGCTAAAAATGACAATTTCGAACTGTCAAAAATCGCACTACTATCACAAATCGCACGTTAGCAGTAAAAAGGAAATTTTCAATTGCTGAAAATAACTATTCAGTACTGTCAAAAATTGCACATTACTGAAACCGGCAATAAATAAAAAAATTCCAAATGCCAAAAATGTTTAACAGTCAATATTTGAGCATTTCTACTATCACTATCGGCATTTTTCTATATTTAAAAAGGGAAATTTTCAACGGCCAAAAGTAACAATTATAAATTGTCAAAAATTGAACAATTCTACTGTCAGAAATGGCACTTTTTAATCGTAAAAAAATACATTTTTAACCGACAAAAATGACAATTTTGAATTGTCAAAAATTCTGCATTTCTGCCACCACAAACGGCACGATTCAGCGGTAAATAGAGAAATTTTCAGCTGCCAGGAATTATGGTTTTTTATTATCAAGGACGGCATTTTTTGATATTAAAAAAAGAAGTAAATTTCAACTGTTGAAAATGACAATTTCGAACTGTCAAAAAAACACTACTATCACAAATGGCATTTAGCAGTAAAAAGGAAATTTTCAATTGCTGAAAATAACTATTCAATACTGTCAAAAATTGTTAATTACTGAAAACGGCACGTTTTAACAATAGAAAGAAAATTTCCAAATGCCAAAAATGTTAGACTGACAAAATTTGAGCATTTCTACTATCACTATCGGCATTTTTCAATATTAAAATAGGAAAATTTCCAACGGCCAAAAGTAACAATTACAAATTGTCAAACATTGTGCAATTATACTGTCAGAAACGGCATTTTTCAATACTAAAAAAATACATTTTTAACCGTCAAAATGACAATTTCGAATTGTCAAAAATTCTGCATTTCTGCCATCACAAACGGCACGATTAAACGGTAAATACGGAAATAGGCAGCTGCAGAGAATTGTGGAATTTGACTATCAAAACCGGAATTTTTTGATATTTAAAAAAAGAAAATTTCAGCTGCTAAAAATGAAAATTTCGAATTCTCAAAACTTGTACATATCTACCATCACAAATGGCATGTTGGCAGTAAAAAGGAAATTTCAATTGCCAAAAATAACTATTCAGAACTGCCAAAACTGGCTCATTATTGCAAACGGTTTCATTTCAACAATAAAGTAATGAACAGAAAGAAAAATTCCAATTGCCAAAATTTTTTAACTGTCAAAATTTGAGCATCACTATCGGCATTTTTTTAATATTAAAAAAGGCAAATTTCCAATGGTCAAAAGTAACAATTACAAATTGTCAAAAATTCTGCACTTCTGCCACCACAAACGGTACGATTCAACAGTAAATAAAGAAATTAGTAGCATCCAAAAATTGTGAATTTTACAATAAAAAAGGCGTTTTTTGATTTTAAAAGAAAAAAGAAAATTTCAAATTTCAAAAATGACAACCGTCAAAAATCGCACATTTCTATCATCACAAAAGGCACATTGGCAGTAAAAAGAAAATTTTCAACTGCTAAAAATAACAATTTACAACTGTCAAAAATTGTTAATTTCTACTAAAATGTACAGTAATAATACAGCGAGATCGAATAAAAAATTAGTCAAAGCAGGTCATGAACAAAAAACCGCATGGATTTTCTTAGTTCCTAAATTTGAAAATATCAATATACGCCAGCTGGACACTTGCCAATAAGTTTAGGAATTTTGGCTCATAGCCAACTTTGACTAACTTTTATTCGATCACACTGTATTATACGCGTCGGATAGAACCGTGCCTGCTCGTTGTTGTACGTCAACTTTTTCGGATTCATCGAACATAACGTGGAACGCACTTTGTTATAATTTTTAATTTTGATGTGATTGTTAAAGTATACATTTACCGACTACATACAAGTTTAGTACATAAAATATTACTTTACTTTAATAAATTCATTTTCCAGGAGGGGACAGCTGCTCCCCTTGCCTCGACCTGCGGACACCCATGCCTACTAGATTAAGAACCTATAAAATATGAAAATGTCCTTTTCTCTTTTTTTGACTTTAGAAGCGTAATGTGTGATACATCGTTAAATTTGTAATAAAAAATGCTACCGTATACAAGGGGTTTCTACTTGTGAAGCCATATAAAAAAATGAAGTTATTTCTCGGAGATGAAACATCGGATAAAAAATTCGAAGACGCCATTTTGTAGAGCTTAAAAAGTGACAATGACAAAGTGCAATTAGTTTCTAATGTCTTTTAAAATAAATATAAATATTGGAAAAATCAAATTCCGAAAAATTGCATTTTTTGGAAAATTTCGAAAACGATAAACAATCAAGAATTTCTGCGATCGGCATATAAACATACTCTGAATAGTGCAAGTTTTACCTAATTTAAGCCACGCTGTATCTTTTACCGTTTTCAACATCCCCATGCTGTGCATTCTTATCTTGGACACGGTGTATATTTGTAGTAATTCAGCCAACATAAAAGTTTTGGAATATAGAAACGCCAAAGTGGCGGAATCAATTGCCTGAATTTTGTACTTTTGTACAATCTGAGTGGCATAATTACTGACAGATGTAGCAATTTGCTAACGACGGCAAATATAACAATAATAGTGTGAACAATAAATATTTATCTTTAACGGTGTTGTTTGGAATATTCATATTCCAATATTAATTTCCGTTTTTCTATTAGCTACTAACTGCGCTGATGAGACCTGAAAAGTCGAAACCGGTCCGTAAGTGTTCTGATAGGGAAACAATAATTATCGAATGTATTTATTTACGAACCCAGCAGATTCTTGGTCCAATTACAGCGAAACCTCATAATATAACTTAACAGTTATTTAAGCAACAAGGACGAATTAACATTTAAGGTAGGCGAATCGTCGCCAGCCGAAAATGTTAATTGTCATTACGTTCCGTGTTGCTTAAATTTTTTTTTCCGCTACCCGAAATATAATACTTAAAAAAGATCAGAAAACATTCTAAAATACGGGTTGTTACATTTGGGATTATAATTTTTATAGTCACCTATACGTCCTATGGCAACCCAGCAACCGAGAAAACAATGTCGAATTTTGTTAGTGTGTGTCAATCCAGTGAAATTTTCTGCGGGCATGGATGCAAACGAAGCTGCGAATATTGCGTGTAGAACCTGTTACTGGCAAAATCGAAAAGGTATGTGTTCTGTAACGATTCTTTTAAGCAGTGGTTATGTAAAAAAGATGCTGATGCTATAGACGAAAATGTGTTGCTCGCCTATATGTTGGAGCGTTACGCTTCTATTATTTTATTATGTTCCTAGGTCCGTAAGTAAAAAATTAAGTTCCGTCGTCAAATACAACAAGCACTACGAATGTTATCAGCCACTTACAGTAACTGTAACCATGGATGCAATGCTTATTTACGTTGCCAGTAGCGGAAAAAATTAATTATTATGAAATTAAAAGTAATACACAATTTGGACTATGACTATGCTATTAATAAAATAATATTACAAAACAAAATTAAATCAAAAATTAATGAATTATGGAAATAATAATTCAATCAGACATTAATTGAAATTCATGTATGTAGGGCATAGCCTCAGAGAATCTATTAAATAATACACAAAGCGAATAATTACCTGCAGCAAATGCCTACACAATATAACTCGTTTAACGTAATAATTACATCATCTCTACAATGTAATGCTCGTAGCTATTATCTATTAACAGTATCTTAAGGTACATAACCCTCGAGCATATATTTAGCTTGAAATGTCCGCGCTTTGTAGTTGTTCGTAAATGGTATTATTACAGCTTGGTAATAGCACTAGTTAACTGAAATTGTTTCAATGTTTGCAAATAAATGTTCATCGATTCCTGCACTATTTCCCATTTTCCGCAGGTGATGGATTTAATCAATAAGGATCGTATATTCAATGCACGTTTAAATTACACAACTTCGACCCGGTATGTAATTATTGTCACCTATTTTACATACGTCGGTCTATGCAGGCTGCTTTTATCAATTAGTTTATAAATATTTTTGGATAATTGGTGGACCTTTTATATGGGTTAGTCGTCAAAATTATGTTTGTTAAATACATACAATAAAAGATGTCGCTATAATCGAAATAGTATTTTTTTAATACAAACATTCTAAAATTTAATGACACTGGTTCATTATTTATCTCTTAGCTAATAAGTTTGTTTATAATAGTAGACATCAATGCTTCACAGACAACTAAAATAAGCTCATTTATGAATTGATCTTACGTTGCATGGGCCGGGAACATAAAAGTAACATCATACGCCCGCCGTAAGACCATTCGATCTTACAGAAATATTTTTTATTGTTGAAAAAAATATAAAGAGTTATCAAACTCAATTTTTGTATTTTCCGCAAATATGAAACCTTTTTTGGTGGAAAGGTTTTATTTAGAGGAAATATATGAATATGTATTTGGATTCCGCGTTTAAAAAAAATGCTTAAATTATTTTTGGTCATTGATATTTGTCTTTATGTATGAGTTTTTTTTAACAAATATCATTATTGCAGCAAATAGAAACCATAAATATCAATCAATATTTTCACAATCCCGAAATAGTCAATACACACGTTTTTTACGCTAGAGGATAGGCTTTGAAATTTTGTACATTTGCGAAATCACGCTATCAAGATTTATTCAGAAGTTATAGCCAAAACATTAAAATATGGCCAATGTTTGGGGCATGTTTTTTAGCCGAAACAAAGATTAGATTAGATTAGATTAGACGGAGTCGATTGGCTGTGCTGAGCCTTACAGCACTGCGACCTGTTTAGATCTTTTGTACTAATACCCTACTGCTATTTGATTCCCAGAAATTCAACTTCCCTGACAAGGTCAATTAATTTCCTGGGAGGTAATGACCTGATCCGTTCTGGCGTTACCGCCATACCTCCGGTTAGGGCCTGCCTGGTGGTAGCTAGAGCTACACACTCGCATAATATGTGTTCGGCCGTTTCTTCTGCCGATTCACATAATCTGCATGTGGTGTTATCCACTTCGCCCATATTGTGGAGATGGTACTTCACTGGGCAGTGTCCTGTTAGGAGACCGGTGATTAGTCTTATCTCGGTTTTGGTGAGGCGTAAGAGCTGTTTGGCTCTATTTGGCGAGAAGTCAATAAACATTTTGGAAACAACACAATACGTATCAAATATTTGGCCCCCCTCTACAAATCCACAAAATTAAAATTGAAGAGGAACACTAGGGTTGGTGCCCTTGTGAATTACATTAGGACTATTGTTAGAAGCTATAAAAGGGGATTTTGTTTCGATATTTGTTTCATTTTGAGATTTTCGTTAATTCAAGTTAATTCCTGATTTTGTTAAAATATTCAACTTGTTTTTTTATACGATCTGGACTGAATTTCATAAGCGAATCAGATTGATTACTTTTAATTACATTTAATACATCGTTGTCGTTATGAAATATCAATTTTAAAGTTCTCAGCCTATTATTGTTATTAGCAATTCCCAAACAAAAAGCCTTCGCTAGTTTGAATTAGAGCTTAGAAGAACGACAACTTAGCGCATTTTGCGAATGACGGGTTTACATTCATATAAGATTATGTTGGTCTAAAAACTGAAGCTGCTTGGGCATTACGGCAACATGAAACGGATCATAATTTTGGGCACAAATTATCTTCCTAGACGAAGCTCATTTATGGTTAAGTGGATATGTTAACAAACCAAATTGTCGTTTTTGTTGTAGAAACAATCCACAATAGATTCAGGAGAAACCCTTACATCCACAAAAGGTCACTGAATGAGGTGGTTTGTGGCACAGTGGCATCATCGGACCATTTTTTTTTACGAAAAGTATGTACGAGATAATAATAACTAAATTTATAAGTTATATATCATAGAAAAAATAAAACTGGCTAAATATGTGTGCCCTGTGGCACACATAATGTGACTGATATTAGGGACGATAAAAAGAAATAATTAATTTTAACCTGCTGAGTCCGATCAGTTAGGAAGAAATTTAACCAAGACAAAGTTGCGTCATTGAGTTGGAGAAGTCGGTATAGATTACATCCACTTGCTTGTGCATTTACTAGTCATTTGACAGGAATTGTTTGAACTCAAGGTAAGTAGTTGAATTGCAGTTCTGAAAGCCGTCCTGTATAGTGGATATAACCGGATGGGAAATCCATGCTAAATATTCACTCACAATTTTGTCGAGAAGTTTTGGAATCGTCGATTGTAAGGATATGCTTCGGTAATTCTTAGCAATTATACGATTTCCATTTCTTAAAATAGGAGATAGGTCACCTTAATTGAGTGAGTGCCAGAAATAGAGTTAGAGAAATGTAATAATAATAGTGCAGCATGAGAGGCATCTTTTTCTTTGCCTCGCCTACAGAAATCCACGAGTCGCCGCTGAAAAGGACGTCTATTTTTATAGAATTTTGTTTTAAATAACTATAAATTATTGAAGCTTGTATTTGAGACATTGAAAAGGAAAGTGGTGTAAGTCAGCTTATTGACAACATTTAGAATATAGTTACCAATACACAATTTCTATAAATCGACTATTGTGTCACAGATGTCGCTCAAAACGCTCGGTAACCTAGTTTATAGTACAATCCTTTGACTATATACTATTGGACTGCTTCATGAGTGTCTCCAAGCAACGGTGGCGCGGCGGGACCCTAAATGGTTGCGGTATGTTACTAAATTGGTGGTTATTTTGTGTCTATGACATATGACTCTATGAGCTCGCATTGCATATTGTGTTACCCTGCAATTTATTCACACCTTTGAATATATAAACATTTATATTGTCAAATGTTCACACCATGTCAAAATATTGCTATGCGAAAGGCTGCAATGTGTCCACGTATATGCCAACGCGGTTATAATACTCGTCAGCTGATGTACACGTCAGTTGACTTTTGACTTATAACCTAAAATTCTGTATTAGATTTCCATCAAATCCGGAACTTCGTAAATTATGGGTTGATGCTTTGCTTGTAAAGAACAGGCAGGAAATTGGACCTGAGTTGCCGAAATATGCTCGCATTTGCATTCTCCACGTTGCTGATGAATACATCGAGAAATATTTTTTTTGCTTTCCGGTTTTTAAATTACGCTCCATTTTCGGCTCCGGGGCGGGACTTATATCGGGCTCTAGCTCGTGGACAACTGATCATATGGGAAATGGAGGGGGAATAGCAGTCCATTAGTATATAGTCAAAGGTACAATCGCGCAGAGGCGACAGTGACTCATCGCTCCATGTTGCCTGAATTAAGTTTCTAGTAAACGTGTGTCCATAAAATAATTCGATTCAGTCTAGGCGGGAAATTTAAAAATTCTCGAGCGTGCAAATATTTTCCCGACGAAACTTTGCGAGTGCATTTTTCGGCAATCGGTAAAGACAATTTGTCATTAAATTTAACCTTTTTATAAATGAAATGGATACAATCAATTCTGCTCTTAACTAAATAGAAATCTGAGACGGTCAAAACCAGATACAAGCACGTGAATTTTGAGGTTAGAATAGATAGAATGAGAAAAGACATACGTTGCACTTAGCCCTTGAATTTACATATCGACATACGTTTCGTTTTTCTTAAGCATGCGAACGAGTATAGATATTTATCCAGACGCGATTATTACATCGAAAAATCATGAGTCACTGTCGCCTCTGCGCGATTGTACTATACAAAATATTTCGAGGAAAAGTGGTGCAAGTCAGACTTACACCATTTTACTTTTCAACCATTCGACTATACGTAACTCTTACACAAAAAGTGAATAGAAATGAGTGAATCTAGTGAATTCAAAGAAATCGCAATTTAGGAAATCCGATTTTTTTTTTCGATGAGCGACAGATGGCGCTATAATAGGCAAAACATTTATTGAATTAAATTTATTTCTCGCATAAAATGACAAATTATGACATTTTTTTCGTAGTCATCTCTTAAATAAGGCGTTGATTGAAGTCATTTGTAATTTTATATCATCAATAAGTTTTTATGTGCGATATCTGGGATAAAGGTAAAAGTATTATTTGTAGAAAAAATTCGCAGAAACGAATAAAAATTAATTTGAATATCAAATTCCATTCCACTTTTTTATATTGTAGTGATGTATGAATTTGTGATGTATGAATTTTTGTAAAAACAAACTGGTGTTTGTTTAATTAAAAAGAATTTTTTTTTTGTTAATTGAAAAAAAAAATCGAATAAAAACCTAATATATTTTAGAGTAGAATACAAACCTGCAATAAAAAATAGGGGTGCGTATTTAATATTTCAGGGGTTTATATTTCACACCACATGATAGAGCTCAAAAAAAAAATTAGACGTATTTTTTTCTATGTCAATCCGATTTGTATTTCGCGAGATATTTGGGGTGTACGGGTGGTCTGAAACGCCCCGTATACTTTTAAACACAAGAATGTATAAACTCAAGAAATGATATGAACCATAAATAATAATGTAGAGGCTGACGGCTTGGTTTTTCACTGACATTTGTTTCCACGGTAACGTTAAGCATGTGCTTCCGATAAAAGTTAACGCATACAATTGTGCGCTGTCTGTTTTTAATTATCTTAACTATCAGAATGAAGCTCAACAAAGTTGTCGTAGGTAAAGCATAGTGTACAACTTGCATGGAATGACTACTTGAGAGAAATGTATGTCATTCCATGCTCGTTGTACAATATACTATTGTTGCAACTGAGAAAGAGGTTGTTTAGAGTATTAACGAATGATTTCAATTTTAATTTTTGGCTCAACTTGTTTTACGACATTTTTCCATAGATATCGTACAAAACGATATTTTACAAACAAAATCAAATGAATATTGGTTTTTGAATTACAAAAATTGCAGAGTTTGAAGAAAATCTCCTTCGATATCGAGACAAATTTGAGTTTGTCAGGAATAGAACGAATACTGAAAATTTGCTCAAAATGAACGTCTTCAAATTGACAAAGTTAGCGATCTTACAACTTCGTATCGGCTATTCCAGCTGCCAGTGCTTCAATAGAACGCAGATTTTCAGTTTTAAAACGCACTAATAACTTCATGAGAAATTCTACAGGAGAAAAATACTCTCAAATTTGGCTATATTATTGATAGAAAAGAATCTTGTCAAGAACCTATCTCAAAACCCCAAATTTTATGAAGACGTTATAGATTAATTTTCAAAAGAAAATAGAAGAATAGAACTTCATTATAAATAGGTAAGTAAATTTAACTCACTTTCCTTGCTGCAGACACATCCTTTGGAAAATAACATATTATCATGAAGGATGTTAATATAGTCGACCAATCGGAAAATGATCCATCCCTCGTGTGCTTCTTAAAAGAAGAGAAAACGCATTTGCAACGAGTGCTGTACTGTTAGTCTTACTGCAGTATTGAAAGAGTTACAATTATGGCTGATTGTTTGGAAAATTACAAACCTAAACATACAATTAGTAGTATTGATTCAAACACGGAAAATATTGTGTTAAATGTATTGGAATTTTCTAAATTAGAAAAAGATAAATATGGTGTCGGTGAAAGATAGTTTCTAAGTGTACAAACCTGAGTTGCAAAAGCCGTAAAAATGTGTGATAAAACAGTGCGAAATATTATTAAACTGAACGAAGAAAGAAGTTTGTCCATGAACGTCGATGCGGATGGTAATCAAATGTCCACGTCTCGAATTGTATGAGAGAATCAGAGAAGGAAGATAATATATTCGAAAAAGATTTGTGTCAAAACTCAACGAGAATTTATTATACGATATGTGTACAAAAAAATAAAACCTGAGGCTTCAAACACTACTCGATGAAATCAAAAGAAAGCGTTGTTGCACATCAGTCGAGCTAAGCTACACACTTAAAATCCATAGGATTGAGATGGAAATTTTTGAGTGATAAAAAGGCCATTGTGAAACTCGGAAAAACTTTAAATATGCAACACAGGGAGGGAACAAATTATAAAAAAATTGTTTACCTGAACGAAACGAACTGTAAAAGCATGGGAAGACGATTCCGTAAAAAGTGTCGAGGATCGCGGTTCTTCTGAAGGGACAAGGTATAATTTTTGCATGCTGTAACACAAGACGGATTTGTAAATAAACTAGAGTGAATTTTTCCTTCAAAATTAAAGAGCGCCGTTTATCATGATGGTATGAATTACGAATACTTTAAATAATTATTTATTGAATTATTAAACACTTTGGAAGAAGCATCTGTAATAGTTTTAGATAATGCCCCATATCACTCATTCATTAGCAAAAAGCCGAAAGGTTAAGGCAACAAGAAATTGATTTCGAGGGCAATTTATTGAAAACTGAGTTATTGGCGTTGGCTAGAAGACATAAAGAATAAACGATATACGAAATCGACAGAGCATGGTAATATGGTTTCTCGATTGCCGTCATACTACTGACAATTCAATTTTATCAAATTGGTATGGGGCATCGCAAAGAATTATTACAACTGCCATATTGGAGAGCAAGGTTAAAGTAAAGAAACTGTGTTGCAATTGTGGCAGGAGAGTTTACAACAAGTGTTTCGAGAAGTGTGGAAAAAGTGCTGCATCCATGTGAACAATGCTATTTTAAAAGTGTAGTGGGAGCGAGAATGTTTTTTGAATGAAGTAGAACCTCGAATCATAAACACATGCGATGCCACCGACGCGAGTGTTCTTGGCCCTTTTGGTCTCGATCTTGACGAACTTGACTGAGAGTGCGATCTACAGTAGAACATTTGTCAACTACTTGTTAATCGTCATTAATTTTCTTTATTCACTAATTTATGGTATAGTATGTATATAAAATTCTTAAATAAATTGTTCATGAAATATGATGACAAAGATTGTAAACAGTTTTGCACTTAAATTTTTAAATGATTTGCATATATCATAATGTTGTATTTACCTCTATGTGTGATGATGAAATAATTGCTGTCCATAAAATTTGAAAATAAACTGTTATAATTTATAAAAGAAAGTATTAAATAAATTCAAAAAAACAAAATATAGCCTGAATATATAAATATTCAACCTGTTCGTAACTCTGCAAGCAAAATTAAGTCTTACTAAGACTATAAACAAATAACTATTATTATTTATTTATTCGAGTATTCGGTTTTCCAACTGAAAACAAGATCATTTATTTCTTCACATCTGTACTTTCACTAATCACCTAAATTCAGGTATAAAATCAGTCCAACCCTTCTATAATCTCCTCATTTGTTTACGACTCCTTCACGGTCACGGTCACCTTCACGTAAGTGTATTTTATTCTTTAACATTCAATTTAAATGCGAAGCTGCACTGATGAGAGATAAATCTCGAAACGCGTCTGCAGATGGCTTTTTACTTAATTTTTAGATACTTTTGGGTTCAGTTTTATAATTTAAAGTTTTCAAATTCAATTTAGTTTCATTTTTCAAGTTAGTCCTGTGGGTAGAAATAAGGGATCTTAAACCAATGTTATTTCACTAGTAGTACTAGTAATAACATGCAAATTTCTTTTGTATCATTCAATATCCGGCGTGGCACTAGCCAGGGTAGTAGTTGTTTCAATAAGTTATTTGTTTATAGTCTTAGTAAGACTTAATTTTGCTTGCAGAGTTACGAACAGGTTGAATATTTATATATTCAGGCTATATTTCGTTTTTTTGAATTTATGTTATAATTTAGTAAACATTTTTATTAATTTTCAAATAGACAAAGTTTGAGTAAAAGCCAGTGTTCAAAACTATTTAGAGTAACTGGTTAAAAACATCTTTTGTCCACGTCCATTATAGTTTACAGTTGTTCTCTCCGTTCCGTAAATTATGCTTGTCTTTTTCTATCTTGGATTAAAAGTATGTTTTTATTGCTACTACCTGTCCTGCAACCCTAGTGGGATGAGATCGTATTGAAAATCATAACTTGGAGGTTACACAA
The DNA here is from genome assembly GCA_910593695.2 of Ocypus olens. Taxonomy (NCBI): domain Eukaryota; kingdom Metazoa; phylum Arthropoda; class Insecta; order Coleoptera; family Staphylinidae; genus Ocypus; species Ocypus olens. Next base: position 16,257,588 of record OU343061.1, read on the forward strand.
TCAGATCCTTCCATTGTGCCAAAGATTTGTACCTTAAGTGGTTTACATCTTATCGGAACGATTTCGCTGAATGTACTATATGCCGGTTAACGGTGCCAATGTTGTGAAAGCGACTTTCATCACTTCATAAAATTTTATATCTTGGATCGTGAAAATATAACGAGTGGCAGATGGTCAAGTAGCCGACGCCAAAAACACACAAAAAAAACTTGCAACGTCTTCGAGTTTGATTAATATTTCAGCAATGAAAGATATCCTCGAGTGTTAATCCTTGCACTAAATACACTTTGAATGTACTTTGAATTTTATTAGTTTTCAACACTTTGTGGACTAATAATTTCTTCAAATTTTCAAGAAAGAAGTATATTAGACACATGCGGATTCGCTTGTGCATATTTCAAAACATTTTTGAAATATACATTAGATCTAGCATTTTCCGGCGTGCTTTAAGCTTTCCATCTGGAGAATAAACTCTGCTTAATCTTTCTCCTAACTTGACGAAGGTATTATTATTTGGCGTTCGACATTTTTTTTCTTTTGATTCCATTAATATTCTCTTATTTTACAATAAAACTCCCAAATAATATGGTATCGTTGAATTTGTCTTAAAATCACCTTTACAAAATTCCTCCAATATATAGGGTGTCTCATTTGTAATTGTGTAGTTGATATCAACCGAAAAATGGAGAACGGTGAATGAAGTCTAAGTAATCAGAAAGAGACATCATTTCTAACCATTTAAAACCACCAAATTTTATACTTCTAACCACAAAAAACAAAAACGATATATATATTTACTAATTCTGTTAGGATTTTAAAATTTTGCAGAATATATTTGTGTCCTAGGATGCATTTCAAGAAAATATGTTTGATTATACAGGATGTCCCAAAAAAGTGTGGCGTAATGTAATTTTATTGAAATCGGTTGAGTAATATAATATTGGTTAAAAAAAATAATAGAAAAATAAAATTAGTCCCTCGTTAGTAAAATTATACAAGGTACTTATTAAATAAGGTCTGACAGTCTGGGTAACCAAGTTTTATTGATTTGAATTATACAGGGTGCCCACAATTTAGTGTCAAACTTAGAAAACTTTGAAGCACTTTATTATTCTTATTTTAAATTTGAGCCCGTATATTTTAAATGTCATTCCATACGGAATTAAAAAAAAACATTTTTTTTCTAATTACAACACTATCGCAATTCCTAACACATTGAAAGTTATTGCGTACTTTTTATAAAATGAAGTTTGGGGTATATTGTTTTGATCATGTGCTCTTTCTGCTCACCTGAACACATTGCACCATGTACCGGATTTTAACAACACCGAAGTGATTGATGATGGCATATTTTACAAAAACCGGTAATCTCTGATGATTCATATTAAAAAAAAATAACATAGCAATTGATTTTAAATTAGACACAGACAATTTAAGTATCATCTACGCACACATTATTACTCTATCCGATACACTACAGCAAACACCTCAACTGAACCTAATGCATCAATATCACTTCTCGTAAAAACTAGTTAATGTTATAATTTACATTTAATGATTAGGTCTCACCACCACTCACAATAAATAATATAATGTTTTTTTCACCTGCCATTATTGAAATTCTAGCTTCAATAAATCGACATTTGTTCACATTTACATATTTATAAGCGAGTTTATTGCAAAATGACATGTCCAGTAAAAAGAGTAAGATCAAAGGCGGACGAGACAGGTGGAACATGGTCCCAAACGAAGCAACGGAAACCACTGAAATATTAACCGCACCAATGAGCGTTAACTGAACTTGTAATTTTGTATACAATTTAATTTGCAAATGCAAATATTTCGAACTGAATCGTATAAATTGGATTATGTGTAACATGCTACCGGCTGGGATCGAACCTGCAACCTCCAGATTGTCCGTCTGGGGCGCTTCCATTAGCGCAGTTTCGGTCCAGACAGATCAAATGCACACTCTCAATCCAATAGCGGCGTTCACACGTACGCGCAATCCCGCACGCGTGGACAACCCTGTTCCAATCCCGCGAGGTTGGACGTGCCTGTGAATGCTAGAACATTGCACATTTTACGAATGCAAACTTTTCGTCTCGATCTTAGCGCGCGGGATCAGTTATTGCGTTAAATTCTTGCCACGTGCTTGATGCGAGAACGGAGGATAAAATTGCACTCACATTTGCTTAACACGATTGAAACGACACGTCCCCGTCCTGAGTTAGGATCGCGCGATAGAATAAAGGTTTCCAAAACGCGCGAAAGAGTGAACGCCACTAATTTTAGTTCGTAGGAGACGGTTCGACGGCGATATTACGCGCTAAACTAATTATTTAAAAATACTAATTAAACTACGAAAAAGGTGGGAATCATTCTTTCACATGAAAATATTATTGTTTGTCGATAAACCTCGTACCGATGAAATTCTGGGCGAAGGATGAGAAAGAAAATGCGCTCACATGTAACTTATATGAGGCATTCTTTTACAAATCGAACGGAAATACGGAGTCTATTTTTCTATTAGCCTCAATTTTTTTTACGCGTTGCCTATACAAAATAAGCCGACCCGTATTTTTGCGTTTTTTTTTCGTCAGTATTTTTGAAAATACAGACAGGTAAAGTTTTGAAAACTCGGTTATTATGCATGTCTTTAGATCGTTTTAACTCCCTTTCTATTAGTTGTATGGAGCTCAATTAGGGCTCATTTTAAAGGTAACAGAATTGTCTTCAGTCTGATGTTAATTAATATTACTTTCGTTGTTAATTTATAATTATTATAAACAATTAAAATATTGAAAGTCATTTTACTACTCAAGGCCATCACTTTAAAAACTTGGAAAAAAATACCACTGTATTCCTCGTTTCATTTCATATAAAAATCATTTTTTTTGGAATGGTCATTTGATTACATCAGTATAAAAGAAATTAATTTGTACGGCAAAACGCGCAAAGCGGCGGGCGACGACGAGCGCTGGGTCCATGGCGCCGTACTTTACCAGTCATTAAGTGTGAGAGAAGTGAAAAGAAAGGTAAAAAATATTACAATCGACTATTAATTATTATTATTCCATTCAATAATGGTTATCTTGCTTTCACAACCGTCCTTGAAATAATGCAGACCTGCCCCTTGAGCGTTCTTCTTGCCAAAGGGCACACATTCTTTCAAGGAAAAATTCAGTTTTACAACCCTCGCGGTTCAGGTGTTGTCGCCACTTGTAAATACTATGATTTTTGAAGGAGAGGTAGTTCCTAATACATGTAGTTTTATGAAAGTTAACACTCAGTTGAAATTTATTTCACCCCTCGAAGACACTTACAACGGCCATTGTGTTCCGTGAAATTCAGAACCGCGATAACACAAAGAAACAGTTGAATGTAGACGATTTTAATTTTTGCAGTTTACGTTTTACTAAATTCAATAAAACGAAATGTAGCCTGAATATATAAATATTCAACCTGTTCATAACTCTGCAAGCAAAATTAAGTCTTACTAAGACTATAAACAAATAACTTATTGAAAAAACTACTTCCCTGGCTAGTGCCACGTCAGATATTGAATGATACGAAAGAAATGTGCATGTTATTATTAGTACTACTAGCGAAATAACATTGGTTTAAGATCGTTTCAATAAGTTATTTGTTTATAGTCTTAGTAAGACTTAATTTTGCTTGCAGAGTTTCGAACGGGTTGAATATTCATATATTCAGGCAACATTTCGTTTTATTGAATTTATTTAATGCTTTCTGCAACAATTAAGGTTGTTTCTAATTTGTTTAAGTTTTATTATACGTAGACTTAGTTTTAAGTGTGTATTATGTGATTTAAAGTGTTGTATTTTGTGAAAAAATGTAAGTAATATATTATTATTCAATGATGGGCATTTTAGTGCCCAATGCGTTCTATACTATATCGTGTAATACTAAGTGTAGATTAGATTACATTGCCGAAAACATCAAAGAAATTACTTCAGCCGAAAGTCCGGAGCGATGTGTGCTGTAATCCATATTAGTTGAATCCACATCCAAAAACGAAAAGACAGACATTGAGAAAAGTGACAAAAAATAAACTAATCGAATTAAATATACCAGCTACAGAAGAATTTCTACAAATGGTTATTTGTACCTTTTGTCACATCCGACATCGTAAACCTTCCAGTACAATTGTGAAAAAAAACCAACAGGTGTTTATAAATTACTATATCCTACAGGTCAAGTCTTTTATTTGTTGTAGTTAATTTTATTAATACGTCATTAAATATTCAACCTGTTCTGACTCAAAATTAAGTCTTACTAATACTATAAACAAATAATTTATTAACCCAGATAGGCCTGAAACTTTTTTTTCTAAAAATTCGAAATTTTTTTGTTTAAATGTCATTCTTTTGAGTTAAAAATGAAAAATTTGAAAAAAAAATTGGTTATTGATATTTTAGAAAAGAGGTGTCTGTTTAAAAGGACGGTAGGCCTTTGCACTAATAAGAAAATATATATAAACATTTTATTTATCAACAAATACAACGTAAAATATTTCTGAAAACGTCAAAGTAAAGTGCAAGTAGAATTTTAAATTTTATATATTTTATTCTGCCGTGTGATATGCTTTGAAACATGTTTTAGGATGTAATGAAATGTCACATTTTTCACATTTAAATTGTACCTTTTTGTGACAAACCCCACAGCGCGTTTGATTTTCTTTGTTCACAATAATATTATTTCTTACCGCGTATAGATATTCTGTACAAGCTTACATTATGGTCACACCTATCAACGCCTCCCATGTTCTTGTTATATTCTTTTATTAGATTTGGCTGCTCAATCTGAATTTGTTTTTTCTCTTTGCTGGAAAAGCGTTTAACTTTTGACAGAGGAGTGACTGTGTTAGCATTTGGAGCAATTGATACAACATTGTTATCATTCCATTTACAATATTTCACTATATTATTGTTTTTTCCAACATATAAGAAAAAGCACCTCTGTCTTTTTTTTTCATTTCTGCTACTGTCGACGTTGGGCATTTTGCTGTTCTGTTCTCTCTTATTGTGCCCGTTCCTTTGACTCCCCTAGATTTTAACTCACAAAGCAACGGTATTGAGGTAAAAAAATTATCAAAATAAAGGTGGAATGGACAATTTTTCCAATTGGGTTGCAGCAAATCAGCGTATTGCAAAATTACGCTAGCACCTAATCCCAAACTTTTGTACTGCTCAGCTAATACTGTTGACGATCCCTGATAAGGTTCAAACCATACTGTGTACCCTGTTCTGGTAGTACCCATCCACAATTTGTAACCCCATCTTATGGGTTTTCCACGGATGTATTGCTTGCAGCCATGACGACCATAATAGGGCACCATAGCTTCATCGACACTGTGATTTTCTTCTGGTGGTGCAAATGCTAGAAAGTTTTTGTTTATAGCATCGAACAGTGGTCTAATTTTTGCGTATTTATCATTTTTATTAAGATTAGTATTATCGTTGAAATGTATATTTTTCATAATTTCAATAAAACGATCTCTAGAAATTGCCTGAGAAATCAGTTTATTTCTAGGTAAACATACATATCCGCTTACTATCAGAATACCTATAAAACATCTTATTTCATCAGGTGTTATATTTCCAGTGTTATTTTTCTGAGCAGCGTATGTGTTAGTGTACGTATTTATAAGATATATTACCTTATCATTGATGAAAAGATTAAAATATTCCATAGGTGTCAGCAATTGCTTTACAGTTGCTGTATCTAACCATTCATTGAAATTATTCAGACTTAAGTCTTCATTTATCCAACAATATGAAGATTTTTGTCATATTTTGGTTTTCTTGGCATCTGTTTTGATATTTCTGATAATGGTGTTAAATCTTCCGATTCAAATGAAGAATCTAAAATTGTTTCTGCTGGTGCTCGGAGTTGACGCCCTGGTAAATTCTTGAGGTTCATGTTGTCTTCCTCTCCGGAATCTTCATCTGTGACTTCGCATACATCGTCGGGAGGAAATACTACAATTCCTTCTGGTTGTTCACGGATCTCATCAGGATTTTCTATCTCAGCTATAAGCTCGTGCAATTTCAACGGTCTTCTGAAAGATTGTATCCAAAATATTATACAGCAACTAAAAGGCCTACCGTCCTTTTAAAATGACACTTAAATTTACAGTTAATTTTCACGTGCAAATATAACCAAAAAAATTCAAGGTTATGTCTATCTTATATATTCACCTTTTATAAATATATAGTATAAAAATCAAATATTTTAAATACATACTAATATAACTAATACGTACCTCCACTCATACATGTTCACGGACATACAAAACTCGTACGAATGTTCACTTGCTGGATCGGCACAGTTGCATTTATTTTATAGCCACTAACACAAAACACATGCTCAAGTAATTCTCTGTCATATATAGGTAGTGCCATCTATGAGAAAAACGCCAAACTTTTAAAATACTGAAAACATTGTAGTGTCCTTTTAAAAGGACGGTAGGCTTATCTGGGTTAAAACAACTACTTCCCTGGCTAGTGCCACGGCGGATATTTAATGATACGAAAGAAATTTGTATTGATAGGAACTTCTCCTATCAAAGAAGACATAATGCACCAGAAGAGATATTCTTCAGAAAAACTACAGAATATAAATGAAGCACTGAAAAAGTTTTTGGTACTATTTCACATAATGTACAGAGTGATGAGGATGAAGATGAAGTCAATATTGTACAAAAACTTATAGAACGATACAATACAACAGAAGATAAAACTATGCAGATACGAATACTAACAAAGGGAATATAATCAACTCCAAATCCTAAATCCCATTCAACCTTCGAAAGAAGCGTAATAGAATCGACAATTGCCCTCATTTACTTTTTAACCAATGAAATCGAATAACGTTGATGACATGATCCAATAAAATTCCAATTACGATGCGTAACAGACCACGCTGCATGTTATGCATGGCAATTCACCCTGGGTGGTATCTAATCAGATAATCCATCATGTTGGTATTGCCTAGCAACGCGTTGGTACATTTTCTATAACATATAAAACGTCAGTTATTGCCGGACTTTTAAGCAATTTGCTCCTGAATTCGATTTGTTTGTATTTTCGAGTGAAGTGTTAGTGTTTTCATCAATAATAGTATTCATAGGCATTTCTCAAAATATTGGTAAGCTCATTTTTACTACAATTATTGTGACGCAGATTAATACACGTCTGACACTTGGTGTCACTAAATTTAACTTTTCAAATTATGAAGTATGAACTTTCTGTTCGGCCAATTGTCTTCTCGAATCCAACTCGTGACTGATTTTTCCCTAGGCAATTATTAGCGTCTGGATCACTCTTGCTTGTTGCTTCTAGAAAATCGTGATCCTGCCGCTAATAATTGCTGGCAAAATCATAGGCACTCGTTATATTACTGTTGATAATTACATTTATCAATCGGACACGCAGAGCCGAGTATTGCCTGGAAAAAAAGATACAGTTTCCATAAAAATAGACGGACTAAGAGTACAGTTGCAAAAGAGATTGGTTTTGAATAATTTAAAAGAACTGTATCAAGAATTTAAAACTGCGAATCCAGATGTGAAATGCAGTTTTTCAAAATTTGCATCTTTGCGATCGAAACATTGTGTATTAGCAGGAGCAAGTGGTACCCATTCTGTCTGCGTTTGCGCCATACATGAAAATGTTAGGTTATTAATTGATGGTGCAAATATTGGAAGATTGGCAAGGGATTCACCGCAGGCATTAAAAATTACAATGATTGCTTAAAATCGTATGATTTGTAGTCCGTCTTCAACAAAATGTTATTTAGGAAAATGTGAGACATGTCCCGGTATCACAAATATTATACAACAAACAGGAAAATCTTGTGACGATAATTTAATTGATTGTATAACTTACAAGCAATGGACTACTGTTGACAGGTCTACGTTGCAGACCTTACTATCTCCCGTAGAAGATTATTTAAAAAAGTTATAAAATGGTTTATCCAAATTACTACTGCATTCATTTTTTGTAAGAAAGCAAAATGAATTTTTAAATAATACAAAACAGAGTCTGCCACGAGGTGAATGCATTATTATCTGCGACCTTTTGAAAATTACGCTTTTGTAATCCAAAATTCCATTCAGGGCATACACTGGAACAACGGTCAAGCGACAGTGCATCCATTTGCAATATATTATCAAGATATAGACAATAAAGTGAAAATGAAAAGTTTAGTAATGATTTCCGAATGTTCGCACCATGATACCATTGCGTTTCACGTTTTTCAAAAACATTTAATCCAATTTATAACAATTTATTTGATAAACATTAAAACAATCATTTACTTTTCTGATGGGGCAAGTGCTCAATATAAAAATTTAAAAAAAATTCATTAATTTATGTCACCACGAAGAAGACTTTGGTAGAACAGCAGAATGGCACTTGACCGTGTGATGGTTTGGGTGGAACTTTGAAACGTTTAGCAACTAGGACTAACCTTCAACGGATTCACAATCCGATTCAAACTCCGCAAGATTTGTTTACTTGGGCAAGTTAATCGTTACCAAATATTGCTTGTCGATTTGTTCCCAATGAAGAGTATAACGAGGAAGAGAAATTTCTGGAAATACGCTTTAGGAAGGTTTTGAGTATTAAAGGTACTTTAGGGTTTCATTGCATAATACCAATAAGCAAAAATAAACTACAAGCAATAGTATATTGTATAACGAGCATGGAATGACATACATTTCTCGCGAGTATGAAGTTTGCAGCATGAGCCGAAAGGCGAATGCTGCAATTCATAAGAGCGAGAAATAGTCATTCCATGCGAGTTGTACACTATGCTTTACCTACGACAACTTTGTTGAGCTTCATTGTGATAGTTAAGATAATTAAAAACCGAGAGCGGACAATTCGTACGCGATAACTTTTATCAGAGTCACCTGCTTAACGTTACCGCGGAAACAAATGTCAGTCAAAAACCAAGCCGCCAGCTCCGGCTGTTCCGACATTATTTATGGTTCATATCATTTCTCGAATTTCTACACTTTTAGTGTTTAAAAGTATATATAAATGGTATGGAGACAAACATCGAAAACAACAAATTTGCCGAGGTACTACAACTAACGCCCCATGTATGTAGAAGCGGCGAAGCAAACATCTTTAAATCTACTCCGTCATTTTGACACATTGAAGGTTAGGCTTCACGTGTGACAGTACAGTGTTGGAATATATTCTAGCACAGATAATCGATGCGAGAATGAAATGCGTGGGCAATGCACTACATATACCAATCATTAACAAGCATGTAATGAGCATATATCCAAGTTGTCGTAGGTAAAGCAATTTTCATTACACGAGATATTTATATATGCAAACATTTCGAAAGAGTAATCATACAATCAATGACGTTTGGTTAATAAATTCATATACATTTTTAATTACTTTTGAATTTATTTATTTCCTTATTTAAAGTTTGGTCAACCTACATTTCTTTCCTTACTGACAGTTTCATTAACAAGTTTCGTATTTTTATTACAATCACCCGTTTTCTTCATTTCATATCATTCTATTAATATTATTTTATGGAATAATAATAAATAACAGTCGATCATAATATTTTTTACCTTTCTTTTAATTTCTCTCACATTTAATGACTGGTAAAGTACGACGCCATGGACCCAGCGCTCGTCGTCGCCCGCCGCGTTGCGCGTTTTGCCGTACAAATTAATTTCTTTTATACTGATGTAACCAAATGACCATTCTATTACCTATAAAATGAGCCCTAATTGAGCTACATGCGATTAATAGAAAGGGAGTTATCACGATCTAAAGACATGCATAATTAGCGAGTTTTCAAAACTTTAACTGTCTGTATTTTCAAAAATACTGACAAAAAAAACCGCAAAAATACGGGTCGGCTTATTTTGTATAGGCAAAAATTTGAGGCTATACACTTTTTAACAGGCACCGAATGTATCACTTCATCGCGTTAAGAATATCTCATAACTCTGCTTCTTATTCACACATTTGATTTTGAATGCAATAAACAGACACTTCTTAATCTCACTAGTCGAGCTCGTTATATAGAGCTAAGGAGCCATTTTTAATCAATCCTTGAAACACTTTTTGTTAGTTCAAATGTTAAATAACGCCCACATAACTTAGAGAAACATTTCAATGTATTTGTTTCCCAACGCATAGCTGCGGCGGTCAGTTACCAGCGCCAGCTCCCATCTGGCACGGCATTCCGTTAGGATATTGGCTACAGCGGACAGATGCGCGGCTGGAGGGGTGCAGGAGAGGTCGCTCACTGAACGTGCATTTGGTGCCACATAAATTCTGACTCATCTTGTGCGCTTAGTGATGTAAAAGCGCAAATCCGGCTCTAAACCTTTGAGAACGTATAACGCGAAAACAGATTGCGGCACACGTGTATACTTCCTGAAACGTGAATCATGAGAATCGCTCCTACCATCATTTAACAAAAATACATTGTATTCGAGCGCTGTTATTCACATCTTTTGTACATTTATAAATGTTTTTAATGAAACATATAATATATAAATAATACAGCAGTTACAGTATGCTAGAAATATTACAATAAATTAATATATTAATAAAAATAATAGGGTAGATTGATTTATAATGTTTGAGACAAATATTTAATATTTATTAAGTATAATTGGCTGTTCAAGAAAATTGCTTACTGATGTTTGTATATTTTAATTTACAAAACTTAAAATTATTGAAACTTTATGTTATTACTTTCATATTATTGAAGATATCGGAATTCTGTTAAGCTTGTTTTTTTCTTTTAAAAAAAGTGCCTCAACAACATATAACTTTTATTATTGTCAAATGATAAACTGAGATATTGCAATATATAAATATAGAAACCGTGCCTGCATTTTATGGTTTGCATATTGGCTTTGTTTTGTAAACATAACAACATAATTATACAGTACACGTGTTTCGTTCATTCTACTGTTCTGTGCAGTTTTGTGTTTAATTAAAGACAGCATTGATTCCGTTGAATTATTGTATTATTTAATTGGTAAGCACAAGTGGATTATTTTTTTTAAATTAATATAAATTCTCATATCAACTTATTGTAGGTACATTGATGTCACTTATAAAATGGAATCATTGTTGTGTGCCTGGATGTGACGATAGGATGTTGTGCAGAATGGAATTTTGCTTCAAGATAAGGAAAGATTTAAGTTATGGGTATTTGGTTAAATCCAAAGTTGAAATTAAAAAGTCACAAAGACATTTATAGAACACATCAAGTATAATATTTTAATGTTATTTATACTGGAAGCTTCTACTTCGTTATACATTTTATTAAATAAATAAAATTAGTTGTGGTTTGAACATAGTTCATTTTTCAATACAGTTTAAATAAAATATCATTACTTTGCTTGTAAAACTTTTTTTTTTATTTTGGTGACTATAGTTTGAGCAATTTTAACTTGCCTTTATCAAAAAAATAGTAAATTAAAATCACGAAGCTGCCGAAACTATAGTCATGAAAATGAAAATAAAATTTCGAACTTTTACAAAATAATAGTGCTTTCAAATTAGCGCCATTTTATCCCAACCAATAAAATCCACGATCAAATAGTAGGTACTAACACTTTTCACCAATTCTATTGCTTGAGTTGGTAATCTTAAATAATCGTTGATCTATGGGTTTCATATTTGTTTGTCTCTCTACACATAGCTGTCATGTTTTGTGTCGTTTATCACCTTCGGAGATGACGTTTTAAAATGTTATAACATCGCCTGTTCTTAATGTGTTGTGCCGTAATGGTCACCGGACAACGGTATCACTTCGCCTTCTTCATTTTAAATTTTTAACGGGAGATTAACAATATGTGCGAACTGATCACATTTTTTTAACAACTGCGTCATTTTCGTTGCATTTTTAGTGAAGGAATTACGTTCGGTCTTTATTGCAAATAAATAAGATTCAATAGCCTCCGATCGGTCATCCCATTAAATAGTTTTACTCTCACATATTTCATTTAGTTTAACCAATGTTTTGGATACCAAGAGCTCCTAAATAAAATGTTTCGAAATAGCAAGAAAAAATTGCTTCTTACTCAATCATGAATAAATTTATGAAAGCTTCCATTCAGAGACGTGCGCTTATATGTTCCCTTCCGACGCATAAAAAGAAATGGCTTTTCCACCTTGAAGGGAAAATGACCAGGGCGCTTTTTCATCCAAAGTGGAAACGCTTCTCGGTTTTAGTAAGATAAATATATCTGTGGAGTCCGTCCCGAGACGTTGTGCTGAAAAGGAACTATGTTTCCCGGGCGAATGCTGCTGCTGAATGCTTATAAATTGAAGTATTTTGTTTAAAGATATAAGGATGTAATCAGTGGAAGCTCTTGAATTTGATTCCAAAGTATTGTTTTTTTGTGGAGAAAATAGTGGGTATTAAAAGTCTATAATAAATGTAAATTCATTAAAAATAATACGTTTAAATAAATAAAATTGAGTTTGACAATTGTACGCTTCCTGCTTATTTTTTCTGAGCCTCCATCATACGACAATCACCAAATCGAATGGTGCTGATATTTTTTAACCTATTTATAAAAATAAATATATGAATTAAATAGCGCCCGAGACGTTATAAATATTCTAAATCTACAGGGTTATTCACGCTATCGGATGCGGAATATTTTGGCCAAAACACGTAACTTTAAAAAAGTTTGACTTTTGGGATATAATTTAAGATTACAGTAACTAGAAGACTGATTTACACCATTGAAACATGTGAATCTGGTGACGAATATTGGTGCCAAATTCAAATCTAGTGGATTACATGTATAATGTAAAAACTATAAAATTTATAACGGATACAGAAAAAATGATTTGTTTTGAAGTTGATTAAAAAAATGCAAAACTAATTTCATGTCATACACATGTGTGAATATCAAATTAATTTACAGTGATATGAGTTGTGTTGACATGATAAAAGCAAAAACGTACTTACCTTTTAAAATTTCATTAAATGAAAGTGTTTTTCAAGTATGTTATACTTCCTATACTGTGTACTATGACTAAATGGTAATAAAAATGCAGTGATGTTTAATTTTGGTATTTAATGAAAATAATACACATTTTAAATATTTATTTATTACACAATTTTTTTTATTCTGTATCAGAAATATCTTCTTGATTAGATGAGCCGGTGTTCACATTGAATTGTAATTGCATTTCTTCAACAATATTGTCTAATTTGTACAATTCTATCTTTTCTTTTTTATGTGTTCAACACATTTACCCCATTTTTCTGGTGTTACTTGCCGCAAACCTTCATGAAAAAGATTTTGTAGGTCGGGCAATTTAAAAGTTTTATTATTTTTTGCCACATACCCTTTTACTTGTACCCATACGAGCTCAATAGGATTTAATTGGCAGTGGTAGGGTGGCAATCGTAAAATTTGTCGATTTGTGTTTTTAACAATTTCATCAATTCTATAGGGCACAGGATGGTTACTAACATATTTTTTGGCAGCAATTAACAATTGAATTTTTAACATGTCATCATCTATTTCGACCCCTTTTTTCCAGCAAATATGTTTTTATATTATTTTTGGTCCAAGCACTTGTTGGAACCTTCTCAAATTTAACGGAATGGTATGGCGCGTTGTCCATTACAATAACCGCATTATCCTCTAAACGTGGCAAAATATTTATTAGCCATTCGTCGAATTGTGTTGAAATCATTTCATCGTGGTAGTCGCCTGTGTTTTTAGATTGAAATAATAATAACCCACCTTCTACAAACCCATTTTCATTTCCGATGTGGCAAATTATTAGACAACTACCCTTTCCTGAGGGGCTTTTTAATCCTACAGACAAATTTTCCACAAATGCCTGACGTGGGCTATATACTGTAGTATCCTTCCAAATGTTATTTGTTGTATGGCCTGCATTCACCCAAGTCTCGTCTAAATAATAAATGATGCGTCCCTCTTGTCTAAATTGTTTTATTTTAGTTAAATACTTTCCTTTCCAATCAATAATTTCATCCTTTTCAATTAGCATACTATTTTTACCTCTGGGACCATTTCTCGAAAACAAATTGTGTGATTTCAGAATTCCCGTCTTATCCATCTTAGAAACAATTTGAAACATGGTTTTCTCTGAAATTCTTACGTCTGCAGAGGCAAGTCGTTTGGCTTCAGTTTTCATTGAACCGGATTTATATTTTAAGGGCCATTAACCGCTGCCCACTTCGAATAGATTTTCCCTGCGGGTTTTTAATAACTTTCGTTGCACTCGTTAACGGAACCTCGTTATCGGACATGGTACAAATATAAAAGTCAAGAAACAACACAGAACAATAAGAAAAACACGAAACAACACAAAACAGCAACACGTGAACGGATATAATGACGGACGCAGACAGACAGAATGTTACACTTATGCCAACTATTAAAATGACAAAGATCACTAGAAAAAATAAAGATGGAGAATAGAATGTGTCCGGTGTGAGTTTTCCCACAATTTCAACCAATCACTGAACAATGTCAAATTGGTCCCATCTTTCCTTAACTGTAATCTTACGAAAAATAGACTATAGTATGTTATATTTTAAATTATTTTCATATTGTACAAGGTGTTTCAAAAGCCCTAAAAGTATTAAAGTTGTGTTTTTTAATGGAACCCCTGTATTTGATTGCATTTTTGAATTCGCGTACTAATATAAGTGTCTGATTTAATAAGTTTTTTAATACCTTAAGGTTTTTAAATAGTTTACATTTTGTCAAAATCTAACCTAATTTTCATATTTCAAATACCTAGAAGTATTTAAGTTATTAAGTTAAGTATGCGAAATTTAAAGTGAAGTGTCAATAAATCATATTTTATTTCCCAATTATAATAAACTTGCGATCTTATACGAAGTGTACAGAAATTAAATTATATGATTATTTCACTGAATCTGTGCTTTCTTTAACTAATAATATGACAAACATTAAACATAAAAGGTCCTCTTATATGCAAAACTCTTTATTTCTTTCCCCAATGTCAGTTGATGAAATCGCAACAATTATAAAGACAGTTTCTATTAAGCGATCATCTGGTTATGATCATATACCATGTAATATTTTACTGCATGTTTTGGACAGTATTAAATATCCCTTAACCTATTTAATCAATCGTTCTTTTCAAGATGGTACTTTTCCTAAGGAACTAAAAATATCAATCATAGTCCCAATTCATAAGAAAAACGACAAAAGCAGCATCACTAATTATAGGGCAGTGGCTCTATTATCAGTTTTTTCGAAAATTTATGAAAAGGCATTCTTTAACAGATTGACATCATTTATTAATAAAGAAAATATTTTATCAAACAATCAATTCGGTTTTCGTAAAGGACTTGCAACATCTGATGCAATTCTGTCCTTATA
Organism: Ocypus olens; assembly: GCA_910593695.2. Lineage (NCBI taxonomy): Eukaryota > Metazoa > Arthropoda > Insecta > Coleoptera > Staphylinidae > Ocypus > Ocypus olens. The sequence continues at coordinate 16,273,018 of OU343061.1, forward strand.
TAATTATATCATCAGAAATATTGAAGCTAGAAATAAAACCGCATGTGTTTACTTCGACCTAACACGCGCATTTGACACAATTAATCACCAGCTTCTCTTGGATAAACTATTTGATCAAGGCATAAGAGGCCAAGCACTTGGCTGGTTGACCTCATATTTAGATGGCCGATCTCAAATGGTTAAACTTTCTTTAAACGGTGATACACTATTATCAGAGGCAAATAGGGTCCACACAGGTGTTCCTCAGGGTAGTACTCTGGGTCCACTGCCTTTCATTTTATTTTTAAATGACATAAACGAATTCATATCCAATAGTTTCATTACATTATTTGCAGATGATGCATCTGCCTCAGTGATCGGTAAAAATAATTCAGAACTGGCTCAATCAACCAGGTTGGTTGTATCAGAGATGCAAAATTATTGTCAGCGTAATGGTTTGGCCTTGAATGATTTAAAAACGAATATGCTTTTGTTTTCACCAACTTATATAAATCACAGTCTACTAGTGCACGTGAACAACAAGTCATTAAAACAAAGTAATTCCGTCAATTTCTTGGGTCTTCTCATTGACTCAAATTTGAAATGGAATGCGCATGTTGATAGTATCTCTAAAAAAATGTCAAAACATGGTTTTGTCATCTGGCAAATGCGAAAATGTATTACAATTGATGTTTTAAAAACATACTATTTTGCTCATGTCAATTCACTATTAAGTTACGGCATAATCTGCTGGGGAAATTCTGCCCTCGTTAATAATATCCTTATTTTGCAAAAGAAAATAATAAGGTCAATGACTTTTCAGCATCCTAAAGCCTCCTGTCGTGAACTTTTCAAAACATTAAAAATTTTAACAGTTGTATCGTTGTATATTTTTAATTGTGTATGTTATGTCAAGGGAAACTCAGATAAATTTGATAAATGTAGACAATTGAGCAACTATAATTTTAGGCAAACTTTTAATAAATTGATTCCTAATCATACTTTATCCATGACTGCAAAGGGCCCTAATATTATGGCAATTAAATTATATAATAAATTACCTATCTCAATTAAATCAATTCCAAGTTGTAAATTGTTCAATAAGAAAGTGAAATCCCTCTTATTACAATATTCATTTTATTCAATCACTGAGTTTCTCGCCTGCGACTTTTAAAATATGTGTATTAGTATTTGTTATTACTATGTGACTTATATACCTAGTGTATTTTGCTCTTAATTTGTATTTGCATTATATTTTATTTATTTTTAAATTTTGACATATCCCATGCTATATTTTAGTCGAACGGAAATAAAGATTATTATTATTATTATTAAAACTAACCAAAAAATAACTTTAAGTGACTATAACCTGATATAATGTAGTTTTTAATTACCTAACAGATGGTATTTATGGCTTAAGCCTTAAGTCTTTGCGTTTTACAAAAAAAAAACGCTAAAAAATCAATACTTTTTAAATAAAAGTTCTAATGTATCTAGTTTTTGTTAATGGCTGCTCCTCAAGATAATACGAATTAAAACATGGTGTGCCACAGGGTTCAATATTTGGGCCTGTATTATTTTTAATTTACATGAATGGCTTACCCTCGCAACAATTTAATTGCAACTACACCCTTTTTGCTGATGATCTTTGTTGAGACCTTCCGATGAACGTATTTCAGCTTTACGTGATAATTAATTACAGGAAATGATTTTAAAAATTCAAAATTTTTATTGTCACCTAGTATTGATAAACAATTTTATGGATTTTTCAGTTTCATAACACATTCTATGGGAAAATTTTCTCCCAATTCAAGCCACAACAGTTTTGACACAAATTTTGACGTCTCAGATTATTTGACGCCTCGGCATGGAAAATAGGTTTATTCTAAAAAAATGGTGATGTAGCCATCATGTTACTTTCTCCGATGGTATCATCATTTATATTTATACTTTTGTGGTTTATTTTCTATTTAAATCATATTTTAAATGTACATCGAGCGTTTTGAAGACTCGCATGAAACTGAAGTTTAAAACGTCAAAATTATCAAAGATGGAAAAATTATACTTTAAATTCAAAAACTCAGTTTACTCAAAAACTAAAGAGATTTCGAAAAAAAAAAATTCTTTATAAGTTGTTCATTTTGGCATTCTCTACAATTATTATTAACATAAATTTGGTGTAACTATTATCGTTTCATAATTATAAACCAGAAATGAAAAAAACATTTTTTCTCGAATAACAATGATTTTATGAAAAATGTTTTCAAACAAAATCTTCTAATTTCTTTATTGTCTTCAATGTTTGTCTAAATGTTTTTGTGATATTTTTCATATTTAAGAAAATATTGTCAAAAAACAAAAAAACAGTTAAGGTAAACACCCACTTCCGGTGTACGAAATTTTACCAAAAGCTTTTCAGTTCTTCGGATTATCAAATAAGACGGATGTTCAAAGTTTCATATCAATTGCTTTATTAGTTTTTGAGATACAGCACACACACACACACACACATTTTTTTTTTCCAGAAATTGTTGAAATGGTATCTAGGGACCCCAAAACGGATATTTCCGTAAAAAAAATTTTTGATAAAAAAAATCACGATCACAATACTTTCTCATACTTCGTAACGAAGAAAGTAAAAAATTATAAACTCGATAATTTTCAACGGAATTTATTGATTTTTGCACACATGCTACTTCATAACTTGATGAACATCTGTTATAATTTTTGGCGAAAAATATTTTAAAATGGCGGCTCTATAGGTATTTCCGCGAAGGTCCTTTGCCATGTACTTACCTTGCAGGCAAGAAATCTCGAGAACGGGTCAAAACAAAAACCGCAGCTTCTTCTTGAAGAGGATGACTAAAATGTACCGTAGGATTTTTTTGTTCTGATCACTACAAAAAATTTTATGGGGAAAAATAAAAAAAAAATGAGAAAAAAAAATCAACTCAGCAAAAAAATCTTATGCTACATTTTAGATAATATATCTGAGAGTATTGTGAAAAAAATTCAAGGCAACCGGACCATAAGTTTCCAAAATTTACAAGCTGCAAGGTCAAAAAATGTAGTTTCGAGATAAACGCAAAAGAAAGTAAGAACGCAGTTTTTCAGACGATGGTGCGTTGTTTGTCCAGGTTAGTTTCAATCAGCGATTCCTGGCCCATATAATTGTCCTTCTGTAGCTGTTTGAGCATCTTGGGTCTGGTTTTGAAGCGATCTACGAGCTTGGCGAGCTAATTTCGTATTTTGTTGAGCTCGTATCTCTCCGGTTTCGCAACGCAGTTTGTCGGTTCAAATGCTGATGACGTCTCAAACCTGTTGCGGTCACGCCCCTTAATTTGAACTCATCAGCTTATTTAAATACTGATTATCCTATTGGTCACGTACCTGCCATTTGATCTCAATTACGTTTTAATTAGATATTCAACTCAAAAATGCAGATCATCTTGTTTCCAATAGACAGAAAGTGCAAAATTCCGTGTCTCTAGACAGGGAAACGCGGAAAAGCCAACAATAAGACAAGTGTTGATAAATAGCCATGCAGGTCAAAGCTGCTTGTCAAACCGCGCATCATCGGCTCGGAGGTGCGCCGCGAAGTTATACCTAAGAATACCTGTAACCGTCATTTTTTAGAATTTTACCACGGGTGACGGCTTTAATGGTGGCTAAAGGTTAGGCCTTCATTATAGGAACGAAAAAAAATCGATTTTTTGAAAATTTCAGGGTGGCCAGACCCCTTAACTGGATGTGTTAAAACTGCAGCTAATGCGCATCAAAAATCAATTTTTTGGGCCACAATTTATTAATACGTCAGCTGTTTGCTGTATGTATCCATAAATCCAATGGATACTTTGCGAAAGTAATTTGTTTATGAAATAATAAAAATAACACCAAAACTAATACAAACAAAAAAAACTGGGGATTCCCATTCTTCGCAAAATTTAACAAACTCAGTATTAACACTGATGCTTAAAGTTTTTCATATTAAAAATAAATGAATAAAAAGTGTTTGTTGTTAATTTTTTGAGTTTTATTAATTAAATTAATTCATATTTCATATTTCGTTGAGTGTAATTTGAATGAGGGTAAAAGTTTTTAAGTGAGACGGAACTATGATGTAGGACGTTGGTTCGTCGTTTCATCTCACTTGCTCTTATAGCAATCAATTATCCGTAATTTTTAGATTATGCGTGACCTTGGCCCCTAGTTACCAGGGACAACTGCCCTCATTTACTTTTTAACTAATGAAATCGATTAATGTTAATGACATGATCCAATAAAATTTTAATTACGATGCGTAACAGACCACGCTGCATGTTATTCAAGGCAATTCACCCTGAATGATATCTAACCAGATAATACATCAAGTTGGTATTGCCTAGCAACGCGTTACTACATTTTCTATAACTTATAAAACGACAGTTATTGCCGGACTTTTAAACAGTTTGCTCCTGAATTCGATCTGTTTGTATTTTCGGGTAATCTTGGTAAGCTAATTTTTACTACAATTATTGTAGCACATATTAATACACGTCTGACACTTGGTGTCACTAAATTTAATTTTTCAAATTATGAAGTGTAAACTTTTTGTTCGGCCAATTGTCTTCCCGAATCTAACTCGTGACTGATTTTTCTCAGTGACCCAGCGTCTTTTGCTTGTTGCTTCTAGAAAATCGACACTCCTGTTTAGCAGCCGTTCCGATTTTTGCCACAACAAGTAATCGTGATCCCGACGCTAATAATTGCCGGCAAAATCATAGGCACTCGTTAGATTACTGTTGAAAATCGGTTGTAGTGTATTAATATTTATTTTTTAGGTTCCCTTGATTGTCATTTAAAAAAAGAAGAGATAACTAGATTTATTGCATTAGTTTTCAAAAAAAAAAATCTAAAGTAACTGAGTTACAAGAACAAGAAAATGCATATCCTGAAAAGAATTAGAGCATGAAACAAAATAAGAGCCCGAAAATAAGAAAGAGGTTGCGACATATGTACAAATGTACATTGAAAACATGTGCATGTGCATTTCCTAATGAAAACACTATCAAATGGAACCTGCAGGAAATTCAAAAATATCCCTACAAGCGTCTCTAAGAAAGAAAAAAAGGAGTGAACATTTCAATTCTGAGTATCACACAATTTGTAAAGAAAATCGGAATATTTTAAAATTAAAACCGATACCCAACTTCGTTGATACTTTAATTGAAAGACCATCTTCAGTCAACCTGCAAAATATTTAATACTGTTTATAGTTTAATGAAGCTTTTTTATTGGGTTCAGTTAATCTATTTTTGTAGAATAACCTTGAAAAAAAATAGCACATCAAGAGGAATTTTGTGGAGTAAATTATGTTTTCGCAAATAGCTATTTATACAACAAGTGAGTAAAGTTATATTTTTTTTCACGAGTAGGAAAGATTGCCAGTTGGTAAGTAAAAAAAAGTTGCTTTACTCTCGAGTTTCATACAATATTTTTCTACGTCCGTAACTTTAAATAAATACGATAAAACCTTAATTGTTATACATCGTTCATTCGACATATTTAACTTGAACTTTACGTATTTTGGTTTAAAAATGCGTTCAATTAGAGGCTAGAAAACTCTGAATAAATTTAAACTGAAGTAAAATTGATGATTAACTTATGTGTCTATTTAATCAATAAATATCGTTATTTGATATTGATGAAACGAAAATTGTCAATTTTATTTGATGAATAAATTTAATCGTTAAATAACGTTTTAACGTTGACGTTGGCGAAACCGGCCCTAACATGAACGAAGCATGATACGTTGCGCAAACAATTTTGTTCACGAAAATGTTATAATGTGCGCATTATTTAATTGTATGGGTAGCATTAATGGGGTATATTAACGTGTTTAATATGGTAATTAAACACGCTAATTCGCGCTTTGATTCACAGAACGCGATTTATGATAATATTTTGTTTACCCTATTTAATACTGATTTAAATTTTGATTTTTTTTTTTCAATTGTAATTGTAATTACAACTTTAATTTTGATTTTAATTTTCATTCTAATTGTGCTTTTAAATTAAATTTTGATTTTGATTTTAATTTTCGTGAACAAAGTATAGTGTACAACTCGCATATAATGGCTATTAATCACTCGAACGATTTGCTCCACTCGCCTACGGCTCGTTCCGCAAACATCGCTCTCGTGATTAATAGCCATCATTATATGCTTGTTGTACAATATACTATTATAGTTGCGTTAAAAAATGAACCGCTATGGCACTTTTTTCACCCATTTTGAAGACTTCAGAAAACACATATTTATTTTATTTGTTTAAAGGAATGATGGTTGATGGGAATTCGGGTTAAGGAAGTGCGGATGATAGTGGGAATTAGCGTAGCCTTCTAGGGCATTCTGCCACAACCGATTGTTTGTAATAATTTTCATATATAGATATGAAAGGACAACCACTTATACATCCATGGACCCGCACGGCCATTTTTCATTCAGAAAAAGTGACCGCACGGATGGGATCCGAACCCACGACCGTGAGGCCCAGAAGCAGGAACGCTACCCACTAGACCACCGCGGCCCCAAACACATATTTTATGAACACAAATTAATAAAAAAAAACTATGCATTTTATAACGGACGCAGAGAAACGTTTATAAAAATGGATCTGTATCCGCCATGATGGAACGACGAACCAAAATTTAAGCGGCGACTGAACTTTTGTACGTTGTGCAAATTTACCCATCCACTATCGTACATGCACGAACAGACATGCAAGTCGTGCAAGAACGTCGTACATGCACGTCAATGGATGGCCTACATAACGCTTGTTTTTAAGAGTGCATTATTTACATTTTTTTGCATAATCCTGTAAATGACTTAGGATTATGTGCAATGCACTAAAATCCCCGATGTACCCCCAAAAAGTGTGCATTTATTTATAAACGTTTCAATTCTGAATTTGAACACACTAATATTTCTTAAATTAGGTCCTCATGAAACATTGTGGAATATATAGAAATCTTACACAATTCCTTTGTTTCACAAATATTGAACGTAAATTACATTTTTATTTTGCCAATTTCGCCAAATAAAAATGTACCGGGGTTTGATTGAAAAAAAAATATATGTCAGCATCATTACACCGATTTGACGGTCGGTTCCCATAATTCCGGAGTTTTTTTTTTATTGCCGTAAAACCGAACTGATGGATTGATTCGTTCGTTCGAACGCTCGACCCAGAAATCCCTATCTGTGATTTATAACCTTCGACCGGGCAAAAGTCGTAAATAAATAAAAACCTTATCAGCACCCAAAAATTGTATAATCAAATTCCAACACACACCCAATCGGCGATAGATCTTTTTTCGATGGCGATTATTTCATTGGAGGCGGAATAATATTTTCACGCCTTTCTTTTCTTGTTTGTTGACGTGATTAATGGACTGGTTTGTATATGTATATTCCAGAGAATCTAACTTGAAAATTTAACTTTCATTGCAGCGCTTACTTACTTTTTTTTTGGTTGCTGGAAAGGCGAAGTCTCGCTGCAATAAATTCGACAAATTGATTTACTTAGGTACATGTCTTTTCTTCGCGCGCCTCGACTTATGTGGATTGGCAATTTTTCACGCATCTGAATTTTTCCAAATGCAATCATCCGAACTGTATTACATCGAGTTCCATTTTTCATTCGGGTCATCGAGTTTTTCGATTTGAATTTAAACCGATTGAGACGGCACTGATTTCATCAATTTTGTTTAATGGTCACGTTGATTTTATTTTTTGACTTCTTAACTAGCCGTTACAATCGTGACGTTGCTTGAAAATATTAATTTTTGTAAGTTATGTGTATGAATTTTCATAGACATTAAAATAATTTACCCCCGTTGTTTCAAAATCCCATTAATCAATAATAAATTCTACAAACATTATTACGTTAATTTCCTAATTATATAATAACCCCATGTTTGGTAAACTGTTAAAGGTTGCTACCCATAATTGAGTTAGGTGAGGGGCAGAATGCAGTTAATAGAGGAAAACTATTCATAAAGGACAACACATCCAAGTTGGTAACTTAATGAAAATAATAACTACCCCGAAGTGCGTTTGTCTATTGCAATTTTCATGCGCCCGAAAACCAATGTAAACTTCGCTAATATAAACAGAACAGTGTAATTTTAACTAAAATTTCAGCAGTGCATAATATTACAAATTTATATTCGGAACGTAATTAATATATAATTGGAATTCTCTTGTGAATACTGTAGTCGAGAAATTTTAATATTTAGGCTGCATAGTGCATTTTATACAATGATGTTCCTGAGAAAAGCAATTATTATTCTTTGAACGCAACCACCTTAAATGAAAGGTAAGCGAAGATCAAAAGATTATCGTCATAATCAATCAAATTTTCATGATCTGACTGAACTATACTTAGAAGGGCAGAATCAAATGATGAAGCTCCCCTTCATAATTAATAATACTTGGATTGTTATTTCATTTTTAACTAATCCAATTATTATTATAACCCTTATTTAATAATAATAAGCTTACATTTTATCCATAACCCTTTAAATAACAAATATAAACCGCATTTATTATTATAATTATTATGTATCTGATATAGACAGTCTGATACTTGTCGGAATTCCATATAGACTAAATAAAATGTTTTTGAGTTTAACAATTTTTCGTTAAAGTTCTTTAGAATTAGGTTCCGTTGAAGCATACCTGATATTATACAGGGTGTCCCAGACCACCCGTATCAAGATTTTTTTTTTGAGAAAACTATTCGTTGAGAGTTGGGACAAAAAAATTTATTACAAAAGCCTTATTAAAGAATCGAATGGTGAATATAAATATATGGGCCTATAATATAATTATCCACCATGTAGGCTACACCATACCTTGACACTCAAAATTGTTCTAAGCCAATGAGGAATTGTTTGCAACCAGACTTAGAGCCACTGATTTGTCACCAGAAGAGCTCCACAATATGTATAAATGCGTGGAAGACAATTTGAACACATTTGATACTTTTTAAGTATCATTTAAAATGTAAACTTTCAAAATAAGTAAGCAATGGAAAATTAAAATTTAATAACTTTAATCAGATGATATTTAAAATGGGTGCCAGTAACCAAATTGTTTTCCTACAAAGTTACTTCTTTTTTTAAGACCTTTGAAACGATGTTACTTTCAACCTATCGTGCCATTTAAAAATCTGAAGTTATTGACAAACTCTCAGAGATGCTTACCGTGTTTGAGAATATCAATATCATTATTAGATTCTTTAATACGGCTTTTGTAATAATTTTTGTTGTTCCAACTCTCTCCGACTAGAGGTGTTCTTAAAAAAAGCCTGATACGGGTTCTCTGGGACACCCTGTATACCGTGGATTACTGGTTCTTGGCATCCATTGCTATATTTCGCTGACGTTACGGGAAAAGTGACAGATGATGAAGGAATTGCTTAATCATTTTTGCTCTGCTCAAAACAACTCTGCTCTATTTTATAAACGTTATAATGGAGCTTCATCAAGTATCATCCTCGTCAATCCCGTACATATAAATAATTAAAACAATGAATATGATTGGTATTTTTTAATCAATTTTAGGAATATGTTTAAATGCTTAATGTTGGTGGTGTTTACTTCGTGGTACATCTTAATTGCAAATTGGAATACAACACTTTAAGTTTTTTATACCACTATATTTTCACCTTAATCAAATATAGTGGTTTAAAAAAGTTAATGTGTTTTATTCGAATATGTTTAATTTTGTTAAACCACTATATTTTACCAATTTTTTTAATCCTAAATCAAAATAACCCAATTAGTAGAATTACAAGCATAGCAAAAGATATGTGCAGATGTATATGGTTTGAAATGTTCAATTCAAACTTTGCGATATTTACAGGAAATTTTGATAATTAATTCTAGCGGGTGTCTCTCAGTACCCGTTTGGCAAGTATATTATTAGTTATTAAGACCTTATGTACCATATCCACATTGTCACGCATGCACTTCCGCTTGAGGTCCAATTCCAAATAATTTTTCAGGTGCGAATTCCAGACGCAGATACAGATTTTTGCGCAAACAGACGCTATCGGATCGCCTTAGCAATGTTGGCAGATTTTACAAATGTACGAATCCTTATTTGTTACGATCTCAGCAGTTTATGTTATGTTGGTTGCCTATTAGTGGATTGGAGAACAAGTTTTGGGGATGATCCGATTGTGTAATGAAGTGAGGGAAATTATAAAGTTAGTCTAAAATAAGTTGTGCAAGAAGATACTTAGATATAAGTCGTCAAAGGAAAGTCAGAAATAAGTTGTCCAAGATGGAGTTACAATTAGGCTGTTCAAGTAGAGAGTCTGAAATACCGACGAGAAATTAGCCATAACTTTCCAGCCACAGATTTTGGCGCATCCACATCATATGAATTATGACCACTCTTAAGTCTACTTTACAGGCCTGAAAAAAGGTGATTTTCGGTATTTTTTTTTGAGACGACTAATAAAGTTTTTAACTTGAATGTTTTCCCCAGAAATAAGCCTTAAAGTACAAATTGTGACTTTTTTAATAGTTTTATGTAAAAATTAATTATGTTGTCACATCGTCGAAGTTGGGATCACACGAGCATCCTCACTGGTGGAAGTTCCTCGGTCCACAAAAATAGGGTGAACTCAAAAAACGACATTACGTGTTAAAGTTTATTTGACTTTTTTGCGGCTCGTTTTTTTGCAATATAAAATCAATTAAAGTATTTGGGAAAAATTTCAAACCGATTGCTGCATCCGTCTGCGCGCAGTCACTTTCGCCAATTTAAAAGACACTGTTCGGAGAAAATCCCCGCCACGAGGTGCTGCTTTGTACAGTCAGAGAAAATATAAATGCGAAACTCGCTCGGCGAGGGAATGCTGCCGCATGTCGGTGATTAGTTCGGACGAAAACCATCCCTGCTTAAAATCCATTTATGAGGTAATAAAAGGGTATCCCAAGACAAGATGGTCAAAATGTCACCCGACACGGATTTTTAAATAAATATGAAAATATCATTAATTGTGACCTTAAACCAAAGTATCCGTAGCCGTATAAAAAAAAACCCGACATGACCCGGGAAGCGCTAAAATAATATTTTTTCAAATATAATTTTTTTAACCACTAATTTTTTTTTTAATCTGAAAAAATCACATATATTATTGACCCAAATACCAAATTATGTAAATTTTTCAAGGTCATTGAACGTTTTTTCATCTTAAACCACTTTTTTAACCACTAAATTTTTTTTAAACTAAAAAAATCACATATATTATTGACCCAAATACCAAATTATGTGAATTTTTCAAGGTCATTGAACGTTTTTCATCTTTCAATGTATGGTGCGATAAAAATTCGAATAACTAATATTTTTACGATATTTTGATATTTTTTATAAATTTATCAACAATTGAGCCATTTTATGTAAAATTATTATTACTATTTTAGTAATAATAATTTTTTTTCAGTTTCGTATAAATAACCCCATTTTTGTCAATTCTCGAAAAATAGGTTTTTATTTTTAACCACTATAAACAAAAAAAAATCATATATATTTTTGTCTCAAATACCAAATTAAGTAAATTTTTTCAAGGTTATTGAAGGTCATTTAGGGTATCATATTTTTTTTTTAAGTTTAACGTTTTTTCGCCCCTAAGCGATCGAGTGACAACCTAAAATTTAAAACATTCGTATGTCTTCCTTACATTCCTGAATAATAATCTCAAAGGTTGGTAAATTAAGTTAAAATACGTAGTTTTTATTCGAGTTTATTAGCAATTTAGTTTGAAAATGGTAATACAAGCATTAAATATAATCGTTACCTTATATTTACAAACACGTGGTAAGGTATAAAATCTCTGAATATTTCCCGTAAATAAAAGTTAACAAATAAAAGTTAACGTATATCATAGAACTGAATATCCATAGAACTCAATGAAATTGAAATATATGATTATAAACTAATAATTAAAATGTATTTCATTCCAATATCTCCATATTTGTTTGAGCCAAAACACGTGTTCAATAATTTTAAAATTACTAGAATTTGAATTTTCAGAGTTTTTCATTTATAATTTAAAAAGTTATTTAAATTATCCATTGATATTTAAAAAATGTGAAGACCGCTAGGGTTTTTTTCGTAGTTTTTTCACATATAATCAGGAAAATAAATACGATTTTTAAAAGCTAAATAAAGTAGCGTTAAGCTCAATATTATAACATTACAATATTTTACTTAATTTCGAAATCATAAGTATAAAATTATATATTATTATGTTATGTTATTTTACAATTTAATTTCAAATTATATTGTAATATTTCATATATTATTAGTTCAAAAACATTCAAGATAGCGTACCAAACATTGAAAGATATGGTATTCACTGATAGGAACCATATGACGAAATAAAATTTTCACTTGATCGTTTAGGGGCGAAAAAAATGGTTAAACTAAAAAAAAAATGAACACGCTAAATAATCTTTTATTTGGGTAAAAATATATATGACTTTTTCAGATTATTATAAAAATTTTTAGTGGTTAAAAAAATAAAATCTTATTTTTCGAGGATTTCAAGGTCATATCTTGGCAAAAATGGGGTTATTTATTCGAAACCGAAGAAAATTATAATTACTGAAATATTACCAATAATTTCATATAAAATTACTCTTCAATTGATAAATATATGAAAAATTTCAAAATAGTGTAAAAAGTTTTATTTTTTTGAATTTTTGAAGATGACGCACCAAAAATTGGAGGATGAAAAAAATTAATTAATTATAATTCATTTATTCACGGGATTCACCCTTTTGAATATAAAACATTTCAAAATACATTAGTATTACACCGATAAATAGTACCGCAGTTAAATTAAGTGACAATACAACAATAATTAACATTGATAAAATAAATAAATACATTATAATTTAATAATAGCACAGTGGTAGTTTAAACACGTTGACACTAATCATTAATTATTAATCATTAATCACGCTCAGGTCAATAACGCGTAGGCCTCTGGTAAAGGACTCCTTACTAAAGCCAAAAATTAAAAAATTATTGCTCCTCTGCAATTTGTTGGCCATTCTCATCATTCTTGTAAGTGGTTTGTGGTAACCGTAGTTGGTTCTATGAAGAGACAAACGAAAAGTATCTTTGCTTCGGGTAATAGTACCACTGCCTTGATAATTAAAAGTAATATTTTCCAGAATTTCCGGACAGTCCAAAATCCCATTGACAACTTTAAACAAAAATTGCAAATCTGCAATTATGTGGCGATCCTGTAAGGAAGTGATATTTAGATGGCCACTAAGATGAGTGTAATTTAAAGTGTCAATCGGGATATGTAATCTAAAGGCAGCTATACGTAAAAACTTATTTTGAACCTTAGCAAGTTCGTCTTTTAAATATTTCTGATGAGGGGACCATACGCATGATGCATATTCCAGACCTGAGCGAACTAGTGACAAATATAAGCATCGAATTGCATTGAGTGATAAATCCGCGCCTATTCTTGATATGAAGCCCAAAAGCTTCAGACCCTTATTGACTGTATAATGAATATGTGAAATAAAATTCATTTTTTTATCGAAAATAACCCCCAAGTCGGTAATATCCTCCACTCGTTCCAATATAGTGTCGTTAATAGAGTAATCGACGATTATTGCATTTTTACATCTGTAAAACGATATAGTTTTGCATTTTTCCATATTTAGCAACAGATTGTTCCTAGCACACCAATTAGAGATCTCATTGAGATCATTTTGAATAAGAGCTGCATCATCTGGATTTTTTACTATGGCATAGAGTTTTAAGTCATCCGCGTACAATAGGCCTGAACAGAAGTTAAGATTAGCCATTATGTCATTTATAAAGACTACAAACAATAACGGACCTATATGAGACCCTTGCGGGACCCCCGACTTCACCAATATTTCACTTGAGACGTAGCTGTCAATCTTTACATATTGTTTGCGATTACTCAAAAAACTCTTTAGCCAATTTAAAATACTAGAATTGAAGCCCAACACTTCCAATTTGTACAGGAGTAAATTATGGGAGACCCGATCGAACGCCTTAGAGAAATCAGTGTAGATAGCATCCACCTGCCCGAAATCCTCCAAGGCGTTCGATATAAAATGATTATATGTAATTAGATTGGTTGTAGTTGATCTCCCAGACCAGAAACCATGTTGTTCATTGGCTATAATACTTTTACATAACCATTTAAGTTGGCATGCTAGGATACTATCTAAAATCTTTGGAATCGCTGACTGAATGCAGACTCCCCTGTATTTACTAATATCAGACCTATTCCCTGATTTAAAGATCGGAGTAATGTAGCTATCTTTCCAAATTGACGGTACAAACTGCTCGATAATTGATCTCTTGAAAAGCAGCGTAATAGGATGTGTGATAGTAAAAATGCAATTAAGTAAAAATGTGTTAGGAATATTATCCGGACCGGCTGAGGCAGAGTGCTTTAGTACACTAATCGAGTTGAAGACATCAATAAAGTTTACAGAAAATTGAAACGACGGATCCACTGATTTATCACTAATGAAATCGGAAATAAGGACATGGTCGTCACAGTAAACATTTGAATAAAACTCCGCAAACAAATCGACCGTGTCTTGTAAATTTCTGCTTATTTTACCGCCTAAGAACATGTCCACTGGGAAACCCTTTACCTTTTTCGAATCATTAACGAAGTTCCAAAATGTTTTACTGTTACGGCTAATACTATCTTCTACATCTTTTAAATATTTACTGTAAAGGGAATTATTTAATTGATAGCAATCCGTCACTCGATCACTTAGGGATGAGCAGGGAACTAGGCTTTAATTTTATTACCTCATAATTGTATTTTAAGCAGGGACGGGTTTCGACCGAACTAAGCACCGACATGCGGGAGCATTCCCTCGCCGAGCGAGTTTCGCATTTGTATTTTCTCTGACTCTACGTGGCGCGCTTATGCCCGCCTTTTATAACCATTTCCATTTGAAATACCAACTTGCCGTTTGGACACAATATTCTATAAACCTACAGCTTTAAAATATGCGAAATAAAAAAAAAAGATTTGTTTGAATCTAACAAAGAAGATGATACCCTTAATAAAATGTTAATTAATGATCATTTTGACTCTAGCCACAGTGGTTTTAATTGTAAAAACATAATAATAATTGCTTGAAAATAGCATTAAATATACAAATGGACATCGCTGAAGAAATTGAAGTACCATCAATTGTCCACGTGAATTGGGTTTGAGTGGAAGATCATTCCGTGAAGTGAACTCCGCCCGTGCTCCTTTCGTTTGAAATTTTGAGTATGTTTTTTGATCTTTAGTCATAATGTGAATTTTATTTTGTAAGAAAGGAGAACAAAGATATAGTAAATAAATAAAAATAAGGAATACTCTATACATAATTTATTTGTTATAATATTTTAGTAAATATTGGCGACGCATTAAATGTCAATTTTCAATATTCCGTCTTTTGGTCCCCTTTGGAAATGATTTTTATCTCTCCCCACATTATAAGAGATATATTAATCAATTCGAAACAATAAAAAAAACCGCGAAAATTAAATTTCTACCGATAGTTGCAAAATAATAATGAGTCACAACATTTGACGTTTCCGTCGGTGAAGTTGCCGATATTATTCTAGCTTAAGTTGTTGTTTGTTTACTGCAAGGTCAATAAATTGCTTTAGTTTCATACTCTTGGCTTTAACAAACACATGGCTTCAATTACGTAATCATCGGCTAGACTCTCAATAGCCGCAGATTTAAGGCAAATTTCTAATGAATTTTCCAGTTTTATTTAATTATATTAACTGATTATTTTTAATAAAAATACCATCTCATTATATAGGACAACTTGGCAAGTATTTTAATGCCTAGTCAATAATATCCCATTTTAGTGCCGATTTCCAATATCTAAAAAAGAACATATGTTTTTAATATTCGTTTAAATATTTTTTAGATTTTAAGCTAATGGTTAGAAGGCGTAACAAGCTTTTTAAGAGTTAAGGCGCGATTTAAAGGCCACGCGCTAATATTGGATTAGAATAAGATAATTTGCATGTTACAAATAGAATAAAAATCAAAGTAATACATATTAAATGTCATTTCGATGGCCTTTTGATTTCATGCATGTGTGCATATACAACGTGTCCACATAAGTATGCAACATATGGAAAACTTTTTTATTATTAATTTCTCAGAAAATTTTATTCTTTATAAAAGTTGGTGCTTGATCTTAAACATACATAAAAGACAAAACAAATGACATTCGACGCTATACAGGGAGAGGCACCGCATACGACACGGTCGTTTTATGGAAAACCATGCAACATCGTGTTATTCTTTTCAAATGGATAGATGTGGGATCATTGTATGCATAATTTAAAATGATTACCAGTTATACAGGGTGTCCCATTACAAAGGTACACATCAAAGTTATGTTTTTTTTTTAAATGGAACACCATGTATTTTTTGTCATTTTTGAATTCTAGGGAACAAATAAACGTAAGTTATTTTAATATTTTCTGTACCTATCGTTTACCGTTTTCGAAATATTTAAAGATTTGTTGAAATTAAGGGTACAGATGGAATTTCATATTTGCCCCAGTGATTGACGTTAAACCATTACAATCATTTCTATTGTTTGGTTGAAGGTTCGAACTACAGCGCCAAGTATGCTTTAGTATAAATAATTATACAGGGTGATAAAAAAACTTGGTAGAAAATCCTAACTTATAAAGTTGAATAACTCGTTTTTTTTTAAATGGCGCACCCAGTATTTAGTAACATATTGGGTGTGCCATTTGAAAAAACAAAGTTATTCAACTTTATAAGTTAAGATTTTTTACCACGTTTTTTTCATCACCCTGTATAATTTTTTATATTAAATCATGGTCGGCGCTGTAGTTTGAACCTTGAACCAAACAATAGAAATGATTGTAATGGTTTAGCGTCAATCACTGGGGCAAAAATTAAATTTCACCTGTACCCTTCATTTCAACAAATTTTTAAATATTTCGAAAACGGTGAACGATAGGTATAGGGAATATTGAAGTAACTCACCTTTAAAAAATCACTGAATAAAACACTTACTATGTTTTTTACCACAATTTATTTGATGTATGTACAAATATTTCATATACATACATATCACGACTTAAGTTTCGACGTTTTACTGTCATTATCAAGTGAAACAATTAATGGAAGACGTTACATTTATATCGGTACGAAAATAGGGTCACCGCTTTTCAAAATTCTTTAATCTCTTAATTATGTTTTTGCACCTGTTCACTGTAAACCATTTTGTTACCCTCACCCTATTTTCGTACCGATATAAATATAACGTCTTCCATTAATTGTTTCACTTGATAATGACAGTAAAACGTCGAAACTTAAGTCGTGATATGTATGTATATGAAATATTTGTACATACATCAAATAAATTGTGGTAAAAAACATAGTAAGTGTTTTATTCAGTGATTTTATAATGAATTACCACGTAGTAACGGTCACAACCATCACCATGATTAACTCACCTTTATTTGTTCCCAAAAATTCAAAAATGAGAAAAAATTCAGGGTGTTCCATTTAAAGAAACATAACTTTGATGTGTATCTTTTTAATAGGACACCCTGTATAACTGATAATAATTTTAAATTGTGCATACAACGATCCCATATCTATCCATTTGAAAAGAATAACACTAGGTTGCATGGTTTTCAATAAAACGACCGTGTCGTATGCGGTGCCCCACCCTGTATAGCGTCGAATGTTATTTGTTTGGTCTTTTTCGTATGTTTAGGGTCAAGCACCAACTTTTATAAAGAATAAAATTTTCTGAGAAATTAATAATAAAAAAGTTTCCCATATGTTGCATACTTACGTGGACACGTTGTATGTGTGATCTCAATAAATTGTTTTACTACTGTCATTATTAATTCTGAAAAAATAATACTGCTATATCAATCAAGAAATAGCATAAAAAATACAGGGGTATCGCACTAAGGCTTAGACGGGTGATAAATCGAAAATACTTAGCACTACTAAAATTAAATTTGATGAATTGATATTGTGGAGTCGCCGAGTCATGGATTTGGACAACGGAATCAGGACAGCGAGAATGGAGAGACGTTACTGGGGAACCAAGTAGGCAAAATAAATAACATACATTAAAAAGTTTTTGTACAGCTAAAAAGGAAATAAAAACCTTGCTCTTATTTGCATCATAAACGGAGTTCTTCTTATTATCTGGCGTGAGCGATCAATTCAACTTTAAGGCGGCCGCTCAAAAAACATGCAATTTCACATGTCCGGCGATAGAAAATTATGAAGTTATTATTGAAAATGAAGAAACCATATTTGGCACGGCCATAGATAAAGCTTAAACCTAGGTTTATAACTGGTTTTCATATTTTTAATCATGTTCAATAAAGTGTAATTTAAAGGTTAAAATTGAGGTTTTTTGCAGATTTATTTATTCCATTTTTTCACAAAAGACTGAAAGCGCATCTAGTTATACACCTCATTTGATCTTTTGTTAATAAGTTGCAACAATCAAAATTATAATTATTAGTCAGATAAAGTCACAAGCTCCTATGAGCTAGACCCCGATTTCCCGTATTTTCGGCACCGTAAAGTTACGCCACCTGCCTGAAATAGATGGTACAGTGCGATGGGGCGTCCACAACTAGATTTTCGTATTCAGGTATATTGAAAGCCCCGAATGAGTATCTTATTTAAAAGAATTTAACATGTTGTTTGTGTGTTCTCCATTTAAGGTACAATAAACCATTGTCATCGTTAAAATTTCAACAGAAATATCTATTTCCAATAAGAAGGAGAATACATTTTGTATGGTTAGTATTATTTTTCGATGTTTTTTATGTATCCTTTATATTATCAATTATAGGACCAAGAGAAGATTGCTTAATTAATTATGCGGTGAAAACGCGCTAATTATTCCAATTGTCATTTTCGTATATTAAAAATAACATCGTGTCTTGTTTATGTTGTTCTGCGAGCATAAATGTTATATTTGATAACGCCCTTACTTTAATAATTACTGAATCAATTATATTTAATTATAGTCTTGTTCATATAATGCTTTTGCATAAGTGAGAGTTTTCAATTTTAGTTGCATTCAGCTTTTTTTATACAATTGTAAAAAATAAATGTAACAAAATTTCATTGGGCAATTGGAAAAATTATAAAAACAATCTTCCGAAATAAGCATCATAGTTCAAAAAACCTAGACCTAGACATGGCATGGTGATGCCAATTATCATAATAAAGCTGAAACAAAATGACATTACTCATAGCTCGATTTGTAAAAACAAAAATTGCTAAGAAAAAGTAACAAAGAGAATTTTAGAAAATTTTAGAAAATTTTAGAAAATTTTAGAAAATTTCAGCAAATTTTAGTAAATTTTAGCAAATTTTAGCAAATTTTAGCAAATATTAGAAAATTTTAGAAATTTATAGAAATTTTTAGAAAGTTTTAATTTTTTTTAGAAATTTTCAGAAAATTTTAGGAAATTTTGGAAAATTTTCAGATATAGAACGGCTAAACCAAGACTCCAAATCGAACGCAGTTTGAAAATCTGTGGTGTCTGCATACAAAAGATTATGTTTCAATTGAAACTAGTGATTTCAATATTTTTACGAAAAACCTAAAAAAAACGAACTAAGCTTGTTGTGTAACTATTATGTGCTATGGTTTGTGTAAATTTAAATAGTTTCCGAGATATTTGCATTAAACTGTAAGTAACCATATGCCATGCCTCGAGGAGTGGTAATCTAAAAACGTTGTTTTTGCGCTTGGGATGAGTCGTGTTTTCGATATTGGCCCTTGAACTTCAATTCGCAGCTGATAGCGTTTATTTTGTATTTTCTATTTAAACTTATAAAATCTTTAATCGTTTATCCTTTGTATTAATGTTTCTTTCCGTGGCGTACCTGTACATGTCTTGTTATTCATCCTGATCGGCCCCTGGGTGTATGTGTCCCTGTATTTCATTATTTTATCTATTTAATATTAATTGGTTAATTAATTTTTATTATTAATTTTATTATGGATGACAAATCTAATTGTAGGAAATGCAAGAGCATGCATATGTCGTATGCACGCACTGCAATATAATATATCATACTACACTGGCGAGCAAAAAATAGAGGTCACTTTAAAATTATGACTTATTTTTGGAATTTTTTGTTTTAACTTTATGTTTGCAAATTGTAAACCAAAGTAGGCGTTTAATAATACATCTCCTGACAAATTTAATGTTCTCTATCTGTCAGTTACTATCACCATGTTACAGACTACGTTTCATTGTGGTTTTCTTACTTAGTGTTGACTTTTCTCTGCGAAACTTGTCATTCACACTGCGTACTGTACTTAACAAGTCATAATGCCTTTAGGCCCTATTGTTGTGGCAAGAATTATAGCATCGATTGAGGATGGGCGAGGAAAACGTGAAACTGGAAGGATTGTTGGCAAAAGCTTTTGTGTTATACAAAAAGTGTTATCAGCGTTACTTGGATACTGGCCTGATAACTAATAAGACCAGGATCCGGGCCAAAAAAAGTCACCACGATCAGAGATGGCCTTTTTTGGTGTCTACAAGTTTGCGGAATAGAATAGCTTCTGCAGTTATCTACGAAATCAACTCCATGAAGTTAGAGATGTAAATGTTAGTGAATGGCCCGTTAGGAGAAGACTTAGGGCTGCAGGATTGTCTTGTAGAAAGATCCACAGGTCCACCTTTACAACGCCGACATCGTGTTGCAAGATTGGCTTTTGCCCGAAATCACCGGGTATGGACTAATGTGGACTGGAGCGGGATACTGTTTTCAGATGAGTCGCGGTTTTGCCTCAATAGATCAGACGGACGTCTGAAAGTGTGTAGAAGACGCGGAGAAAGATACGCTTCAGTTTGTATTGATGAGCGACTTCCATTTGGCGGTGGGTCGGTTATGGCTTGGGCAGGAATTTCTACCGAAGCTCGCACAGAGTTGATCTCTATAGAGAATGGCTCCCTGACAGCTCACAGACACATTACGGAGGTTCTCGAAGATCATGTTATGCCCTTCATGACAACTATGGGCGAGCGCGGCATTTTCATGCAAGATGATGCTAGACCTCACGTAGCCAGAGTTGTCAGAGATTATCTGGATGAAGTGGGAATTTCGCGGTTCGGTTGGACAGCTCTCAGCCCGAACATGAATCCAATAGAACATGTATGGGATAAGTTGGGACGAAGTATCAGAAAGCATACACCTGCTACAAGAACTGCTCAGAAGTGTGTGTCGGCTTTAAAGTAGATGAAACTGAAAATCAAAAAATCCTAGCTGAGCTGTCATCAACAATTAAAGATTTGCATCATCAACATCAGTTTCTGCATTAGTTACAAGTGTGGAAATTCAGAGACATGAATTAGCGGAATTTGGTAAAATTTTTAATAATTTAGAAGCTTTACGTTCCGAGAATATAGAACTTAAGAATACTATTATTGATTTATCAGCTTAACTAAATGTATTAGAATCAAAAACAAAAGTGAATTCTTCATCTGATATTTCACTTGTTTGGGAATTAGAAGACAGGAAGAATTGGGAAAATAATCTTATTCTTTACAACATACCGGAATCTCAAGACGCTAGTCCGGAAGTTCGAAGATCCCATGATGAAACAGCGATCGAGGATCTTTTAAAACCAATTATGCATCCAATAAGCATTCATCGGTGCTTCAGACTAGGTAAAAAAGGTGATCATATAAGACCCACAAAAATTATTCTTCCTTAACGTGGTGATGTTACAAAAATTCTGTTGAACAAAAAATCTGGTCTTATTAAAATTCAACCTGACAGAACTACGTTACAACGATCAAAGTAGAAAGAAATTATAAATTACCTTAAATCTCGGAATGATCCTAATTTGTTTATCCGGTATGTTAATAATCAACCTAAAATTGTCTCTCGTGCTACATTGCCAAAAAAAAACAATGATTTCCCAACAGAACAGTGACAATAAATAAAGTATTTTTTTATCAGAATTGAAAAATTGCAGCCCCGTTTTGTATAAACCGTTGACTTTCATTTATAATTTGATCCTTAAGACTGGTGTATTTCCTGTGCCATGGAAAGAGGTGAAAATTGTATCCGTCTTTAAGACTGGGAATAAAAATCATGTAAAAAATTATAGACCTGTTGTCCGAGTTAGTAATTTTTTTAAGTCTTTGAAAGTTTAATAACTAAATACATTTGTTTTAATGTTCGTCACAAAATTAGTTTAAAGCAACATGGTTTCATGTCGAGTCGTTCTACAACAACCAACCTGTTAAACTTTACGCAGGATATTATTTTTACTGATGTCATTTATACTGACATCAGTAAAGCTTTTGACAGCATGCCACATAAGCTTCTTATGTCGAAATTGGAGGGTTATAACATAAGTGACAATATTTTAACTGTTATTGAGAGCTACTTTCTCATATTCTGCAACCTCAGTAGTGCCACAGGGCTCAAACCTTGGCCCACTGTTGTTTTTGTCATTTTTTAAAGACGTATGTGATGTTATTGAATCTAATTGTCTTTTGTATGATGATGACATTAAAATATTTAAAAGAGTTACTGATGTCACAGATTGGAATATTTTTCAGGATGACTAGAATAGGTTATGTGTATTGTGTAATAATAACGGCCTGAATTTAAATATTTCCGAATGTAGTGTTTTGACTATGTCGTGGAAAGTTAATCATATTTACTTTGAAAACATTCATACAGCTTGAGCGTTTAAGGACCTTGGCGTGCTTTTTGATTCAGAACTTAACTTTAGCGCACATATAACTAGTTTAATTAAGGATTGCTACCGGCTTTTAGGTTTCATCTTACGCAACGCCAAGGATTTCTCTAATATTGATACACTATTTGTTTTATTTAATGCCTATATTGGTTCTAAATTAATATACTGCTCGGTTGTTTTGTCACCATTTCAAGCAAAATATATTGGACTCCTTGAGGGTGTACTGAAGAAATTTTTAAAGTTTTTATTTTTTTTTTAAATTTGGCACTTATCCTGATGTTAGTAATTCTTAAATTGATTTGCTTAATGAATTTAATATATGCTCAGTTTTAACGAGACATAGATTTTCATCCATCTGTCATTTATACAAGACAGTGCATAACTTGATTGACGATTCATATACAGCAGCGAGGATGGATTATCATGTGCCAAGGCTATGTTCCAGGAATCCGTTAACGTTTTCATATTCTACACCGAATACAAAAGAGCGATTGTTAAATAGAGCAATATCAGCAATAACGTGGAAATATTGCTTGTGATTTACTTTCTTGAAATAACAAATTATTTACTTATTGTGGACAGTTTTTTTTTAATTTATCGAAGTACAAGAAATTCACTAAAATACATACTCAAATACAATAATTAACAATTTAAAATCCATATTCTTACGTCGTAGTGTTGAAATGTTATATTTATATAAAGTATTTTCAAATGGTTGGAACTTTAAACATATAATATTCAGCCTACATTAAATTCTTGGAGCTGCAAATGACTCTTTGTTGTATTTAGTGCGGCTTCCATTTAAAATTAAATCCGATTATATTTTTTTATTATATCAGAACTTTTTTCACAAATCCTTGCTAAGTGAAGCATTGTCACATCTATCTTAGGTGGTATCGGTAAAGTGTATGAACTAAGTTTAAATTTATGTGTTTATTACTATGTAGCATAGCTCTTTAAATTTATGAAAAGCCATAACGCGGCCTTTATTGAGCGGGCCCACAATGTACCACGTTAATAAAATTAACAACAATCCAACAGAAAAGGCGAAAATGGCAAATAGCGAGAACCTGAAAGCTGTAAGAGGTACGTGTATATCGAGTTTAAACCTTTAATATCCGTCTTTTAATTTATTGAATGAAGTTAGTTATTGATGTAATACATCTCTAAAAAATAATATGTTTTCAGGTGTTTTTCAATGTCTAAAATTTAAACTAATCCATCGTTAATCTCATGTTTGGTGCTCTGGACATGGTTAGCTAACGCGCATGTACCCTTCTTGACCCTTGCATCGTTTTTGTCCAGAGCACCCAACATGAGATCATCTACGATTTTTGTCAGATTCAATTGATTATTGAAAAATAATCGTTTTTTAACCAATCATATTAGAGTATTTCGCGCAATCGTTTGTGACTCGCGGAAAAAATAGACTATAGTAAGATCGAATGCTGGCGTAGGAGCGCATGATGTAATATTCTAAGTTCCCGGGGCACCCACCGTAAGATCAATTCATACATGAGCTCATTCTAGTTTTCTGTAAAGCGGTGGTTGCGACTATTGCAAACTAGCTCGTTTGCTAAGGGCGAACAGAGTAGGAGTTAAGTTTAATATAGCATGGCATTTGGGTAGTGTTGTTACAAATATTAGAGTACATGCTCATAACAAATAACAACAGATCGAGGAAGTCGAGGAAAGATTTCTGGCAGTAATTCCGTATGATATTGACCCCAACGGAATGAGAATTATGATGATGTGTATGCAAAAAATTAATCGTCTGAGATTTCTATGGATGAATCGTTGGTGTATCTGTTTCTCATTCAAACAAATAGCGGCAGGCCCATAAAGGTCACAGATGGATACAATCCTTAAATTGTTAGCTGTAAATATTATTTGATTTAATTGTATTTGTTTAGTTAAGGGGAGATGCCATATAGTTGCGTATTTAAATTGTATTCAGTTCAAATAAGCAAAAGAAGAAATGATTTTATCAACACCACTTTTTGTGTTCCGTATTTTTTATTCACGGGCAGGTGATTTTGCGTCAGTTAATAAATGTATTATATTTACCCGAGACCGGTCGGCGCTATATTATTCCCACACCTTACGTTACAGTGAAATTCAACCAAAACTGTGGGTGTGAAAATTACAGAACCAACCAAAAATAATTCATAGGTGATAGTAGAAAGTAACTCAATTCAACAAACATATTTTACTGATTATTGTTAAATTAGAGTTGCTTTTCAATTTATCTGATAGGTTAATGAAGTAGGAATAATTATTGCTCAAATAATCTCTGTGACCGATTTAAAACTAATTGTTTTACCCCTGTTTTCTTTTTTGTGTGATACATTTGAAGAAATAATCTACCCCTATAGGATTTACATGAATCTACGTTTACAAAATCCGGGTTATGATTAGAAGAGTAATTAATAGAGCGGAAGATATCTTGCCTAACCTATATCACTCCTGTGGTGAGTCAAACGTGACTTAAGTCACTTGGAAATTTGACCTATAAGACATTTCATTAGAATATTGTATCTGTTAAATTTTTATCTTTTAATTTAGTGAAAAAAAAATATGTGTTAGGTTGGGTGATTCTAAATGTATATTTGTAGTTAATGAATAGTTAATTTACTCGTATAATGTTTGCTGCATGAAATATAATATAATCCTTTTGGCCATAAAATAGCAATTTCAAGTTGATGATGCATTTAATATGTTATACTATTATTTATGCATATTTGATAAACATGCACGCTACATTCATTCTCGCATAACATATAATTTACATATTTTGTTTCGTGTAACAAGCCTTTGTTAATTGTTCATTACTTATGGTGAAATTATAAATAGAGTCTGAGAATAAATTTATAGTTTCATGAAAAGTTAAAGAACAATTAATTATTTTCAACTTGCTATAAATCTGATTTCACTTTGCAGTACATATTGAATAATATAATATAATTCTTTTACTTTGTTATGTATAACATGAATATTTTAGTGACTTAAGTTTCGGTAACCCAGCTTACCATTATATGGCCAGAAGCTTGATAACGGGGAAGATAAGTTACTTAAGCCACTGCAATAAACATTCATGTGACTCCGAAGAATATAATGCGTAATTCACTTATCAGAAAATTATAAAAATCAGGTAAATTATGAACAAGCACGTAGTAATGGTCGCAACATCTACTTGATTGTGCTTAATGTTTTTTTTTTCAATTTCAAATCGTAACCCAAATTCACCATCAAATGAATCAACTACTTACTTAACACTTTCGGGTATATCATTAATTATACACTTCTCCAGATGTAAGAATATCACAGTGTATGATTAATCATACACCAGTGATATTGAGTTTAAAGCAATGGTGTATTATGCAATAAACTACCTCTGGCCTAAAACTCCTTGGAATATGCTTGGTTTTTTCATACACCCAGCCGCAGTAATAATATTCAGATTTTTTTTCCTAGGACGGTTTATGGTTATTTATAATCGATAATCAGGTTTAACGATACAAATTACCTTGATTATTTTAAAATTAACTTCCTTTGTGTTTGTGTAAAAAAGCTATCTATGAGAACAGGATACATCATAACAGAAAAATGTGGCTCATTTTTTTAATTAAAACTGCAGGCTAAGGTCGTCCGGGTTCGTTATTTTTATCCTGATGAATTTAAGCCGTTAATATTAACAAGCATCATCTTCAAAATAAACTATTTTTTATTTTAGTCAAACAAACTAGGCTACTTTTTGGGACACACCCTTATTTTGAAGCGCAAAACTCTTGAAGTTTTCATTTAAAATGCTTTAAAAAATTTAAAAGTATCTTCTAAGCGTACCTTTATAATGTATAAAAACAACTAAGAATATATTTACATTCCTACTTCCCACAAAAAAATCTCAAAAATAGCCTTTTTTCTGTTCTTTCAAAGTGTTACCTCTTCTTAACCCGCGATAACATGCGTCAATGAAAGTCACGCCAGAACACGCGCATGGTCAAACGGACCAGGTTGATATTTCTGGAGGGTTTTCCTCATTTTCAAAGTACAAAACGATGTAATTGCTTTTCTGAGTTCAAGATCATATTCAGCGATAGCAAAATACAGTGCAACGTCAGTACGTATTTTCAAATTGAGACAAAAATATAAAACTGATAGGGTACTTTTCTATTCTGTTATCTATTAGTTTTCTTTTAGCATCTTATTTACGAGGCTCCTCAAAGTGATGGGTAAGCTAATACCGTCTTTGAGTTGTTCTATTTGTGGCTGAATAAGAGCTATTGCTAAAGATTTTAAATATTCTAGGCGACTCAAGCTTGCATTAGTGATTACGCCGTAAACAATTATGCACCTACGGTAATGTATACTTGGATATTTCTCAAAACTACTACTCGAAATCTTGGTTAACGCAGAACTTGCGCACGATCAGACTGACCAGATCTTCGATAACGTGAGTTTTTCAGTCCGCGCAAGTCGATCAACACGAATCAAACATAACTTTGACGACTTGCGAACAATATGTGCAAGGTAGTCGGATTTGATGATTTTAATACTATAAACGCCGTAACACAACGGTCAATTTTACCGTGACGCGTGTTCTCGCGGGTTAAGGGGGGCTGTTTAGTGTAAGATTATGATTTTT
Organism: Ocypus olens; assembly: GCA_910593695.2. Lineage (NCBI taxonomy): Eukaryota > Metazoa > Arthropoda > Insecta > Coleoptera > Staphylinidae > Ocypus > Ocypus olens. The sequence goes on from OU343061.1 coordinate 16,300,491, forward strand.
TTACCTTAAAATGACTAAAACATCGGTTAAAATAACAAAGCAAAACTCGAAGCCGTTTAGAAGAGATAAAGAATTTGCATAACGTTATCGCTTTTCAAAACTTTAAACGATTTTCTTTTCAAAACTGCATTTTTTAAATTAAAGTTTAAATTCTGCTTTTTAAATTCTCGGCCTTAATAGGGATTTTCCAAGAACATTTTAAAATAATTTATTTATATATTTGTAAAATTAAATTTATTATAAAAATAAATGCAACTATTTATTGAGAGAGCAGATAAGAAATTCATTTACATTACCTATATTAGCTGTAATACATAACCAGTGCATAAAACGTTACTAATTAAATAACAAATGGAACATGAAAATACAGTCATATAATTTGTTTATTTTATGTTCTTTTATTATAGTATATTATTTGGGAGTGTAAGTACTCTTATATACTATAATAATACTTTTTAGTTAAAAATATTTTTAGTAAGGTTTTGAAACGTTTTCGATCATGTCATTTTTTAATATGATTAGGTAGCTCCCAAATAAAGCGGTCCCGTTTATCCGCCCAATTTATTAATTAGGCGAAAGTAATTTAAATTTTTTGGGATGTAAACTGAAATTTTATTTGGTAGAATTAATATCTGTTTCATATTACTTTCCTTAATATATGAATAACTTTATTCATTTGAATGTAAAATTACTTGTGTATTTTAAAAATTATGGTAGGGAATCTGTTTTCATTTTTCCGCAAATTGATATTAAAAAAAATAATTCTTTTCAAAAAACAATTTCAATTCAAATAGAAGAAATGGAGGTGTAAATCTTGAAATTTTGCTCCATGTTTCATCAACAAAGTGTACAAAAATAACGAAAATGCACTAGTTCGTAGGCCCGTATTGCCGCCATTTTAAAATAATTTTTTTTTTTTAAATACAAGTATTTAGTTTAAATATGTCCGAAACATTCAACAAAAATTGACTTAAAATTCTTATAAATGTGGACATTTACACTGGACGACTACCTCTAAACCAGAACTCCACAAACTATGTTGTATGGCGGACCGGTATTTTTGAGCTATAAGTTTCGCGAACCAGCAAATCATAAAAAAAAACAACTTTAAGGTTAAGTTTACATACGAGGGTCGATCAATAAGTACAATAAGGAATGAAGATGAAGGTTTTTCACAAATTTTTATTTTTTATTTTTCAATCTCTTTTAAGGCGATACACTTTTCCCAACATGTCTGCTATTTCTTTAACCCTTAAAAAACGATTTGTCAAACTCTTCAAAATACGCTCGTTTGAGCTGAATGTTTTTCTTTCGAGCCAGATTTGCATGTAGGGGAACAGAAAGAACTGACACAGTTCTTTTTTAGCCAACTTGGGCAATAAGTCACTGTAGTACTGCCCCGTGATCGTTCTTCCTACCAGCAAAATGTTCATGAGGATTATTCCCTTCGAATCCCAAAAAATCGTGGCCATGATCCTTCCGGCCGATGGAACCATCTTTGCCTTCTTTGGAGCAAATTCAAATTCATTGAACCAAAATGCCAAGTTTATCATGTGGTTTATCATGTAGTTTATCATGTGGTGAAAGGACAGCATCCAATAACATTATTATTTCTTGTTTTTTTTTCATTTTATCGCGAAACACAAAACACATGTGATATAACTGGCAGCCAAATAAAAACTAATCTATGAATTAATCTGAACTTTAGTAGGGTGACGTTTGACAGATGGCAGTACACGACGGCAATGCCAATTTACTTCGGCAACGCCAACTGTCTTCAACCAAGGGTACTTATTAACCGACCCTCGTATTGAAGAAGCTTCATAGGAGTTGTAAAAATAAATTATAATCATAACATTTTATTTCTATATTTTAAAATAATAAAATACATACCGGGTGACCCAGGGATCTGTAAAAGCCCCATAACTTATTTGCTGTTTGAGATATCGACTTCTAGTTTTCTTGAACTGTTACCCACACTTATTCTACATATTTTCAAAATATGTATGTTTTTGTACAGGGTGTCCCAATATACATAACAGAACAAAGTTATGTTTTTTTAAATGGAACACCCTATATTTTATACTTTATTTTCAACCCTCTTGAGAAGCTGATAAAAATAATATAAGATAGTATGGGTCTATTATGGACGGTTGGTTAGTTATGAGCAAATTTGTAGCAAAAACATGTACACATTGAAAACATTGCAGAAGCGTTCCTAGCAAAGATAGCATCATTATTTATACACTAGAAAATTTCCCACATCATAAAGAATAATACACATCGGCTTTGGTTCTCTTTTATTTATAGTGATATACAGGGTGTCAACATACGTAAAACAATGGATAACTATTTTTTTTCAAATGGAACACCCTATAGAAGTTGCCACCAATCTATGGTATTTTTAATAAGCTTTCCAATGATATACAATTTGTATAACAAAATATTAAGGATTCTTGAGATTTATCAATAAAAACATATTTGTTTTGTCACCTTCTGCTGATTTTTGAATTTTCAGCCAAAACTATGTATTTTCAGGAAAAATTATAAGAGACCAAAGTTGTAGAGCGACAAATTTCCGATCGACACAGGTGTTTCAACTTTTAAGATAATGCTTGCATTGCCCGCCAGAGCGCGCAAAATCATGACAGTGTATGCATTTTAGCGTTTTCTTTTCAAATTTTTTATTAATAAATTGCACTGTACTTTATTTTCCGCACCCTCTAGCGGAAAAACGGAAACTTATAGGGAAATTAAAATGGCTCGTATCGATTGAAAATGTTCCGCTCTACAACTCTTAATAGAAGCAATTTTTGCCAAAAATGCATAGTTTTCCCTAAAAATGCAAATTGAAAATGTATATATCAATTTTTGTGTTTTTCAATGGTTTTTTGCATTTTTAGCGAAAACTATGCATTTTGGGCAAAAATTGCTTCTTTTAAGAGTTGTAGAGCGGAATATTTTCAATCGATGTAGGTTATTTAAATAATTCTATAATTACCCGTTTCTCTACTAGAGGACCTGGAAAATAAAGTATAGTGCAATTAATTAACAAAAAATTTGAGAAAAGCGCTAAAATGCATATACGGTCACGATTTTGCGCACTCTGACGGGCAATGCATGCATTATTGGAAAATTGGAAAGAACTATATCGATCGAAAATTTTCCGCTCTACTACTTTGGTCTCCTATTATTTTTTCAGAAAATTCATAGTTTTGGCTGAAAATCCAAAAATGAGCAGGAGGTGACAAAAGAAAAATGTTTTTATGGATAAATCTCAAGAATCCTTAATATTTCATTATACAAATTGTACATCATTGGAAAGCTTATTAAAAATTCCATGCATTGGTGGTAAGATATATAGGGTGTTCTATTTGAAAAAAAATAGTTATCCATTATTTTGCGTATGTTGACACCCTGTATAGCAGTAGGAACAAAAAAGAACCAAAGCGGATTTGTATTATTCTTCATGATGCGGAAAATTCTTTAGTGTATAAAAAACGACGCTAGCTTTGCTGGGAGCGCTTCTGCAATTTTTTCAAAGTGTCTTTGTTTTTACCACAAATTTGCCCATAACTAACCAACCATCCATAATAGACCCATACTATCTTATACTATTTTTAACAGCTCCTCAAGAGGGTTGAAAATAAAGTATAAAATATAGGGTGTTCCATTTAAAAAAACAAAACTTTGGTCTTCTATGTATATTGGGACACCCTGTACAAAAACATACACATTTTTAAAATATGTAGAATAAGTGTGGGTACCAGTTCAAGAAAACTAGAAGTCGATATCTCAAATAGCAAATAAGATATGGGGCTTTTACAGATCGCTGGGTCACCCGGTATATAAAATTCATAATAAAAAAATGTATTTGCTTTGTACAGTTTCAAGGCCAAATGTCAATAAATAAACAAAGATTATTATTAAAAGTAAAGTTCACATTTACAAAATAAATTATACTCAAAATCTAATAATCTATATTTGTTGGATTCAGATAACTTTAAAATTGGAATATAGATTAAGAATAGTAATATGAAATATATTCTACCAAATAAAAACACAGTTTAGATTCTGAATGTTTAAAATTCTCGTCTAGTTTCGCCTTTTTAAGGCATTTTCAAGAATTCAAAAATGTAAAAAAAGAAAATGGAATAAGATTGTGAAAAGATTTGGTAAAATATCATTCAGAATCTAAATGGAGTTTGATAGAAATAATGTTGATTTCATATTTCTAGCAAAATATAATGAACGACCAATACGTAAACATTAAAACATTTAATTAGAATATAGGTTTTTGAAAAACACTAACCTTTCGATTTCTCCATGTCTATGTCCATATTTTGGTTTTCAGGTGAAAAATATACCCAGAGAAATAACTGTTTGCGTCGATTATTTGATACGAGCACGAATTATTGTATAAAATTTTATTTAAATTATGAATATTAAACCTGTTCGTAACTCTGCAAGCAAAATTAAGTCTTACTAAGACTATAAACAAATAACTTATTAAAACAACTACTTCCCTGGCTAGTGCCACGCCGGATATTGAATGATACAAAAGAAATTTGCATGTTATTACTAGTACTAAGTACTTAGTGAAATAACATTGGTTTAAGATCCCTTATTTCTACCCACAGGACTAACTTGAAATAAAAAATAAAACTAAATTGAATTTGAAAACTTTAAATTATAAAACTGAACCCTAAAATATGTAAAAATTAAGTAAATAGCCATCTGCAGATGTTTTTTTTTTAATTTATTTGATACTTTCTGCAACAAGTAAGGTTGTTTCTATTTTATTTTATTTAAAGAAAAACGCAATTATTTTCAAAGCACACAATGCAACACAAAGTTTATGTTTTCAAAATTCAAATATTTTTTATTCTCTGTATTTTCTAAAATATTTCGCGCAAATATGCTTAATCCTGCAAAAAAAAAATTAGTAATGTAAGCGAACATATTTTGGTACGCGTAAAAACCATTTTTATTTGTACAATTTTTTTAATTATTAGATTGGATTGCGATGGGATCGATTGGCTGAGGAAAGCCTTACAGCACTGCGATCTGGTCTTTTTTACTTTTGTATTTTGGTTTAAAGAATGTGAGATTCTAAAGATTTTGTTAGAACGAAAATCGATTGTTTCTAAAAAGCACAATTGTATCAAAAATGTATGAATTTTCTGTAGTTTTTTTTACTTCACTTTTTAGTTTTAGTTTAAGACTGCATAGTCCTACATAATTTCGAGGGAGAAAAACGGAAATTAAGTCTTATTAAGACTACAAATAAATAACTTATTGAAACAACTACTTCCCTGGCTAGTGCCACGTCGTATATTGAATGATACAAAAGAAATTTGCATGTTATTACTAGTACTACCAGATAATAACATTGGTTTAAGATCGATTATTTCTACATACAGGACTAACTTGAAAATTATTCTGAATGAGAAAACCAGAAAACATTTTGACAAGGACACAGAGTGCTAAACTATTCTGGTGTTACTAGATGAAACAAATTTGATAAACTAATAGTTATTATCAAATTTGTTTTATCTAGTAATACTAGATACGTTTAGCACTGTCCTTGTCAAAATGTTTTATGTTTTCTGGTTTTTTCATTTTAATAATAACATTTACAGTTTAAAGTTTCACATTTCATTTTAGAATCATTTTCAAGTTAGTCCTGTATGCAGAAATAAACGATCGTAAACCAATGTTATTTCGCTAGTAGTACTAGTAATAACAAATATCCGGCGTGGCACTTGCCAGGGAAGTAGTTGTTTCAATAAGTTATTTGTTTGCAGTCTTACATTAGTAAGACTTAATGCTGCAGAGTCACGAACATGTCAAATATTCATATATTTATATATTCAGGCTATTTTTTGTCTTTATTATTTGTACAAAACCTGTATTTTTATTAATCTTTTTAGTTTATAGCTTAAGAATGCGTAGAAGAAAATGAGTATCTCTTATAGTGTAATTCAGTAATGGCTTCTTTTTTTTAAATCATGTTTTTACTAATCCTTTTTTTTATTTATTAAAAACGCATAATCCTACAGAGAGAGAATGTGGGGAAAAACAAATTTGAATTAAATTTTATTTTTCTGAAATTCAAAATGTCTGGATTCGTCATAGTTTTTACTTTCTCTGTACAACTGCGAGATAATATATTGTACAACGAGCATATAATAATGGCTATTAATCACGAGAACGATATTTGCGGAACGAGCCGATAGGTTTTTTTTTTATTAAGAAGTTATATAAATAGGAATAGTATTTATTGTTAGCATTAATTTAATACAATACAATATTATTTAGTAATATTAAATGTAATATTTGAACAATTTGTTAAATTAATTGCAGGAATAGAATTGATATCAAAACTGAGATTTTGATTATTTGTTGAAATATTGATAGGTTTGGTGTGTATTATCAATGGAATTATTCATTTGTATTAAGCTAGATATTTTGTTAGCTGTCTTTTATTTTTAATGGAGTCGTCTATATAGCCTTCTGCTACGGCTGTCGACTTCCATCCGCCGTGTCGTTTCAAGGCCGTTATGTCCGCACCAGCATCAACAGGCAGCGTTACAGAAGATCTGCGGAAACTGTGTCTAAAGTATTTTTCTGAGCTCGGCAATTGCAAGAATGTAGCAATGTCCTTTCCCATTTTAGTAAATTTATTAATTCTTATTCTTTGGGCGGTGCATTTGCCATTTTGATAATTTAGAAAAAATATGTTTGTTGTAATGTGAGATAGGCGGCTATTAATGTAGTTTTTACAAATTTTATAAAAATTATCGGTGACTGTAAACTTTCGAGTGATTTTGGTCTTTGTATTGGGCACATTTACTAAAAAGCTGATCCAAGGTCTTGCAAATCATTCATGTTCATGCAATCTATTTCAATAGCCCGACAAGCACCCGTTACTCCCATTATTAATGCAACCTTAAAGAAAGAAATGAATGATTGTTGGAGAGAAAAGGTATTTATCATCAGAGGCTAATAATAAAATCATTGACATTTTCTGGAGAAAAAGTGCTGGCTTTTTTAGGTTGAAAACCTTCAGATTTTCGTTATAGCAATGCTCGCAATTTCATATAATTTTCTATATGTATCCCACGATAAATGTTGATCGTACTCCTAAGCATTGAATAATTGGACCATAATGTTGAGGGTTTATATTTTATGGATAGTTCTGTAAAATACACCAATAAAACAGCTTCTGAGAAGGAATTGGTTTTCTTTTCCCTTCTCCATTCCAAAAATGATTAATACGCCGCTAACTATATTTTTCTTGATTTTTGGGGCAATAAGTTTAATGATGCAATTTCTGCAGCTTCTTTTGTATTTGGCGGTGTTAAAGAAATCTCGTTATCACTGTCGTTCTCCATTTATCTTCTAATTTTTGATATTAAAGCACTTCAAAACTCTCTTATAATGTAAATGATCTTGACGTTTCAATTTAATTATATGACACTTTGCGGACTATTAGATAAAATTTTGATAATGATAGTAAACAGTGAATAATGATTAATCACTGACTGTAGTGAATAATGAATATACTTATAATTGAAGAAACACAATTACAATCAGTATATTATAAGATATCAATAATAATGTACGGTTTAATTTCAAGAAAGCCAACTACCTTAATCTATACGATGATTTAATTCAAACAGATTGGTCATTTCTTGAAACACTTACCGACGTTAATGAGGCGTGTCATGCATTTTATGATAAACTATATAAAATATTTGATAAATCTGTGCCATTCGCAAAACACTCTGTTACCTCACAATTTCCTCCTTGGTTCTCCGGTGAAATCAAACGTAACATTAAGTTAAAAAACCACTTTCACCATAAATGGAAGCGTACTGGTTCAATTTTTTTTCACAGCGAATTTAAAAGAATTAGACGACTAACAAAAATTCAAATTGCTGATGCGTACAAACTTTACATTCAAGGGCTTGAAACTAATCTCAAAACTAATCCCAGAGATTTGTGGAAGTACATCCATCAGAGGAATGGCACATCTAGAATCCCTGGGCAGCTGCATGATGATTATGCTTCTTATTCACCACCACAAGATAACGTTAATGCATTTGCTAATGCTTTCTCTAGTGTATATTCTCAAAAGGATTTTATAAAACCTCAGGACGTTTACTCGAATCAGGAATCTCTAGTCATGTCAACCATTCAGGAGTCGGATGTTATAAAAAGCATTAATCGCATTAAGACCTCAAACATATGTGGAGATGATCGAATCCCGATGTTTGTTATAAAAGACTGTAAATTCATACTCGCTAAACCACTATCGATCATATACAATATTTCCGTACATACAATGACTTTTCCTGATGTGTGGAAACTGGCAGTAATTAGTCCCATTTTTAAACGAGAGGATCCTAGCAACATTAAAAATTATAGACCTATTGCTATTCTCTCTAATTTCTCAAAAATTTTCGAACAGATTATTTATCAAATAATCTATAATCATACTAAGACTTACATTGCGCAGCAGCAACATGGATTTTTTGCAGGTCGGTCAACAACAACGAACCTTGCGATAATAACTCAGGATATTAGTGAAGCTCTTGATAATCGCAGTCAAGTAGACGTTATATACACGGACTTTTCGCGGGCTTTTGATACTATTGATCATAGAATATTACTGAATAAGCTTTCTGCATTTGGACTGACTGGGAATTTTGTAACATTTCTGGCATCATATCTGGATAATCGGACAAATTATGTGTACTTTAACGGGTTCAAGTCCCATAAGTTTCTATCATCTTCTGGTGTACCACAAGGATCTAATTTGGGTCCACTGCTGTTCAACTTATTTATAGACGACCTAATTACATCCATATCATGCCCAGTATTAGCATACGCTGATGACCTAAAATTATATAAAACCATAAATAGTTCACTAGACTGCATCGATCTGCAACAAAATTTAACTAAAATCGTAACCTGGTGCAGCAATAATAAACTCTCTCTAAATATTAATAAATGTGTTACTGTCACTTATACACGCAAGCTGCAATCAGCTATTTATAATTACACGATCGATGACGTGGTGCTTCGACGTGATATTCAGATGAAAGATCTGGGAGTTTTGTTTGACTCGAGGCTCACCTTCTTAGATCACATTAATAACTTAAGTTCTTCTGCTTTCAAGGTGCTTGGCTTTTTAATGCGTACCTCTAAGTATTTTAATGATACTAGCCTAATAAAGGTTTTATATTTTGCATTGGTTCGCAGTCGTTTAGAATATGCTTCACTTATATGGTATCCATATTATGCCAGCAATTCTTGGGCCGTCGAACGTGTACAAAAGCGGTTTCTCAAATTTCTAAGCTTTAAAATTAATGGTGTCTACCCGGATCAGACCATGACTTATGATAATTTATTGTTAGCACAAAACTATACCTCCTTATCGGAGCGAAGAGATAGATGTAGCAGACTATTTATGTTCAAATTAATAAGCAATGTCATAAATTCACCCCAGTTGTTGTCCTTAGTTAAATTTAATGTTCCTCGTGTAACATCACGTCAACCTCTTACTTTTTATATACCAACTGCTTCTACTAACATTTTGTTGAAGGCTCCTATTGTACACATGAGCCGTAATGCCAATGAGCATTATAAAGACATATTTATAGACGCTTGACTGTGAACTTTTTTCCCTTATTTTAAAATTACTATTTAGTTTATAAATGCTATAATTTATTTGTTTTAGCTGTCATTATTGTGAGTGTTAACCATGTTAATTTAATTTTTAGTTTTTCACTGAATTACCTATACCTAGCTGTATATATATTTTTTTGTATTTGATGATGTCCTATTTTGGTTCTTCCTGTTGGACAATAAAGTTTATTATTATTATTATTATTATTATTATTATTATAGTCGTAGACAAAAGTATTATTTTTCTGACTTTTTTCCAATTGAAAGTTTGATTACAGCTATCTAATTTAAGGTCCCCCGACACGACAGCAATCATTAAAAAAACGATCTCTCTGTCCTTATTTTAAATTAAAATGTTATTTGAATTATTCTAGGTAAACCCTTTGTTCTGCATCCGTCCCGGAAATGCAGAACTTTGGGTATGATTTATTAAATCGAAAGTACCAATTTACATAAATCGTACCGAAAGTAACTATTTTCGGGACGATTTTTTTTCACTTGGAAGGATTTATTTACTTTCGAAACGACTTTAGTTACTTTCGGGACAATTTTGTGTATCTATGTAGGCGGCCTTTACAGTAACATCAACTTTGTATTTAATTATGACAGCGCTTGTCATATAACATTCGTGTGTGTTTTTGCATTTTTAACACACAAAACGGCTGCAGAAAAGATATTGTACGTAACACGTTCCAAAAGTGATTTTACGGGACTCGGAGGATTCCAGGACTCGCCTACGGTTCGTCCTAGAAACTTCCTACTCATCCCGTAAAATATCATTTTCGGAACTTGTTACTTAAATTACTATTTTCTGCAGCCGTCCCGAAAATCAAACTTTCGGTATGATTTATTAAATCGAAAGTGCCACTTTACATAAATCGTACCGAAAGTAGTTTTTTTTGGGACGATTTTGTTTCACTTTCGTAACGATTTCTATACTTTCGGGACGCTTTTTGTTACTTTCGGGACGATTTTGCGTATATATGCAGGCGGCCTTGACAAAAACATGAACTTCGTATTTAATTATGACAACGCTCGTCTTAAAACATTCGTGTGTGTTTTTGCTTTTTTAACATAAAAAGCGGCTGCAGAAAAAATATTGTACGTAACGCGTTTAAAAAGTAATTTTACAGGACTCGCTGGATTTCAGGACTTGCCTGCGGCTCGTTCTGGAAACTTCCTACTCATCCCGTAAAATATCATTTTCGGAACTTGTGTAAATTACTATTAAATTTATATTTACCACTAAAAATTAATAGCTACTTGTCTTATACCTTGTCAGTGTATTTACTCCTTGTTTCATGTTTAAAAACAGGGTATAGGTATTTACTTGTTCTTCTAGTTTGAAAGTGATTAGCACTTGAATTAAATAAATAATAAATTTGACTTTGATCAATGGTGACGCCGGTCTCACGCGCCGAAGATTTTTTGAAACGTGTTACTAATAGTTCATGTTTTGTTTTTAATTTATGTTCTTTGACAATAAAACAAAGATATTTAATCAATTTAAGCTCCGCAATGCGGCAGCTACTCGAAATTGCAACAAAAAACAATAATGGAGAATAATGTTATTCGATTTTTTTAACACACCCGGTCCAACAGACCAGTAGGTCACCATTGGTGGGTTAACACAGAAAGTGTTTTAACCCTTACCTAATGAATACCACCATATTTGAGACAAGAAAATAAAATATTTCCCTAAGATTGAATTCTCTTACGGCGAGCGCATTACGTAAATTTTAACTTCCCGGCGCATGCACCATAAATATAAATATTAGTTCATTTCGGTTACCTGTAAAGCGATGGTTGCGATTAGCTCGCTTTGTAAGGGTAATTTATGTTTTAAGATTTATTGCGAAGTAAACGCTTTCACTATCAATCAGTTATTTTCTTTTCGTTAATTTTATATCTTGATCACAAATTCACCTTTCAAAAATAACCTTTAAACTTTGTTCCAATGCCACAATGTTGAATAATCAATAATGCTAAGTGGTAAACTGGGTGAACTGTCACAAATGCATACAAGTTGGAGTGGAAATGCAATCATTTCAATACACACATGCACACAATACGTACTTTACTTAACAATGAGATTTCTAGATAAAGATAAACAATTAGTGGCATTCGATTCGAGAACCTCGTTGGCCTAAAATAGCTCCCATACTCTGTAAACTCTTCAATTTACATATCTAATTTGGCACATCTCGTCCCCATTTTAATCAGTTGATTCTATATTTATCGATTCTATACAAAAGCAGGTTAATGGTATTTCTATATAATTGCGTCCGTTCACACACATTTTCTTTGAAAAGTAATATTGTTGAAATTATATTTGATCAACAATACTTAAAAATTAAATCTTAACTTTATTTTTTGATGGAATAAATTGAATTACCTTAATTTTTTACCCTTTTTTTATTTTTATTATACTATCATCTATATTAGTTTAGAGCTGAAATATCCTGCGTTTATTTAAAATTCCATTTCACCCATCTAATTATGAAATGAATAGCCTTGTATTAGTGTTTTTATTCTCTCTTATATAAACTCCGCAAAAAAAAATATCGCATCACCTACGTTCTTCCTGCTAGGACATTTGTTTATTGTGATAACATATCTGTTTCTATGAACAATAAACATAACAATACAACACAACGAATATTCCTTCGATTTTCTTGAATTTGTGGTAAGAGTAATTTTATATATATTTTTTTTAAACATTTAAATGGTTATTTATACGAAATTTTTAATATTTTTGATTTCAAAATGAACGTTAAAGCTACTGCTCGCAATTCTAGAAATTTAACAATAGACGAAATAGTTCGTGTCGTGTCCTTAGTTGACGATAGTCGAGATCAAAGATATGTTGCTACAACATTGGGAATTCAGCAGTCCACGGTTTCAAGAATAATAAGAAAATTCAGAGAATACACACGAAGAGCAGGACAAGGTCGTAAGAGGGCAACAGCAGCAAGAGATGACTGATTTATACATTTAAATGCACTGCGTATCAGACATTGTACCTCAAGACAGTTACAAGCTCAACTGTACAATAATATTAGTGGTTACTCACATAGAATTAAGGTTAATTATTCTATTTATAATTTAGTATATCATTAAAGAGCATTTGTTTTTGTTTTGGATATACAGGAGGTTTCTAAATTGACGCGAAAGATTTTAAAGGTTGACTTTTCAGCAAAAATTAAGGAAGGTCTTTAATATATTTTTTTGTTCCCCTTCCTCCCCAAGTCACAACCCTCTAAAGTTAAGGAAAAAAATTATTTTTATTTCGTATATCCACTATAGAAGAATTTAGAAGAATAAAATTTGGCAGATAACGGTTCCTAATAAAATGACACTTTTTACCAATTTTTGTAACCCAAAAATGTTATTACAAGGGGTGAAAAAATCAACCCCTTTTATAGTTTACATCAGAACTTTTTAATGCGTCTACATTTTTCTATTTCAAAACTTGATTTAAATAGAGGGATTTAATCTGCAACGTTTTTGTCTCTTGACATTTTTTCCTAAAATTGCTAGTTTGATCACAAAAAAACAAAATAATGCTTAGACCCATTTGACAGATTGGTTATTATTTGTTAAGAAAAATCAAGTAGGCTGATGTCAAATGAAGTCACTATTTTCTCAAACTACTAGAGAATTTTATACCTATGGACTGAAAACATGCTGCACAACTAAATAAGACTTTATTGAAAGAATGGCATTTTCTATTTAGTTGAAAAATACCTACTTATTGTAAATCAGGAAATATCACAATAACAAATTGAACAATATTAACTGTACTGCTAATAACAATTAATAAAACTACAAAAACAAATATTAACAACGTTAACAAAATATCAATAATGAAAGTCACAAGAAATGTTGAAAATGCCGCCCCTCAGCGGCAATGTACGATTATACTCTTCGCCTCATTGAATTTCGTATTCTTTCAAATAATCCTGGTGTATTCCTAATAGTTTCACATGATGCGGTGATACGATCAATATCTTCAACGGGAGTTGAATAAACCAGGGTTTTAAGAAAACCCCAAATACAAAAATCCAATGGATTTAATTCTGGAGATCAGGCTGGCCAATGCAGGGGGCCACCTCCTCCTACCCAACGATTTGTATAAACTAAACTAAATGATACTAAAATGCGCAGGCGCGCCAACGTGCATGAACCATAGTACTCGCCTAATTTTTATCGAAACATCTTCAAGAAGCTTAGGCAACTCCTCTTCGAGGAAATGATAGTATGCGTCTCCATTTAATCTGATCGGAAAAAAATATGGTCCAAATTAACAATTAACAATGACACCAAGCCACACATTTAATGAAAATTGGTGTTGAAAATTGGATTCAACATTTCGTGGAATCATGTGTGATTGTTATGGAAATTTCTAATAGAACAAAATTCGATATAAGAACTGAGGTATTTGTGTAATAATTTTAAGTATCCATTGGCGAAAAATGGAACGATGTAGAAAATCTCGAGATAAGAGCGCTTGAACTCGTTTCGAATGGTAGAGATTCAGCAGTTGTTCGAAAATTCGAAATACGGCGAAATAGCTTACATTTAACACTTGAGCAATTTTTCATGTACTTGTACCGAGAGATTCTTCAATTAAATTAAGAGCATATTCCTCTAGTGATAGAGTTTTTACTTCTCCAGCACGTCCCCAATCAGCAATACTTCTTGAAAAATGTCCTTTTCTCGAAGAGGTTGATGAATACGCGCGAATGATGGGGTATTGTGCGATCTGGATATAACTCAATGTAAATCGTTCGAGGTTCTAACCCATTTCCATTAGCACGACCATATACAAAATGCATGTCTGCCATTTCGGCATTTGTGTAGTGTGCCATTTTATTTACTTAAGTAATAAATTGTTTTTAGTTCGTGGGAGCTTAAAAACCAACACCGACAAAATCGCAACAATAAAAGTATTTGTCATTATGACACCAGCCTACTTGATTTTTCTTACCGACGAGAAGTTAGCCTCGACTTTCCAGCCACGGATTTTGGCGCCTCCACCATCACCCGAATTATGACAAATCTCAATGAAATATTAATTGCAGCCGTTAGGGTGTAATCCCAGTCCAAATTTTTACACCTACGTTTTTAGGGATATCCTACCAACAATTAAAAATAATTCGTTTGAATTTTTCATCAAAACTCGGGATGGAACGAATTTTTAAAACTAACCTTTATTTTCAACAATTAGAGAGAATTTTTGTCAAATAGAACAATATTAAAAAAGTTTTAGAGTGCTTCATTCGCCATTTTCGTTAATACAAATACAAAAATTCTTTTCTATATCATAAAATCGGAAGAAATGGCCTTTCTGAAGTTATTCAGGCTACGGATTGCCTTAACAATTCTAAAAAGTTTTTTCCTAAATTGTAAGATAATCTTGCTTCGACGTCTGTTTGCTTTTTCTGAAGATGCATTTTCTCAAATTCAGTTAAAGAAATTTAGAAAAACAATTGCTGCACGCATTCAACTTTCAGGAGGTATTCAGAATAGATGCCACTACGTAATATCATGAAAATTCTCAAACATCTCTTGTTCAAATTCTCAGATAATCAAAATGTAAGGTCCGTTTATTTTCTGAATTTGCATTTTTCAAGTTGGGTAAGAAAAATATAAAAATAATTGCTGCAAGCCCAAAACTTTCTAAATTTATTCATAATAAATGCTATTACGTGATACCATAAAAATTATAAAACGGTCAATTTTCTAAATGCCAAGATAATCTGAATTCAACGGCTGTTTGTTTTTTTTTTCTGAAGTTGCCTCTTTCAAATTGGGAAAAAACTAAGCCCAAAACTTTCTAGATTTATTCAGAATAGTTTCATAAAAATTCTAAACGGTCAATTTTCTAAATTCTAAGATAATCTCAATTCAACGTTAGTTTGTTTTTCTCAAGTTGCTTTTTTAAAATTCGGTAAAAAAATAGAAAAACTAAACATTTCAAACTTAATTAGAATAATTGCTACTACGTGAAACCATTAAAATTCTTAAAGGTCAATTTCCCAAATTGTGAGATAATCAATTTAACGACTGTTTATTTTCGGAATTGCATTTTAAAATTCGGTAATCTTAAAAATACACCAATTTTAAGTAGGAAAATTTGAAATTTGTTTTTAGTCTACTAAGATATTACACAACTTAGAATATTAATTTGATCTACAAGGAATTTTCTAAATATCTGCGAGATATATTTCCAGATGTTTGTTTCATCATCAATTTTGAGTCCATTTGTATTGTTTGTGAGAGTTGGTTAGCTGCAAATATTTCTTAATCAACTTGAAAATTGCTTAGATTTTAAAATACCTTTTCAAACAGGATAATTCGAAAATCTAACGATTCAGAGATTTAAAAAATATTTAAAAAACAATACATATTTGTTATGTAGGAAGCTTCTTCTTCATTATACATGTTTTCATATGATCAATAAAACATTTGTTACTTTGTTTGTATAGCACTTTGATGAAAGTGTTATACAAACAATACATTTTGAGTCAATTTTTAAAGATGGGATGGCTGGGGAAGAGGCGGTGAAAGATAAAATTCTAAAAACAGTGTTTTTCAAGTCCCCCTTGAAAACAAAATTGACGTATTTTTCTTAAAACCGTAACTACTTCAGATCCAAAGTTATTCAGGGTGGCTACTTTTAAATTGAAGACCCTGTATAATAGAATTCCACAAAGTAATAAAAACATTAGAAATCCAAATAAATTCAAGAAACTACTGAAAAATTCCTCATTCATAAGTGTTATACATTCACGGAATTTCTAAATTATCACGTACAACAGTAATCCCTTGCATAATATACAGTGCGCATATGGAATATATTCAGTAAAACTGAAATAAAATATTTTTGGAAAAAATCCTCGAACAGGTCGATTTTCTTTTATGAAAGTACACATTTTTTTATTAATGTCGAATTTCAGTTGTCATTTGTTTTTTAGTGATGACGTCATCCATTTTGTTTTTAAATAGAAACTCCCTATTTTTGTTTTTGATTTTGAGAGATTTTTTCATTGTCGAACTGGCAGTATAAAAATGATCTTACATAAGCAAATTTTCGAATAAATGACAATTGAAGGTGAGAACTTGATATTTAGAGTTTTTACAAAAAAAATTCCAAACAAAAAAGATCTTGACCTTCCACATAATACAATATAGTTTCAGTAAGACGGCGCACTATGCGGGAGGCGAGGACCGATAGAATAGCCCGCGAGAGACATGAATGCACAAAATTTGCCTGGAAAATATTTAAAAAGAAGAATTTCTACATGTTTGAAAAAAATGCGCCGTTTTGCTGAAACCATATTGTATTATATGAAAGATCAAGATTATTGTTGTTTGGAAAAATTGCTGCAATCTCTGGAATAAGGACATTTGCAAAAATTCTAAATATCGGGTTCTGACCTTATATTGTCATTTACTCGAAAAATTTCATATGAAAGATGGCAACATTTTTATACTTATACTCAAAATTAAGAACAAAAATAGGGGTTGCCATTCAAAAACAAAATGGATGACGTCATTACTCAAAAAAAAATGACGACTGAAGATCGACTTTCAGGCAAAAATGTATATTTTTTATGTAACAAGTCAATTTTCTTAATTGACCGAGGATTTTTTCCAAAAATATTTTATTTTGGTTTTACTGAATATATTCCATACTTTAGGCGCGCACTGTATAATGTGTGCTTGATGGTGTATTTTTTCTTTAATTAGGACTATTTTTGTCCTATGACTTGTATTTTATCAATTATTGATTGTTCCTTTATCTTATTAGTACTGTAATTTTATAATGTAACGTAGTTAGCTCTTAGCTGTATTTTCAATTTAATTTATTATACATGTACCTACATCCACAAAATAGTGGCTAAGTTATGAATAAATACAAATTAAAGTATTGTCGTTGCGAAAAGGTGACTTGTGGTGTAAGGATAATTAGCTTTTGGGGTTATGTTGGGATTACGAGTGGAACAGATGTGGTATACGATGTTAAGGATGTGAGGATTACTTACAAATTTTTAGGACGGGTATTAAAGGCGTTTTTCGATGGGGATAATGTTGTTTTTTGCATATACGGGAGCGTTGGATGGGTTACGTAAAGGCCTTTGAGGATGTCGGATCTTTGTAATTATTCTCAGGGCTGAACGCTCCGCCACCTACAGATTCTTTAAATTGGAGGGACGGGAATTATGAAAAAGGATCGCAGCCTAGCTAAGGAGGGGCCGACAGATCATTTTATAAATGTGTATCGGTATATCAGCTGTACCCTGATTTTGGAACGTTAATATTTTAAAATATAGGGCCCTGTCCTTGACTTTTCAGATTTTGGGAATGGACTTTAAAGATTAATTTGGAGTAGAAAGTTATGCCTAGGTCTCCACATATTGTGTGGTAACCTATTTTGTATTTTTATGTATAATGTGGAATACGTCTATAAATGTTGCTTGGTCTATGAGTTACACATTAATCACATTTTGTTCTAAAATTATTAACCTTTAATCGATTATAGTACACGATTCTGTAAAAATTGGTTAATACTTCATCTACAGATATATGTATAAACGCAGAAGAACACATCTTATGAACAAATTTGATATTTTTTAAATGATTTTAATAATGTTGTAGTAATTGTATTAATGGATACTAAAGCAAATAATTACAAATAGTTGCTAAGGCTTCCATTTTCAGTTGTTATAATAGTTACGATTTTTATTTTTTTGTCATAGACTTAATTTTTCAATTGAATAGTCCCAATATTAACCGAGTTCCTACGGAAATAAATTTATAAGATTAAAAATACGTATAACAAATAACGTTCGTGCAGGAACGAATCCATTTCACACAATTAAACATTTTAAACCATAGCGGAGAGAGTATTGATTATCAATTCCTCATAGAATTCCCAGCGAAACCCTTTTTCGCACGAAGGCATCTTTTGCGAATATTCGGCCGGCGCCATTTGTTATCCACGTGTATTTCTTGCTCTTGACATCTTTATGCCAACGACAGGAAACTGTAGCATTTCAGGCCGTTTGATTAATCGTTCGAAATTACATCACCTGGAATTACTTCAAAAACATCTGCCACTATACATTCTGACGTCAATTACTTACATAACAACGAACTCATTTGTAATAAATATATGTTCCTGAAACAACTGTGGAAAACTAAAAACAAACACAATCAAAATCTGAAGCACTTTATACTTGATAAAGAGAATAACTGCTACCGTAATCTATAATTACCCTGAATGTAAAAATTGAGTTTATCTTAACCACGAATAATTACTGGAGGCGACGTTTGTAATTTCTAAACGAGTACTCATCTAACAGACGTGTAATATACAACACTTTATTTCATATGGATGATTCCCACTTTTTATGAAGTATAAATATAATTTGAATTAAATAATTTGCACATGTAATTAATTTAGAAATAAATCGTATTTAATAAACTAGATTAAAAGCGTAAGATGCTTTTCAATTCAGAATAATAATAATAATAATAATAATAATAATAATAATAATAATTTATTCATGCAAGAACAAGTTTTACGCAAGTCAAAAAGGATGGCACTGAGAATTGTATAAATAAATAAAATACAATACAAACAAGTGCATATGTTAAATAATTGTAAATATAAAATTAACATTGCATAAAAACATAATTAAATTAATTGAATAAATAAAATAGAATTACTGACAACAAATTAACGTAATCAAATACTTGTAGTACACAATTTAAAAAAGATTACAACTTGAATTGTCTATAATAAAATGTAAGAAATATATGTTAAAGAAAAATATGAGATATATGCTCTGATTGAGGAGATTATACACGAGATGAGTATGAATGTAATTAATTTAAAAAAATAACAATACAAAACACAATAATTCATAATACAACCAAAAAATATAATAAAAATTTTCTTATTAAGATCATTTAAAATTATGAGAGTGAGTAAAATAAATAAATAAAATAAATAGAATACAAATGCATTAAAATGTAATAGAAAGCACAGATATATAGGGTGCCCGGATTTCGTAGAAACAGCATGGGCAACTTCTGTATTTGAAGAGATAGAGAGATGGTCAAATTAGCAAAAAGGTGCAGGTTCGAGAGCTCATTAAAAATCCACCTCAAAATCCCACTTGTCATGACCCAATTCTTCAAAATAAAAATAAAAACAAAATCTCCTGATTTCTTTCATTTGCCGTAACTTTCCTTCTACCCAAGATATCGAGATGCGGTTTAAACCAATTTGTATGGCAATTTAAACACTTTCATTGGCACTTCGTAAAACCAATTTTATTTGTGCAAATGTTGAGTAATCTAACCTAACCTCCATATTTTAAATTGGTACCAAGTGTTAAAACGCGTTCAATATTTTAAAAACAAGGACAGTAATATAAAATAGATATTAACAATCAATTGCTTTATAGACAATTTACATGATAAAAAGTGCTACAAACGTGTGTCTAGTTCCGAGAATATTTATAAGATCGACCTAAAAATTTAACTAAACATTTTCAAGATACTGTACTCTGAATTGACATTTAAAAAAATACTATTTTTTAGATTGTATAACACTTTAAACCGTATGACCAATTTCATGCAATTACGGCATTTTCAAGTGAAATCTTAAAATTAAACTGTTTTGTTCGAATTAATGGCGCAACTGATTTGAATAAAAAAATATTCAATCAATACGTTTCTATTTAGAGTTTAATGAATTAATTTATTTTCCTTGAAGTTTTATTCGCAAACTTAGAACCTTGACTCGACCATCTGATATTTCTGAGAAAAAAGTCATTAGTACACGTCGCAATTATTATTAAAATAATAGCCAGTACACAAATGGGAGTTGAAAACCAAGACTGGTTGAAGCAAATTATACTCCTGAAAATTACTTTCCGCCTCGAGTTTAATTTAACTTGGATAACAATGGGCGCGTTTCAAACTAAATAATTTTCGCTCAATCATTTAATACCAGCAACTCATAATTGTTTTTAACATTCAGTCATATTAGTGTGTACCAACATTATGAGGCGAAATATATGGAAAATATTTTTTCACGAAATCAGTTTTAATACTTTTATCTACAACTATTAAATAATATACGCGTTATGTATGCAACTATAAAACCATTTGGAATTTCATATTACACGGAAATTTATTTTTAAGTTGGTCACGTTGCTGCGGATGTTAATATGCCAAGCTTGACAAATTACGATTAAATTTAATTTTTCTTCAAAAATTTATTTTAGTATTTTTTCAAGTCTAGAATCCCATTCTGAGCACTATATGTTCATAAAAATTATTTGTGAGACTTACAGAAACTAAGTCAAGCAAAATTTCTTTTGACGAGGATCGCTCTCACATCGACTGGAAATGCCGAAAAACAATCAAATTTAATTTAATTTTGTT
Organism: Ocypus olens; assembly: GCA_910593695.2. Lineage (NCBI taxonomy): Eukaryota > Metazoa > Arthropoda > Insecta > Coleoptera > Staphylinidae > Ocypus > Ocypus olens. The sequence continues at coordinate 16,321,653 of OU343061.1, forward strand.
CATGAAAATTATTTGTGAGACTTACAGGAACCGACACAAGCAAAATTTCTTTTGACGTACTTCGTACAACTGCTGAAAATTCCGAAAAACGATTAAATTTAATTTTTCTTCAAAAATTTATTTTTGTATTTTTTCAAGTTTAGAATCCCATTCTGAACACTATTTGTTCATAAAAATTATTTATGACACAGAAACTAAAACAAGCAAAATTTCTTTTGACGTAAATTGTTCGTACAACTGCTGGAAATGCCGAAAAACGATTAAATTTAATTTTTCTTCAAAAATTTATTTTTGTATTTTTTCAAGTTTAGAATCCCATTCTGAACACTATTTGTTCATAAAAATTATTTGTGAGACTTACAGAAACTGAGACAAGCAAAATTTCTTTTGACGTGGATCGCTCTCACATCGACTGGAAATGCCAATGTCTCAATGTCTCAATTTGAATTCATTAAATAACGAAGAAGATTAATCTTTGAATTCTACATCTCGAGAAAGTGACGCGGCAAGAACGGCATCTCTAGATTTGCTGCCGAAAGGGTGTCGCAAAAATTACGAAATCGTATACAAGTTCATCGAGGAAACCACCTCTTTTTCGGAAGATACGTTGCTGGTATATTTTACGCAATAAATCGTTAACTTCATGGACACATTATTCATTTGTTGAAGAGCACCCTTAACCTTAAAAATAAAATCAACGGAAAAGTGCGTTCTCTATTAAAACGAAAACCAAAAATATCTGAGGCATTTACAGGCGAACAAATTAACAAATTTATCAATAAAGCGCTTAAAAATAAATATTTGGTAACAAAGGTAAGAAATTAATAATTATAAAATATCTACCCTCAAATTTGTTTAGGTTGCATTAATAATGGAAGTGATAGGAGCTTTCGTGAGAATGAACTGCACACAATGAAAATTGACGATCTCAATCTAGAATTTTTTTAAAAGCTGTTTATAAGTATTTATTCCACATACGAAAACAAACATTCCACGCAACTTCACAGTGACGGACAATTTTTATAATATCGTCAAAAATTACAGAGACCTTCGCAAACCGAATGTTCAATCAAGTTCGTTTTTTCTAAACTATAAGAATGGAAAATATACGTCGCAAGTCATCTTCATCAACAAGTTGGGAGGAATGGGCAAAGAAATTGAAAAAATATATATAAATACAAAAGAAAAGTCAGAAGAAATAAAAGTCACAGGTAATTACGGTTAAAGGTCACAAGATCTTGACTACACGGTCTGGCGACATCGTGATTGGCAGCGACTTCTCGATTGCGAAGGTCACGCACCGATTTACATGACGAGGATTGGATGGAGGGTTACCTAGATCTCGAAGGCTTCGCCGACTTCGGTGGACAACACCACGTGCCAATCGATGATCCATAACAATACAGTGTACGAGCAGTCCATACCACGTCCCAGAGCTATTATAACCTACTACTGAATGTAAATTGAATATAAACTGTTAATTTAAAGATCGTGACACGTCAGCAAAGAAAACTCGAAAATGGAAAAAATCGAAAAAATCATTTTGTAAACTGTTGTGTAGTACTTTGTGTAGCCACATAAGAAATAAAAGTGCTGCTAAGCACCCCACATTGGTGATTCCGATGTGATTAAATAAACAATTCGTAGACACCAAGACGCAACACAACACAATTACAACTAACGAAAAAGTGTGCATTGTGCAGTTCATGACGCCTTTCTGGCCCGACTACGCAGAGATGTGATTCGCCCAGGTAGAAAGCCAGTTCCTAATCGCAGAAATTACGAATGACTAAATCAAGTACGGCCACGTACCAGGAACCTTGGAAGCACGCTACGCGAAGGAAATTAGAGAATTCAGCGAATCAGAAACTCCTGGAAAGGGAGGAATTAGGTGATAAAAAGCCACCACAGTTGTGACATCAACAGTGCCTGGCAGGTGCGGCAGTACCAGAAAATCTTTTGTTTATGGATGAACGGGCTTTCCTGTAATAATAATCCTTTATTGGTGTATTGAATAAGTTATGTTTTACACAAGTTTATCTAAAGAGAAGATACAAAAAGGCGCATTTTAAAATAGGACTAGACATAAATTGCTGAAATCAATAAACAAGTAATAGTTACATATCCGGGCTGGGAACATCTAAAAATTGATCAAAATAATTGATTAAATGATTAAATAATAATAAACCAGCCAACCCCTTGACGCAGACCAAAGTTCGCCTATCAATGAAACAACAACCATGTACGACAGGACACTAAAAACCCTGGTAACTAAAATCGAGCAGTTAAACTCGCAACTCCGACTAAGAGAAAGTACACGTCCACAATTTCACAGAAACAGCCGATCCCACAAAAAAAGCCAGTCAATGAGCAGAACATACGACACATGCTAGTATCACTACAACACTGCAACAAGGCAAGAAAGTACTAACTCCCATTGCAAGACGCAGCACCAGAGAAAGGACCGAGGCGATCAGTAACGACCGCCGATGACTCATCAAACCTAACACGAACAAAGATACAATTCCTAGTCGACACTGGGGCCGACATCTGTGTATTCCCTCTACGTCTCGTAAAATAGAGAAATCCTATTTCAGAATACAAACTGTATGCAGCCAATGGAACCACCATTAAGGGTGAACCGTTGGTGAACTTGAAAAAATCACTTTTGTAATTTTTGTATTTTTCGATACCTTATAATGTGTACTTTAATGCCCCAAAGCCATTTGATCATCGGCGAGGTCCTTCATAAGTTTTTCGCATGTTTAAGAATGCAATGCACCAGCCCGAAAAGGACCCGAGCACGTAGGTGTGCGGTCGGGCTGTAAATGCGCCGCAGGTTTAATAGTTTCTGTCACATCGACCGAAGTTTTTAGTAACTTGTAAGGGTTCATAGAGGGCGCCACTAGCAACTTTCATCAGTCGGTAAGGGGCACTTCTTAGTATGTGAGTCAGCGTTCTAAAACGCTTACAAATCGCGATTCGAATCAGTTGTCACGTGAATTTGGTCCGGCGTGCATTCTTAACCTCGAAAATGCCGCGAAAAGGCACGAAAGTTTCCAGCGGTTTCGTAAAGAGGAAAAGAAGGCGGTTTTCGGCGAACCAGCACACGCTGGAAAACGACACTTCCTACGTGGGCACGTCGGCGGAAAAGTTACGCGACACCGAGGACGATATTTCGGTGGACCCAAGCAGTTCCTACGTGCTGCTGAACTTCTTGTCACTCCGCCTGAAGTGCAAATTCTGCGATGGTGACGTATCTTTCTCTCAGACTGCAACGCGAGGCCTCGGATTCAATTTGGCAATCATCTGCAAGTGCCCCCGGAATTCCTGTTCTGTGGCGTCTTGTGCCTTGATTACCAGCGCGTATGCAGTCAATCGACGTCTGATGTTCGTGATGCGTCTTCTTGGCTTGGGACAGCGAGGAGACGTTTTCTGCGGGCTGCTGAACTTATCAACGGGCTTCGGTAATTCCACATACTACTCGTTTCTGAAGAATCTCTATTTCGGGTCGAAGGCCGTTTTAGACTACGTTCGCAGGAAAGCAGTTCGAGAAGAAATCGCGAAGAATCGGGAACACGGAAATGAACCTAGGCATCTGTCAGTGTCAGGCGACGGCTCGTGGAAAAAGCGCGGCTTCTCATCATTGTACGGCATTTGCTCACTCATAGGGATTTGTTCCAAGAAAGTTGTCGATGTCGTCGTCAAGTCAGCATTTTGCCAGGGGTGCAATTTGAAAAAAGGCGCTGTGGGTTCACCTGAGTACGAAGAATGGCTGGAGACCCATCAGGAGACATGTTTGATCAATCATCAAGGGAGTTCAGGAAAAATGGAAGTCGACACGGTTTTGGAGATGTTTGGCAGATCTGAGGAGTTGCATGGAGTCAAGTACAGGTACTACATTGGTGACGGAGACACAAAGACCTTCAAATCTCTCTTGAAAATGGATCCCTACCCCCACTTCATTGTAGAAAAAAGAGAGTGTGTTGGGCACGTCTAAAACTGTAGAAATTTAAACACGCTCCTTCGCCCGTAGACAAAGTTCAAGAGATTCTTCGCCCGATCTATGAATCACTCTCAAATGATGATTTGTTGAACCGGTGCCTAGGTGGAAACACCCAGAATAGTAATGAAAGTTTGAATGCGTCCGTATGGAAGCTAACTCCGAAATACGTCAACTGCGGTGCCAAGACCGTGGCTGTGGCGATCTTCCTGGCCACTAGCGTCTTTAATAAAGGTTTCGCAGCAGTGTTGAAGACAATGACGACGCTGGGGATCCGGGTCGATCTCCAGACTGACGCAGAGCGCGAGAAGAGGGCAGAGCTGCGCTTGTCTCCCGCGGCGATTGAGGCTCTGCAGCGACACCGGAGTGACAGACTTCTTCAAGACGCCTTCTACGAGGAGAAGGAATGTCTAATGTACGGGCCCGGCATCGCAGACTGAAGGTAATACACCGGAAACCAGTTGAAAATCGTTTGAAAACTTCAAACGCGTTTTTCTCGAAACCCTATTTTTCCTGCTGGCCGGAACGGTTTTTCCCTATGGGACGGATCGACTTGGGCTTTGGGGTTTCGATCAAAAACATTATTGCGCTGGGATTGGACCACTCTGGAGCCAATTGATCGATATTAAGTATTTTTCCGGCAGCCTCAAAGCCGAAAAAAAGTGGTGAAAAAAAAATACTTGTTTTCAGATGGCCACCATTTTGGCAATTTTCAATATTTTGAAGCCAAACTGGTTCCATCCCAAGACAATTTAATATAGATTAAAGGACCGAAACTCATTTTTTCGCCTGCCTCTACCGAAACCATATTTTTCGGCCATAAAAATCGGGCCGAAACTACGATTTAGCGTATCTAGGGCCGAAGAAATAATATGCATAATCTAGAAAACCTTCCGCGGAATATGAGTAGGCTATGCAAAAATCTGACAGTGAGAGTTCAATGGTGCGCGATATAAAATTTCCTGAAACGCTGTTTTTACTTAAGGCAGGCGAAAAAATATCGAGTGTAACTCATGCCGAAATGCTTGGGGGTTGTTAAAGACTATTTTCGGCCCGTGATACACTATATACTATTGTGTTTCAGATAACCCACACGAAAAATTGTTTTCGACGGTTGACCAATTCCCGGAAAACATTGGTCCAGTTGACCCGACTTTTCTCGGAACCCAGTCGCCGGAAGAGGATGAGAAATTCACATTTTGTAGTTCAATATTGACTTAATAAAAGCCAAAAAAACACAATCTTGTCGGTGTTTAATTAGCCCCGAAAAAAATGTTAAAAAAGGCCTAAAAACAGGGTCCACCAACGGTAATACCCCTTAATACATAAGGAACGGTAAACCTAAACCTAGATCTTAAATTACGAAGAAATTTCCCATGAAGGTTTGTGACAGTCGACGTCCAGAAAACGATCATAGGCACTGATGTCTTATCATTTTAAGAACTATTATCAGACATAAGGAACCGAAAGTTACACGACTCGACTGATCACACGGCAAAGGGTCAACTAACAACGAAGGAACAGCAATGCCTGAGTAAGCATACTTAACAGAAGAACTAAATATCACGAGATCCTCAGATGGGATTTCCATACCCTACCTCACGAAACCAAACACCTTATCCACACCACGCCAGGACAGCCTGTAGTTAGCAGACCAAGACAGCTCGCTCCTAACAAACTAAAAATAGCAATGGACGAATTCAAAACGATTTGCCAGATGAGGATCGCTGGACCATCCAAAAGCGTTTGGTCCTATACTTGGTTCCCAAGAACAACACAGAGTAGCGGCTACAGGGCGTTTAACGCAATATACCCGACAACTTTCCCGCACCGCACATCGAAGATTTTTCAAAGCAAATATACGGAAAAAATTTGTTTTTAATCATAGACTTAGTTCGCGCATATTACCTAATACCAGTAGCCGAAGACCATAAACTGACAACTGCAATAACTACACCATTCGGTTTATTTGAGTTCCCGTACATGACCTTCGGGCTACGAAATGCCTCGCAGAGAATTCAAAGGTTTATGGACGGAACTGTGCGAGATTTGGACTACTGCTACGTCTATATAGACGACATCCTGGTGGCCCCAGAGGAATTTTCGTTTCTCGAATACACATTGTGGAGAGAAGGAACACGACCATTCGCCGAAACCAGCGAAAAAGCTACCACAAATATTAGGGATGATTAATTGTTACCGACGCTTCATCCCAAATGCAGCGAGTGTGCAAGCAGCACTGAACGAGATGTTGAATGAAATAAAAAAGGCAACCAATTAATCGAATGAACCAACGAGGTCTAAAAGACGTTAATCAAATGTAAGCAGCCAATAGCTGACAAAGCGTTACTTGCTCACTCTGAGCCTAAAGCCGAATTATCCGTAAAAACAGACGCATCGGATAACCCAATAGGTGAAGTCATTCAACAGCTACAGGATGGAAGGTAGAAGCCAGTAGCGTTTCTGTCACGGAAACTATCATCCGCCGAACAGAAATACGCAGCATACGACAGAGAACTGTTGGCATTACTAACACCTCCTTGAAGGTGGGCCATCTACCATCTTCACACACGACAAATGAATAATGTTTGCATTCGCACAAAAGCCCGAGAAGTGTGTTCATGAAGGAATTTCAGATATCTCAACTATATCGGCCAATGGTCAATTTTTAACCGACATCAGACACATAAAAGGGAAAGAAAACGTAGTAGGCGACACACTCTCCAGGATTGATGAAATCAACGCAGAAATCGACTTTGCAGCGCTAAGAGTGGACCAAAAGACCTATCTAGAGCTCCAGCACATCCTGGATAGCAGTGGCGGCTCGTGGAACATGTTGATGGTAGAGCCACTTATACAATATACCCCCCCCCCCTTATTGAAGAAACAAAGAACCATTTATCTTCCTAGACCAATCGAATATTTTGGCCAAAATATCAAAAATTTGGAACAGCCGAAGATCTAAAATATCGGCCAAAAAATCAAAAATCCTGGTTTAAAAATAAAAATGCAGAAAAAAAAAGCAAAAGAAAAATAATTTGCCATTTTCAGCCCCAAAAATAACTCTTTTTAGCTTAAAATAAGTTCCAACGAGAAATTCGAAAATAATAGCAAATATAAATATTTAAAAAAAAATCGCACAATAAAATAAATAATTCAAGTTAAGAAAATCTAAAATATGGAACAAAAATTCCTAACAAGAAATCAAATTTTTTAACGATCGAATCGAAAATTTAAGTCGAAATAAAGAAAATATCGGCCAAAAGACCAAAAATTTAAACCAAAATAATTGAAAATACAAAATATAGGCCAAAAAAGTAAAGATCTACAATAGGGCCCAAAACGGTGAAATGTAGTTAAAACATCAAAAACAAGCATAAAGTTAAAAACTGCAGACAAAAAAAAATTCTACAAACCAATCGAATATTTTGGTCTAAATAAAGAAAAATAAGAAAAGATCTAAAATACAGAAATCTGAAGTATGGGCCAAAGAATCAAGAATCCTGATCTAAATATACAAAAAGCAGACAAAAAATCGAAAACTTACTTAGAAACAAAATAATTTGACACTTTCAGCCGCCAAAATTAAGTTTCTAACCAGAAATTCGAAAATAATAGCAAAAAATAAAAAAAAATCACTAATCCAAGTTAAAAAATTTGAAATATAGGATAAAAAAAATAAAAATAAAATAAAACCAGTAGCCCAAGCAAAGAAACATTTTAACAGACAAATAAAAAAAATTTTAAAAAAAATCGGGCAAAATTGGTAAAAAAGTCGAAAATTTAGACAAAACATCGAAAACTCGGCCCTAAAGACAATAAATGCAGACTAAATGAAAAATCAAAAATGGGGGCAAAAAAATCGAAAATTTTAACAATAAAATCGTAAAGTTAGGTCAAAATACAGAAACATTTAGGCCAAAGATTAAAAAAAACAATAAAAAACCGTAATGTTGGCCAGAAAGTAGAAAATTTAGACTATCATAGATCGAGTCGCCAGCCACATTTTTCTTTTAATGGTATATCGGGCCGAAATTGTCACGGCCAAGAGTTCCGTCCGCAGGAGTCTGGAACTTGTACCGCGGGACCACGCGCCAGGATTTACAACCCGAGGGCCTACGTGGTACGTGGAACGGAGACGGCACAGGTTAGTGTGGGTTCCTTTTTATACCTCTCAATTGCAGCTGACCGTGAGTTTAGTCTCTGTTACAAAAGGCCGGAAACATTACCAACCCTCCTTTGAGGGATCGAAATCGACGAAGTTTCCGGATCAAAACCCCCTCCCTTCAACCGGAAAAAATAAAATAAATCTCGCATATAAATGAATAATTCAGGTTATAAATATTTTAACCATAATCAAATCAAAAATTTGGAACTAGAATTAAAAATTCGACCTGAAAAATCAAAAATTTTAACAATTAAATCGAAAATTTAGGTCAAAATAAAGAATATTTAGAGCAAATTATCAAAAATTTAGACCAAAAAAAACGAAAATACATTTCAAAAATCTAATAATTAAAAATTCGGCCCGAAAAATCAAAAATACGGACAAAAAAAACCAAAATTTTAACAATTAAATCGAAAATTTATGTCAAAATAATGAAAATTTTGTGCCCATATTTTAGATTTCTGAATCGAAAATACAGGTCAAAAATCTAAAAATTAAATATTCGGCGGGAAAATCAAAAATGTGGGCCAAAAAGTAATAAATGCAGACTAAAAAGTTGAAAACATCAACAAACAAAAAAAAAAATCTCGCATATAAATGAATAATTTAGGTTATAGATATTTTAACCAAAATCAAATCAAAAATTTGGAACTATAATTAAAAATTCGGCCTGAAAAATTAAAAATGTGGACCGAAAAATCAAAAACTTTAACAACTAAATCGAAAATTTAGGTCAAAAATAAAGAATATTTAGAACAAATGATCAAAAATTTAGACCAAAAAAAAAATCGAAAATACATTTCAAAAATCTAAAAATTAAAAATTCTGCTCGAAAATTTAAAAATACGGACCAAAAGAAGAACGAACATTTTAACAATTAAATCGAAAATTTATGTCAAAATAAAGAATATTTAGGTCAACAGATCGAAATTTTAATCCCAAAAGAATCGAAAATACAGGTCAAGAATTTAAAAACTGAAAATACGTCGGGAGAAATCAAAAATGCGGACCAAATAGTCGAAAATTTTAACAATTAAATAAAAAATGTTGATTAAAATAAAGAATATTTCGGCCAAATGATAAAAAATTTAGACAAAAAAAAACGAAAATAGAGTGCAGAATATTATAGTAAGAAAATGGTTTAAATTAGCTCAAAAATCACTCTATTGTCCAAAATAATTTTCCAATTTTCTTTCAATAGCAAAATATATTTTTTCTAATTTTCACTTTAATCGTTCAAAAAAGTGAAACTAATTTGAAAAATAATTCAAATAAAACCATTAACTTTGTTGGGATGACCTTATTGTTTCACCTTTTGTGCCGGCAGTTTCGACAACTTTAGATTTAGTAGATACATTTTGAATAATTCAAATAAAACAATTCACTTGGTTAGTGTGACTCTCAGTAGCGGCTCGTGGAACATATTGATGGTACTTTTACAATATGGCGAGGCCCTTGCTTCATTTTTTAAAGAAATTAAGAAAGAACGATTCATCTTCATAGTCCAAGATTATTTTGAGTTGTAAAGTAAAGGTTCATAATTTCAAACATCCGAACAAGCTGAAAATATAATTTATGTATACTTTCGATTTATCGTGCGTTTACATTTTGTCCCAGACATGCACTTAATCTGTAACACCATTAACACTTAAGAATTAATTAAAAATTCTTACTGAGCTCAAAACTAGAGGTAGTGCTATGGCTCCTTGGCTCTATATAACGAGCCGCCCCTGCTGGATAGTGGGGAAACAGGTCTCCAGCTGAGAAAATTCAACTTTCCAGAATACAGCACAGACATATACTGCGACTTATCCATAAATGCAGCCCGACCATTCGTAACATACAAGTTCAGGAAGACAGTGTTCAGCATCCTGCACCAACCATCATACCCTGGTCCGCATGCTTTGACCAAACTAGTTGGCCGAAACTGCGAGTAGACTACAAGATCTACTGGCTCCAGTTCGGTGCATGTTGTCTCAGCAATCAAAAATAACACGGTACAATGCACCACCAGCACCAACTTTCTAACCACCATCTGCCAGATTCGATAATGTCCATATAAACAACGTAGGACACAAGGAAACAAATACATCCTGACGTGCATAGACCGATTCACCCGATAGCCAGAAACCATCCCGATGGCCAACATCGAAGCCACAGTAACAAGTTTGTTCTTCTCGCACTGGAAGCCAGATTTGGCAAGCCACTAAGAGTGGAAATATAACACGACACACTTACGTTTTCTAATATTTCATTGATTTGTGCAGTCAAAGCATATGCTATATTAAACAAATTAGAAACAACTTTACTTGTTGCAGAAAGCATTAGATAAATACAAGAAAACGAAATGTAGCCTGAATATATGAATATTCAACCTGTTCGTTAATCTGCAAGCAATCTGCTTAGTAATTCTAATTTCTCAAGGAAGATGACATATTTTCATTACTCTAAGAACATTTTAAAAAGGGCGTGGCGTGGGGCGCCACCGTACAGATCGCACAATCATCAAGCCGCCCTTATTCAAGTTTTATTATAATTAGTAATACGAATGTACGACATATTCAAAAGAACAGGTCCTGATCAATTGTTTATGTCAGTATTGCCCTGTTGCTTTTATAATCGCAATTTCCTGTTTACTGATTCACTGCCTACTATTAATAAATCAAAAATTAAAAACACTATAACAATATTTCAACGTAATTAATGGCCGGTCATAATTTATGTGGGAATAACGGGGAATAATGTAGCAATTTTCTCGATGTGAATTACTGCGCGGATCCATTGAAAGCGGGGGATTATCAACTTAATTACATTCATGAATATAAAGAAGCTCATTATAATCCCAACTACAAATTACAATTTCAACGCACCAATTACTCCAATTGGAGGAACCAATCTATTTCCGTTTGTCCCCAAGAAGCGCCCCTTGAATAACTCAACCGGTGAGGCATAATAAAACGGAGTAAGAGTCTCATAATTTTTGAATGATTAAGGGATGGAGAATTGCGCGTAATTTTATTATCGTGAATAAAAAAATCGAATAATCACTCAATTTATCTGGAAGAAATTGCGCGTAATCGTGACATCGTAAGATTATCAAAGAGATTTATATTAAGTAAGATAATAGAAGGGAAAATGGGAATAATTTAATATTTTTGCAAGGAAGTTAGAATACGTAATTTTCAAACAAACACAACTTTCAAATATGAATACCACGATTGATTACACAAATGGTTAATCTGTATTATAAACAATACTGACATAACTATTATTTCCACCTTTGCAGGTCAATTTGGGCTTGGATTTGTTACATAACATATCGTCGGTGAAGCGGCAATAACGCCTATCTCACATTTACCGAATAATAATAATAAACTTTATTTCTCATTTATAAAATACTACAAAATGCTACATATAACAATAATGAAATAAATAAATGAGAAAGTGCGTCAGGTAAAAAAAATTGACAGGAGAGACAAAAAAAAACTGATATATATCTTTTTAGGAAATGATTATGTACCAAAGTTTTAAATGCATGCTTAAATTAAATAAAGAAATATTATAAGTCGGATTTTGACTGTTTATCTTAAAAACAAATGTAGGTAACGTAGGCGCTTTTACTTATTACCAAATACAAAAATAGACTGACCTGACTGAACAGGTTTTATTGACAAATCGCACCCCGGCAAGAACAGTGACACAACTCAAAAATGCAGTATTTGAGAAAAAAAAAAAAAAAAGAAAACTACAAAACTCATATTGAAATAGTTTAAGCTCCTTTAAAATTTCAAGTAGTTATTTTTGGTAGTAAATTCAATTATAATCTATAGAATAATATCATGGACCTGTAAATCAGTTTTTGTTAAATATGTGGTGTTACCAGGTCAGGTTAGGTCAGGTCTCTGAGTTATGTCACTTTTCTTGCTTTTCTAAAATCAGTTGTTCTTTGTTGTGACCCCTTGAGTAATACTTATGTCACTTTCCAAGCCCACTTAATTAGAATAAAAAAAGGAAGTTTAAATTACCTAAGTGCTTTATTAGCTTATTTAAAATACAAAAAAATTACATGAAAATAAATTAGTACACAATTTATACAAACATCGAGTCATAAATGGGCTTATACAACGTGGGAATACTTTTTGCTGAGATAAGTGATTTAATATGAGCTTTCTTTATGGCAGAAATCTCCATATTTTTCTTATATGCCGGAACGCACTTTATTGTAGAGATGCTCTCTTGCCTTCTCCTGGTATTATTGACATTGATCTGCCCATAATCTTTTTGTTCGTTTGTAGTTTTCACAAAAATAATGCCGGGATCAGTCTTCTGCACTTTAAATACTTTTAATTCGCTAGTTTTTATTTGTTCGTTGTTTGATGTTTTGTTAAAATTTGATCCTATCTGTTCAGAGAGTTTTTTTAAGTCGACAAAATCCTCGTAACTCAATTCTGTTACTTTATACGGATTTCCAGTTTTCCTCGCAGACCGAATTAATCTGACGTAATCAGTAGGAATATAGATGGGACCCGATTTAAGAGCTCTTTTAATTGACTTCTCTATGACAGAGTGCACATTGTCTCCTTCATTTTGTGTGTGTCCCCTGATCAAAAATTTATGTGGGATCGATTTGATTTTAAATTTTTGCACAGCGTACAGGTACATGCCCATTATGAATTTGTTCTTTTGCTGGCCACAACAATTATCGGAGTAGAAAACAATTTCAAGGTTATCGTCGTTTCTGGTGTTAGCTTTTTCTTTTAAGTATTTCAGAATGCAAGTGCCGATTTCTATGGCACCTCGATTTCCTTGACTCTCATGCCAAAAAAAAACACTCGACTTTATCTGACTCAAGTTCATTTATAGTTAAGTTGTAGCTGTTAATTTTGCTTTTATAATAAAAGGTAGACGTATCTCCTTTTGGTGCTGGCAGCACCGCTTGGAGATCGTAAGTGGCGACTATAATTTTTCCTTCGCTTTCTTTTGCCTTCTTTTTGTCCTCTTCTTTTTCTGCTCTTGACAAAACTTTCTCCTTCAAATGTTTATCATATTTCTCTTGTATCGCTTCACTTTCTTCTACTCTTGCGTTGTTATACGAGCTGCATAAGTCGCACTGATCTTTTTTGGGGGTGAAAAAAGAGATGTTAGAATTGGTATTGAAAATTCGGGAATACATCGTCAGATTTGCAAACGGAAGGTTTTTTTCAATGCACTTGTTTTTGTAGTCACGGTGTAAATCAGCCAGGTTTTTTCCACCCTCTATGAACTCCCGAGTAGTTTGCGCGCGCAGGTAATGACTGTCAATTCTTGGGATAGTATTAATATGAGCAACAACACCATCTTTTATTGCAGAATCTACTTTAAAGTGGTGTCCGTGTTTACCTCTTAGATCTTCTTGAAGAAATCCTTCGTTTAATTTGGTTACTACAGTTCTAATAACTCGGTTGTTGATGTCCAGCGTGGCCATATAGAAAAATTTGCAAACACGTACGTTTACTTCGTTGATTACGAAATGGAATGCATGGTTACATTGGCGCCTACTTCCTTCTTTTTTGTACTGATACTGAGGTCTAACGGCGGTCATACTTCTACAGATAAATTCTCGTTGGGATTTCAGACTTTCGAGTGACCAGTAATTTTCAAATATTTCGAGCCTTTTATTTTCTTCTATTTTGCTTGAACATTTTAGCTTACATTTTTCACCACACGCTGGCCGTACCTTTCTTGCCTGCATTTCTGTTTTGCGAATTGATGATGATGTATAAGGTTTTCCAGCATTTCGGAGAAATTTTGCTTTAGTCTTCTTCCACTCAACTGGATTGGCTTTCCTTTTCTTACCTTTTCGCTTATTATCTGTTTGGGTATTGTCTGATTCGGCACCTTCTGTCTTGTTAGTAATAATATTTTCATTCTCTTCCAATCCTGATGACTCGGACGTGTTTTCAGAATTAGGAGATGCTGCATAATGAAAATCTGGATCTACGTCTGAATCATCTGCACTTTAATCTAATGATAATTCTTTTTGTTGTGGACTTGGTTTAACCCGTTGGAGCCTCAATCGCATTGTATGCAGATTTCCAACACACTGCCATTTAGAATGTGATCCTTGATCTTCTGGTACTGTGTCGTTGTTCAATTCCGTCTCTTTTGTGGCACTTTCTTGTTCTGTGGTTTCTTCTTCACCGTACTTTGGTCTAAAATGTGTCGTTTGATCTTCCTGTACTATCACTTTGGAAAACTCCGGCACTTCAGTCACATTTTCTTGTCCTTCGCTTTCTTCTATATTATTCTCTTCATAAATCTGACTTTCGTCGTCGTTTGTCTCAGTTTGCAGCCTTTTTTCGCCGAGGTCTCTGTTAGGTTTCACGCTTTCTAAAGTGTTCTCCACTTCACCAATCAAGCAGGTTTCTTCGACTTCCGTGTCAGAAATAGCAGCTGCTAGCATTTTTCTACCTCGGTATCCTTGCTCTGGGTTCATAACGAATCTACAACAAATAAATTTCAAGCTACATTATTGATGTTTATTTCCTAGAGTAATATTATTCACCGTCTCCATCAGGAAAAGTGGCACAAATCGAAATAAAACGGTACAAATCAATAGATATAGTGATAATTGATTCAAGAAAAGTGACATAACAGAAAACACTAACACTTTCAATCAAGAAAAGTGGCTCAAATCGAAATACAACGGAACAAGAAAATAGATTTAGGGATAATTGATTCAAGAAAACTGACACTTTTATGCTTATGACTATATCAAAAATTATATTTCACTTACCTTACTGCACGAAAACTGTCACAACTCGAAATGTTACGCTTTTCTTGACCGACAACATGCACACTTTCTTGTAACAACACTGAAGTGACACTGTTCTTGCAGTGATGAACGTGAATTAGCCTAAGAGTAAAACTGACACAACTGCCTCCTAGCGGATAGATTGGGACTTAGAGATGTGTCGTTTTTCGTGCACGTGAGGATACAAAATACGCATTCATTGCTGTTATAAGCTCAGAATTCGTATTTTTTTAGTTGTTTTTTTAGTTGTTTCGCCGGAGTGCGAAATAATGTTTACAATCTAAGTGTGTTGGCCAGAATTTATAGCAACTAATTAGTTGCTATAAATTCTTTTTCAAAATCAACTCTATGGGACCGATAAATAACACAACTCCCAGACGATTCCTTTATCTAACAGTTCGCTCATTTACCCCAAAACTTGGTCAACATAAAATGGAAATAAATAAATCTACAATCTGAAACTGACGTTTTCCGGCGATGATGATTCATCAGATAAATCGAGACTAGTCCGGAGATAAAATCTAATATTTTCTTTAATTGGAAGTACATCATATACCCCATCACAAATATTCAACCAATTAAATGGATCACATAACTAATTTAATTATTATCATTTATACTCAAATAATATACTATTTAAATTAACGTTACTAAAATTACAACAAAATAGTTATATGAAGTGAACACAAACTTTTGTTTTTTATTATTGTTTTCTCGGGAGGTTTGCGGCAGTAGGTCGTAGAAACAGTGGAAGTCCACAGACAGGACACTTTTAAGTTCTATTGTTTCCATTTTGAATAAGAAATTCTTAATATTTCCTGTGGATAGCTGGAAATTCTAGGAAATATTTCATATTCGCTATTAAAATTTAACTTGACAAAAATATTGCCTTTTGATCTATATTTAATTGCTATAATATCGCCTACTGTAACATCACCAGTTACACGTCCTGGTCTTATGGAGTCGTACATCATATTTTTCTTTTGGAAGAAGTCTTTGAAGAAAGTATGGTCCAAATAATGGGCTTCATACGAAAAAGGAATTTTGTCTAGCTTTCTTCGTAATTAAGAAATATTGCCCTTGAAGAGTAATTTCGCGCTTCTTTAAACTGGTCTCTATAGCTGTATAGCTCTAGGAACAGAATCACATTCCATTTGGATGTGTCCTTTGGTCAAAAACTTTTGTACGATTACAATGTTATTTTTCATTGCTAAATGCAAAAGGGCATTGGATAGTATCGCTGCGCGAGTCGGTGGGATTGCTCCAATCCCACCCGCGCCACAATATACCCTCTTATTAAACTTGTATAATAATGTACTATTTTGTAAGACAGAATGCACGACGTAAAATTCTAAGTCCCAGGCGCGTGCACCGAGAGATTTATTTATAAAATTTGATTGTCTGTGAAACGTTGGTTGCGAGTATACAGCGTCTAGTCGAATAAACCGGAACATAGAATTTTCAATGTTAATTTCTTTATACTCAAATATTATCTTCCCTGAACATTTTAGAGGAAACATGTAAATAAATGTTTTGCAGAGTAAACATTCCTGCATGCAGTCATGCTAATATTTATTTTTTGTCATTCACAAAAACCCTAAAAAATGATAAAATAAAAATAATCATTTTCACGAAAATAATGGTTGCCATGAAATTGAACAAAAACGGTGCGCTATTGATTTGTTGGCTTCTGTCAAATTTATTGAATACTTCATAACTTTTACAAGTTTTTTTCATTCAAAATGTATTCTATTCAAGAAAAAGTGCAAACTGTGAAGTGGTGCTATGCTGGTAGCAGTTTTCGTGGAACTTTACGAGCTATTAGACGTTCAATCCAAAACCGTCAATCTGGCATCAGTCTGCGTGTTTGAGCCGTGAGGTACATACAATTGGAAACTCGTAATTTTCAAAAACGTGTTATTGGTGTAATAATGGCATTGTCTATTAAAAAAAACGGATTAAAAGAAACAAGTGGGTTAAGGATAGGCTGCTAAAATAAGAAATACACTTATTTTAATTTATTAAATGAAATAAGATGTACGGTGGAAGAAGACTATGAAAATTATTATAGAATGAAGGAAGCCTGTTTTGACAAGCTGTTAGAGATGCTTAAGCCATATTTAACTAAGCAAGATACTTGAATGAGGAAATCCATATCTGCTGAAGAAAAACTAGCTGCAACGTTAAGGTACCTTGCCACTGGAAGGAACTTCTATTATTGAGGCATAATTATACATGTGAAGTACTAACTTATGTCCTTATGGGTTTTGTCCCATAACTCTGGTAATGTTTCAAATACACTGGAGGAAAAAATGAAACACTTGAAATTAGTGAAATTTCGACCATTTTCAAACCACCATAACTCGGCGTATTTTCAATCGATTTTGATGAATCTTTAAGGGCAAAAAACTTTGAAGTGCCTTCTTCAAAGTCATGCATGCGAACTTAAGCGTAACCCCTTGCGCCTCCTCTAGCACACCTGTGAAAAAACAAGTTTTTTCTGGAAACCATGTCCAACTTTGACGATGGAGTTGACTTTTTTTCGACTCTATCCACCATAAAGGCATTAAAATATGATCAATTCCCTATGCAGGACTCAAAGAACGAAGTTCCTACGACGATTTGGCACCAAGTTATGGGTGTTTGAAAAAAGTGCATTTTGAGGTTTTTCGCACATAACTAAAAATTCGCTTTTTTTTAAACACCCTTAACTTTGTACCAAATCGTCGTAGGAACTTCGTTATTTGGGACCTGCGCAGGTAATTGAACACATTTCAATGCCCTTTCGGTGGATCGAGTCGACACATTTTTTCCAACTCGGTACACGTTGCCAAAGTTTTTTTTTCTTTTTCTTGTTCGGGGGTTGAAGGGTTCAAAAAGGGATCATTCCAATTTGAGTTTACTCCCTGCCGAGTGGCGATTATTTTTAATCGGATTCAAAATCGTATTCCGAATCGGAATCGAATTCCAATTCGGATTCGTTTTCCGATTCAGATTAATATTCGGATTCGGATTTGCGTGACATATCAACAGTTCGGCACTTCAAGAACAGTATAATAACATGCTTGGCATTTAAGGCGAGACTAGTAAACACTAAAGTTTAGTGTAGATTTAGAATGTCTAAACATGTGGATCACTCATCACTTGTTAATATTGGTGTCGATCTGAATTATTCAACTTTATAAATTTTATTTTATTTGTCCCTGTCGGCTCTGGGAAAAATTTCGACGCAGTGTTTTTGCGGTACTATGGCGCACCGTGGTCCTTTGGATCTTGTTTTATTGCGTCCTGTCGATAATAAACGTAGAGAAAAAAGCGGCGCGTTTCTGTTATTTCTGAAGATTTAAGTAATTACAATTCGAACAAATATATCTCAACTGTTAGAAATAGGATAGGAAAATTGTTTTTACTCTCTTCGTTACGAAGCAGGGGCGGCTCGTTATATAGAGCCAAGGAGCTATGGCACTACTTGTAGTTCCAAGCTCACCAAGAATTTTTAATTAATTCTTAAAACACTTTCTCGCCAGTTACTTTGGTCTAGGAAGATAAATCGTTCTTTCTTTCTTCAAAAATGGAGGGGATGGGGTACATTGTATAAGTGGCTCAACCATATTCCCCGAGCCGCCACCGACAAAGAGGATTTTTACATAATCATAATCTAGACTGTGTTTTAAGTACGTTTGAAAAGTTTCAAGTCGATGGCAATTGTTTTTATATTTTTTTCAACTGCAGGAAATGTTTACAAAGTTTCTTAACTCTACGCTCGGTTCGTTACGAAAATTCAAAATCTACGGTTGGAGCACTGAATGGATTTTTACATAGTCATAATCTAGAATGTGTTTTAAGTGCAATTGAAAAGTTTCAAGTCGATGGCAATTGTTTTTATATTTTTTCAACTGCGGAAATTTTTACAAAGTTTCTTAACTCTAAGCTCGGTTCGTTACAAAAATTCAAAATCTACGGTTGGAGCATTAAAAGGAATTTTACATAATCATAATCTAGAATGTGTTTTAAGTGCATTTGAAAAGTTTCAAGTCGATGGCAATTGTTTTTATATTTTTTTCAACTGCAGGAAATTTTTACAAAGTTTCTTAACTCTAAGCTCGGTTCGTTACAAAAATTCAAAATCTACGGTTGGAGCATTAAAAGGATTTTTACATAATCATAATCTAGAATGTGTTTTAAGTGCATTTGAAAAGTTTCAAGTCGATGGCAATTGTTTTTATATTTTTTTCAACTGCAGGAAATTTTTACAAAGTTTCTTAACTCTAAGCTCGGTTCGTTACAAAAATTCAAAATCTACTGTTGGAGCATTAAATGGATTTTTACATAATCATAATCTAGAATGTGTTTTAAGTGCGTTTGAAAAGTTTTAAGTCGATGGCAATTGTTTTTATATTTTTTTTCAACTGCAGGAAATTTATCGATTATCTCGAGAACCTATTTTTACTTTCTCCGTTACGAAGTACGAGAAAGTATTGTGATCGTGATTTTTTTTCCAAAAATTTTTTTAACGGAAATATCCGTTTTGGGGTCCCTAGATGCCATTTCAACAATTTCTGGAATTTTTTTTTTGTGTCTGTGTGTGTGTGTCTGTCTGTGTGTGTGTGTGTGTGTGTGTGTGTGTGTGTGTGTGTGTGTGTGTGTGTGTGTGTGTGTGTGTGTGTGTGTGTGTCTGTCTGTGTGCGCTGTATCTCAAAAACTAATAAAGCAATTAGTATAAAACTTTTAACATACGTCTTATTTGATAATCCGAAGAACTGAAAAGCTTTTGGTAAAATTTCGTATATCGGAAGTGGGTGTTTACCTTAACTGTTTTTTGTTTTTTGACAATATTTTCTTAAATATAAAAAATATCACAAAAACATATAAACTAATATTGAAGACAACAAAGAAATGAACATCTTTTCCTTGAAAATATTTTTCATAAAATCATTGCTATTCGAGAAAAAAAATTATTAATGTTTCTTTAATTTTTGGTTTATAATTATGAAACGATAATAGTTACAGCAAATTTATGTGAATAATAATTGTAGAGAATGCCAAAATGAACAACTTCTAAAGAATAAGTTTTTTTCGAAATCTCGTTAGTTTTTGTGTAAACCGAGTTTTTGAATTTGAAGTATAATTTTTCCATCTTTCATAATTTTGACGTTTTAAACGTCAGTTTCATCCGAGTTTACACAACGCTCGATGTACATTTAAAATATGATTTCAATTGAAAATAAACCATGAAAGCGTAAATATAAATGATATTATCTTGTCGGAGAAAGTAACATGATGGCCACATCACCATTTTTTAATTAGAATGACCATTCGAATGATCATTCGATTGGCATTCGAATGCTCATTTGAATAATTAATTTGAGTGATCGGTATTCGAATGAACAATTCGAAAATTAGCTATTGGGATAATATAAATGACCATTGGAATGTCATTATACCAATTTGTACTAGAATATATGTCATTCGAAACTTTACTTAGTGTATTAAAAGGATATCTTTGCCACGAAACATTACGGCGAAGTACTCTAATATTGTTTACAATATATTCTATATTATAATTTTATTATGATATATTGCTGAAAGCAGAACACAAGTTTTTATGAACGATTTTAACGAAGTTACCGGAGTTCTGTTTTTAGTATTTAAATCACGATAATTTGAGTAATCATTCCGATATGTTTATACCACCTTAAAAATAAAAATACTCGATTCACGATCATTCGAATTATTAGTCGAACGTTTATTCGAATGATTATTTGAATAAATAATAGATTTTCATATAATTCGAATGATCACTCGAATAATCATTCGAATGATCATTCGAATAAATAATCGATATTTAGATCATTTGAATGAACATTCGAATGATCACTCGAATTATCATTCGAATGATCATTCGAATGAGTAATCGATTTTCAGATTAATTCGAATAGTAATCATTCGATTATTGAAATCATTCGATTATGCCCATCACTAGTTTTAAGTGCATTTGAAAAGTTCCAAGTCGATGGCAATTGTTTTTAAATTTTTTTCAACTGTAGGAAATTTTTACAAAGTTTCTTAACTCTACGCTCGATTCATTACGAAAATTCAAAATCTACGGTTGGAGCATTGAATGGATTTTTACATAATCATAATTTAGAATGTGTTTTAAGTGCATTTGAAAAGTTTCAAGTCGATGGCAATATATTAACAACTTATTTTTATATTTTTTTCAACAGCATGAAATTTTTCTAAATTTTCTCAACTCTACGCTCGGTTCGTAACGAAAGTTTAAAATCTACGCTTGGATTATTGAATGCAGGGGCGGCTCGTTATATAGATCCAAGAAACCATGGTACTACTTGTGGTATCAAGCTCAGCAAGAATTTTTAAATAATTCTAACTTTTTCGCCAGTTACTTTGGTTTAGGAATATAAATCGTTCTTTCTATCTTCCAAAAATAAGGGGAGGGGATATTGTATAAGTGGCTTTACCATCAACATGTTCTATGAGCCGCCACTGTTACGAAGAATGAGATTTCAATATCGAATATGACCGGTAGAGGTACAATTTTCAAGGGAGGGCCTTTTTTGTTTTCTCCCGACGATTATTTTTTCTGATTTCGATTATTTTTCCGATTTCGACTATCTTTTCCAATTCCGCTTATTTTTTTTTATTTTTCCGATTATCAAAATATACTCCGATTACGATTATCATCCGATTATTTCCGTCATCCGAATCCAAATATTCCGATTATTAAAATCATCCGATTTTCCCATCACTAGGTGTAAACCTGAAGGAGTTATCTGTAAATAAATAAATAAGTGTATGTGAAATTGTTTAGATCGTATCATCGGGGTCTGACGAGGCTTAGCTCCCCTAAGCATCTCTCAGCCCCGTTGGTGTGGACCTTCATTATTTCTTGTTATAAATTATTTTGATGCGGAAAAGACATTTTTTCTCTTAGTTATAACAATTATAATAATAACCACCGTTTCTAAATTTATATATTAGATTCAACTTTTTTATATAAACAATTTTATATTTACTATTAATTCTCGATTTACGCGAACTTAGTTTACGAGGTAATTTTTCTCTCCTGGTGAATTACGTAAGCTTAAATATTACCTATTATATACAGGGTGTCCGAAAAGTATGGAATATCCCGTATACCTCAGTAAATATCCACTTTAGAGAAAAACGTTTTAAATAGAAGTTATTTAACACTTGGCTATCTACCACCTTGGATATATCAATTTTATTTTTTGCTATTAACAAAAGAGCAACGAATAATACTTACATTTTTTTAAATGATAAGGCACATCTTTATTATACTCATTTGACAGAGTTTTTTTTTTCTCTTTTCAGCGGCGTAAAACTTGATTATCTTTACATAAGAAAAATTTCAAGAAAAATAAGAAAATGTCTTGGATATTTATTTTCATTTCATTAATCAAATCGTACATGTAGTATTTAAAAACCGAATTTACCACTTTGTTAAACAATTTGATATTACAAAAAATTAATATCCAAGATTTTTTTATTGATTTTTTTTTGATAAAGGTAATCAAGTTTTATTTCGTTGAAAAGAGAAAAAAAACTCTATCAAATGAGTGTAATAAATATGTGCCTTGTCATTTAAAAAAATGTAAGTGTTATTCGTTGCGCTTTTGTTTATGGCAAAAAATAAAATTGATATATCCAAGGTGGTGGATAACTAAGTTTTAAATAACTTCCATTTAAAACTTTTTTCTCTGAAATGAATATTTACTGAGCTCTACGGGATATTCCATACTTTTCAGAAAATGTGTCACGGTCAAAAACTGTCGCCTGGTGCTGTGCACTCCCTACACTCCCGGGTTGCGACAGCCCTGCTTCCACCATTTCCGCACTAAAAAATATACATAAAACCTATATCAGTATTTTTTTTCTACATGTAGAAAATCTGCACTGTTCTTTCGGCATTGTAATGTTATTTTTATGTAAGTCTCGGCAAGACGTCCTGTATAGGTTTTCCACATTTGAAATTCCGGTTTATGGGCAGAGTTATGCTTTGGAAAAGCCTCCCGCTTTTATCTTTTACAACGTAATGCGAATGCGAGCCTCGCACACTTTTACAATCGAAGCATGTTGTGCCCCCTGCACATTTCTAACAATACAAATCAATGATCTCGTAGCTATAGTGTCTTCCTGTGTATTCCCGAAATGAACTGTCAGTCATTTTATATGGATTACTCCCGATTTACAAGACCTCCATTAACCCATTTTATGAGCTAAAGTTCTTGAACCCGGACTGTAACATAATAAATTAATTATTTTTGCTTGTATCAGAGTGTATAAAGAGAAAGTTTAATGGTGAGGGTTTTGTCGCACGTGCCGCTTGAAGAAGCTAATATCATATGGCATATTAAACGACAAATTTAATAATAAGGGTTTTGTCGTCTGTGTCTAATTTTAAACCATGAGTAAAGTTGTTATCCTCCAAAGATTTTTTCACAGTATGTGACTTCTTTGTAGAGATGTATAATATTTTTATTTTATCCTATCATGTTAACATGCCAATAACTCCTTAGCAACGAGTAACGTTAAGGTACCTTTAACAACACTAGTGTTGTTAAGAAATTCTCTACTGGTGTTGTTATATGTATCTTAACGCAACTCGTTGCTATGGAGATATTAGCAAACAGACATGATTTCGGTTTTGGACGGTTTTCATTAATTGTTTAACAAGGCAATAAAGTGACAGATTTACGGACGCGGTTGGAGTTCCAGCCAAGTAAGGAAATCTGCTTTATTGCCGAGTTAAACACATAATTTTTTCGCGGATGGTTCAGGAGAAATTAGTAATAACTTGCAATGCGATAATTTTCAATTTATTTAATTCTATCAACATATTGCAGGTAGCTTTATAAAAATTTCGTAGGTACCCAAGTAAAACAAAAATTGACATTTATAATAGATATTGTGTTGTCCGCATTTTGATGGTGTGTGTGGTGTAATCATTTATAATCATAATGATCATGACTTCGTTAGTGACATGCAATGAATATTTCAATCGGACGGACCGTATATTTATTTCGAGTAAATCTCTTCAATACATTTCTTTACTGATATGGTTGATAGTGGAAGCCATTACTTTGTGATACATTTTGATTCAGGAATTCAGGAACTTTTCAATAAAATGCACTTTGTTGGTATCACACACATTTCTTTACGATTAAAAATATTAAAGTCATTATGTCCATGTTATTATTATTCAATGATTAAATTGAAATAAAACTTACATAATACGTAACCTCCAAAACCTTTTTGATCATTTTTCAGATTGCTGCTCGGGTTCAATTACGTGGGAAAGTTAGGCAAACGCACGGTGCTCGAAAAAAACTTACGCGGGGTTGTTAATACTTCGCAGAAGCCGTTATTGGGCAACATTTGAAGGAACGTCTCTCGTTCTACTGTGCCAGGAAATAAGTGCGCCGGTCGATGACGTTTAAACATCAAATGCCGGGCCACTAGGAGACGGTCACAGCAAGCAAATTTCGCCACCGTTTGGCGACTCGATTTTTGTGCGTGGATAAGTTAGGGACTCGCATGGAGGTCAGGGAAATCACACGCGGTGTTATTAAAACTTCGGGGAACCTGTTTTTGGGCTCTTTGGTACGGGAAATTCGAAGGCATCTCTCAATTAAGCAAAAAATACATTGTAATGTCAAACAAATTTCCGGGCGGCTTTTATTGGTCGACGCGGCGTCTCATCTGATTGGCGAAATAGCATGACGTAGTCTTACCTGATTGGCTTATTACTTTTACAGCCTAGGCATAAATAAGCATTTTTAAAGCCTAGTCCGCAAAAGTGATATTTCACGGCCTAAAAGCAGTCTGAAAAATCTTACATTTCATATCAATCCGCGAAAAACATTTTGTTTAATTAAAAACAATATAAATAGTATCAAATAAACCGTTTTACGCACGTAACGTTATTTGCTTTTATATTACTCCATTTGTATCGTAAATTACTATTACATTACTCGAGAATTTAAACGTCGCTCGTACTTTCAAACTTTTCTCTCGTAATGTAAAAACCTTCATAACGTTACTTGTATCGTAAATTACTATTATTTTATTCTATAATGTTAACATGCCAATAACTCCATAGGAACGAGTAACGTTAAGGTACCTTTAACAACACTAGTGCTGTTAAGAAATTCGTAAGAACACTAGTGTTGTTATATGTATCTTAACACAACTCGTTGCTATGGAGACATTGACAAGCAAACATGATTTCGCTTTTTGACGGTTTTAATTTTTTTATTAAAAAAAATAGAAATAGGATAAAATAAACCGTGTTACAATACACGCAACGTTATTTGCTTTTACATTACTCGAGAATTCAAAAGCACTCGCTCCACGTCGTTCGCGCTTTCAAACTTTTCTCTCGTAGTGTAAAAACCATAAAGTTATTTGTATCGTAAATTACTATAACAATATTATGGCGATTTTTGGCTTAAAAATTGTAAAAATTGAAATAAATACCGCAGAAAAATAATTTTAAGAGAAACAGAGAACGGAACTTTTGTGCGTTTTTTAGATCTTTGCCTTTACACGTCTTTTGAGAAAATAACAAAGCGATATATAGTTCATATACAGGGTGCGTAAAAAGTATCGCACCAAATGGGATTATATGGAAACGGTTTGACATTCAGATTTGACATTTAGTAGATTTAAATTAGATATAAATACCCATATTTTAAGATGAGTTTCATTTGTTTCCTAGGATTTGCTTTTTGTCAGAGGCCGCCATGTTGAATTTTTCTAATAGCATCCTAGGTTTTTTTTTGGTATTATTTGAAAGGTTATTTAATTATAAGTACAACGTGGTATAATATTAGCATGTTTATTCTGAAATAACGACAAAAATAAATAATTTAAACAAAAACTTATTGCGCCAATTTAGTTTATATGGAAACGTTTTGAGATTTAGATTTGATATTCTGATATGTATTATCCATTTTTAATAGGTGTATATGATGTAGAAATAATGGTAGTACTTCCTATTATGTTAAATATTTTATTTTTCAGACTAGTTTCGGTTGAATTGATCAACCATCTTCAGTGAAAAACTACAAAAGAACAAATAATATAAAAAATATATGTTAAATTAATAATAAATTTATCTAGTTTAAATTACATAGCTAGCTTAAGTGGTATTAATTATTACAGCGGTTCATTTTACATGTTATTACTTAAAATTATTAATTTTTTCGTTTATTTAAGATGGTAGAGGGAGAAACAATTGTTATATTTAATGTATTTACAAATAAGTGTGCTTATTGTAATTGTGAATTTGTATAAATAATAATTAGTGGTTATTTTTATATAGTAATTGGTTTATCAGAAAACAAGAAGGTTATGTTTTATTATGAAAAGTATATACAGGGTCTTCATTTCAAAAGGAGCCACCCTGAATAACTTTGGATCTGAAGTAGTTACGGTTTTAAGAAAAAATACGTCAATTTTGTTTTCGAAGGGGAACTTAAAAAACACTGTTTTTAGAATTTTATCTTTCACCCCCTCACCCCCAGCCACCCCATCTTCAAAATTTCAAATGGCACCCCCTATTGTGCCATACCTCATTTTAAAGGGCATAAAAAATGCTATCCAGCAAAGCAAAAATAATTGAAATCGGTTCATTTGTTTTAGAGAGAGAGGGTATTCATTTTAAAATAAGCCACCCTGAATAACTCTGGTTCAGAAGTAGTCACGGTTACAGGAAAAAAATATGTCAATTTTGTTTTTGAAGCGGAACTTGAAAACACTGTTTTTGGAATTTTATCTTTCACCCCCTCACCCCCAGCCACCCCATCTTTATAATTTTAAATGGCACCCCCTTTTGTGCGACACCTCATTTTAAAGGGCATTCAAAATATTATCCAGAAAATAAAAATTAATTTAAATCAGTTCATTTGTTTCAGAGATATTCATATCAAAATATGCCACACCAAAGATTGTGTGGCTTGGGGTGAAAGAAAAAATTATAGAAACAGTGTTTTTCAAGTTCCACCCTCTAAAATAAAATTGCTTTGGTATCGCACAATAGGAAGTGCCATTTGAAATTTTAAAGTTGGGATGGTTGGGGGTGAGGGGATGAAAGATAGAATTCTAAGAACGGTGTTTTTTAAGTTCCCCCTCAAAAACAAAATTGACGTTTTTTTTTGAAACCGTGACTACTTCAGAACCAGAGTTATTCAGGGTGACGTATTTTGAATTGAATACCCTCTCTAAAACAAATGAACTGATTCCAATTATTTTTGCATTTCTGGATAGTATTTTTTAAGCTCTTTAAAATAAGGTATCGCACAATGGGGGATACTATTTCTAATTATAAAGTGGCTGGGGGTGAGGGGTGAAAGATAAAATTCTAAAAACAGTGTTTTCAAGTTCTCCCTCAAAAACAAAATTGACGTATTTTTTCCTGTAACCGTGACTACTTCAGAACCAGGGTTAGGTTATTCAGGGTGGGTTATTTTAAAATTAATACCCTCTCTCTCTAAAGCAAATGAACTAATATCAATTATTTTTGCATTGCTGGATAGTATTTTTTATGCCCTTTAAAATGAGGTATCGCACAATAGGGGGTGCCATTTGAAATTATAAAGAAGGGGTGGCTGGGGTTGAGAGGGTAAAAGATAAAATTCTAAAAACAATGTTTTCAAGTTCCGCCTCAAAAACAAAATTGACATATTTTTTCCTGTAACCGTGACTACTTCAGAACCAAGGTTATTGAGGGTGGCTTGTTTTGAAATGAATACCCTCTCTCTCTAAAACAAATGAGCCGATTTCAATTATTTTTGCTTTGCTGGATAGCATTTTTTATGCCGTTTAAAATGAGGTACCACACAATAGGGGATGCCATTTGAAATTTTAAAGATGGGGTGGCTGGGGGTGAGGGGGTGAAAGATAAAATTCTAAAAACAGTGTTTTTTAAGTTCCCCCTCGAAAACAAAATTGACGTATTTTTTCTTAAAACCGTAAGTACTTCAGATCCAAAGTTATTCAGGGTGGCTCCTTTTGAAATGAAGACCCTGTATATATGCAAGACAAGCAGCTGCAGGTAGCGGCCAAATTCAGTGGCGGCGGCCGGTCGGACGTTGAAGCATCAATGATCATTTTGATTGTGAAGCAAACAAGAACTCTATGGAAGATTCATCACAAAAGTTTAAAGTTATTGTTAATTGTAATTCAGTGTTTCAGAGCTCTGGGATCGGTCAATCACGTGCTTATTTGTCAAAATTTTGAAAAATGTTTTATATAAAAGTTGTGCAGAATAGTGAGCTGCACGCCCTAAAAATATTTAAATTTATACAGGGTGTCTCATAACAAAGTTACAGACCAAACTTATGTTTTTTTTTTAATGGAACACCCTGTATATTTTAACATTTTTGGATTCCTCGTTACTTGGAGATTAACATGACCTAGGTTGTGGGGATTTAAACTAAGCCGTTTTTGTGTTATTCAGTTGTTTATACAAAAATTTGAACAAAATTGTTAAAGAGCTTCCCTAAAACTAATAAAGATAATTCATTCTAATTTAGTGGTAAAGTTTAGTTGAACTTTAGTCTTCAAAATTACTATATCATCCAAAACGTAACTCGTAAACGTATTATACAGGGTGATAGCCATTCGCAAACTGCACAATTTCTTCATATTTTTAAATGGAACACCCTATATATTTTTTCATAATTTGAAAGTCTATTGAGTAAGCTTTCGTTTCATATTAGGTTTCGTATGAAGTTGATAGTGACTCGAGTATTTCAGAATTCGTTCGTAAGTTGCATGTTTCGGTTGAGAAGGATCCGTTTATAAGCGTTGTGTTTGCCTACAAAATCGTATTTTATGTTTTTGAGACATGTATTCAAATCTTGTATTCTACCATATTTCAACAAAATCTGGATGCATTATTCCCAATAAGTCATACAAACAATTATGTTTCAATACAGATAGAGAACTATAGTAAAAACTTATAAATCAACTTAAATAACAAAACAATTTAATAACATAAGTATATAAAATGAAAAATAACAAAACAATTTAATAACATAAGTATATAAAACTTATCGAACTATCGATGCCAATACCAGGAATTCGCTATCTTCGTTAATTACAGGTTTGCTTTGCACAGGTTTTGAATAATTAACGTTACCTGTAGTCTCAAATCGCTCTTGCACTCTTCTAAATGCTCCTTGTCGTGGACACCGCCTCTCGGGATACCGCTGTCCATACACTCGTGAAGCCAAAAGACAATTTTTGTGACATTCGCCAAGAATGAAAATCATGTCAACCAATTCTTCTTGTGAGAAATTCATAATTATAAACTAAGATCACAACTTAAATGGTTCGATCTATTTTTGAGACTAATATAATAATTACTGTCACCTGTATTTTTTTGTTTGTTTATTTGAAATGATTGGTAACTAGATTTTAAAACTAATAATAAAAAACATGCAAATTACCAATGAATTTTGAAATATTAGAGTAACCATCAACTTCAGATATACGAAACCTTATATGAAACGAAAGCTTACTCAATGGACTTTTAAATTATGAAAAAATATATAGGGTGTTCCATTTGAAAAAATTAAGAAATTGTGCAGTTTGCGAATAACTATCACCCTGTATAATACGCTGAGTTATGTTTTGAATGATATAGTAGTTTTGAAGACTAAAGATCAACTAAACTTTACCACTAAATTAAAATGAATTATCTTTATTAGTTTCAGGGCAGTACTTTAACAATTTTGTTCAAATTTTTGTATAAACAACTGAATAACACAAAAACGGCTCGGTTTCAATCGCTGAAACCTAAGTCATTTTAATCCCCAAGTAACGAGGAATCCAAAAATGCTAAAATATACAGGATGTTCCATTTAAAAAAAACATAAGTTTGGTCTGTAACTTTGTTATGAAACACCCTGTATAAATTTAAATATTTTTAGGGCATGCAGATCACTATTCTGCACAACTTTTATATAAAACATTTTTCAAAATTTTGACAAATAAGCACGTGATTGACCCTTCCCAGAGCTCTGAAACACCCTGTATATTAAGTAGGAGCAATTTCAACAATTATTAACTTACACTAACACATTTGGATTTTTACACAATCTTTCAGAGTTATCGAAAAAAGAGGATATTTTAAAACATCGTTCGGATCTTAAAGATACACTCGACCACTATAATAATACAGATGTTGATTGAATTCAGCTTTCAGAAGCAATAATATTTATATCAAATATTCTAGAAAAGTTTAGATGAACAATGACTCAAAATCGCTTTTAATCAATTTTATCTATTGAAAATAATATCAAAATCGCTTTTAATCAATTCTATCTACCTTAAAAATAATATAGCAAGATCCATAGATAAAACAGATTTTGCGAGTTTGAAAGAAAATTTTACACACTTACTTGATGAGAGTAGATGTTACATTTTCCGTTTTACGTATATATTTCATTTTGTCATACAACCGTATGTGTAATGTTGACATTATTGACCTTTTAAACGTTAGGAAGTGTCACTTTACTGACGGCTACTTCCCACCCTCATTTTATCAACTGACGTTTATTTGATTTGATTTGACGTTAATGCTCTGACAAAAAACTGCCAACCAGACGTTGCAAATAATTATTAGAAATAGTACACACACCTCGGTGAAAAGTTTAATTCCTGTCACAAAATAAAATTAACTTTCAAGTCTCCTGAAGGCGAAGAAATCCTTTCCACCTTCGTATGTTAATAACCATATATAGTGCGCATCTAAAGCATGGAATAAATTCAGTAAA
The DNA here is from genome assembly GCA_910593695.2 of Ocypus olens. NCBI lineage: Eukaryota > Metazoa > Arthropoda > Insecta > Coleoptera > Staphylinidae > Ocypus > Ocypus olens. Next base: position 16,352,444 of record OU343061.1, read on the forward strand.
ACCGAAATAAATAATTTTTGGAAAAATCCTGGAACAGGTCGATTTTCTTTGATAAAAATACACAATTGTGTATGAAAGTCGATTTTCAGTCGTCATTTGCTTTTGAGTAATGACGTCATCCATTTTGTTTTTACATGACTACCCACAATTTTTGTTTTTGATTTTGAGAGATTTTTTCATTGTCGAACTGGCAGTATAAAAATGTTGCTATCTTACACAAGACATCTATAATCTAATGTTTGTTTTTCAATGGTCCTTTTAATCCAAAGAAATATTGAGCTTGACATCATGTAACTTTCTGCGATGTGATTTTGTGACGGATTTTTGTGATTTCTTTCATATTTATCGATTTTTATAAACACTGCAGGATTTCATTCATTCGTTTTTTCTTTTAAGTATGATATTGGTTAAGTGCCCCCTGTTAGAATTATATCACGCATCGGCTCTTTGCATTTTGCATTGTTGGGAAATAAATAAATTATTATTATTATTATTACTTGTTGCAGTGTGGCAGGTATAATTGGCGCAATTTTCGCTCTAATTCTGTCTTTCAACTCCTATAAAGTCTGTGATTTGTGATGTAAAATTTCAGGCGGTACTCCCACTGAAAAAAGTCGGGAGATGTTAGATCGATCGCGGTAGCCACCTCGTCACCATTTTTTGAGATGACTCGATTCGAGAATTGTTCACACAACAAGTTATACAGTGTGTATCAGCCAAATGGAATAAATTTGATAATAAATAAATGGAGGCGTGTTCGAAAAAACGCTCGGACACGTCGATTAGTATTTTTTTTTTTTTTTTTTTTTTTTTTTTTTTTTAAAAAAGGAAAGATGATTGACAGGAGTTCGGGTTAGGGAATCGAGGATGATGGGGACTTGGCTTAGCCAGCTAGGGCATTCAGCCACAACCGAAATATAGTAATAATTCATATTTAAATGAAATGGGGACAAACACTAGACACCCAGGGACCCGTACGGCCATTTTTCGTGTTGAAAAAGTGACCGTCCGGACGGGACTCGAACCCGCACCAACGGGGTCCAGAGGCCGGACCTCTACCCACTAGACCACCGCGGCCCCGATTAGTATTTTCAGTCGCGCATTTTTTCCAATAAAAACTTTTTATACAGGGTGTGTCATATAACAGAGGCTAATACCAACTTTCTTATTTTAAATGCAACACCCTGTATATTATTCAATTTTTGAATTTTTCAGAAAATTCTAGACATATTTCATGTACCATGTCCTATACCTATCTTCAAACACACACACAGACACATTTTTTTCCCCAGAAATTGTTGAAATGGCATCTAGCGACCGTAAAACGGATATTTCCGTAAAAAAAAATTGAAAAATTTTTCACGATCACAATACATTATCGTACTTCGTAGCGGAGAAAGTAAAAAATAATATTATTTGTTTACAGAAATTCGCTGCAATACAGTCAAAAACTAATAAGTAAAAAAAACAGTTGAAGATAGTATAGGATAGTATAGGACATGGTACATGAAATATGTCTGGAATTTTCTGAACAATCCAAAAATTGAATAATATATAGGGTGTTGCATTTAAAATAAGAAAGTTGGTATTGGCCTCTGCTACATGACACACCCTGTATAAAATGTTTATATTGAAAAAAATGCGCAACTAAAAATACTAATCGACGTATCCGAGCGTTTTGTCGAACACGCCCCCATTTATTTATTATTGAATTTATTCCATTTGGCTGATACACACTGTATAGGCAATAACACTATCTTGTTGAAACCATTTTGTTATCCTCTCGCAAGAGTGGAAAGAGGAAGTGCTGAAGCATTATTTTTTACCGAACTCCGTTGCACGTAACCTTTGCACCTGCTGCATTTTCGAAGACATAAATCTTGCGTAAATTTATTTCACAGACATTTTTCAAAAGGGCAAAAAATAGAATTTCTGTTGAAATTTTGAATTCGAAAATCACGATCGCAATACTTTCGTGTACTCCGTACGGAGGACTATTATGAACATGATTTTTTCGAATACGAAATTTCAACGAAAATATCCGTTATGATCATAATTCTTGGAAAATGTCTACGCAAGCTCTATCTCAAAAACCAAAACAGATTTGGAAATTAAACTTAAAATAACACTTATTTGACAAACTGAAGAACTAAAAAGATATTGGTAAAACACCGGGAAGAGGGTGTTTTTCCGGAATTTTTTTTTAATATGAAAAATATCACAAAAACATTTGAATAAATAATAATAATAAGTTTATTAAAATAAAATACAGCATACAATTTAATATTTTACATACAGGGTCTTCATTTCAAAAGGAGCCACCCTGAATAACTTTGGATCTGAAGTAGTTACGGTTTTAAGAAAAAATACGTCAATTTTGTTTTCGAGGGGGAACTTAAAAAACAATGTTTTTAAATTTTTATCTTTCACCCCCTCACCCCCAGCCTCCCCATCTTTATAATTTCAAATGGCACCCCCTATTGTGCGATACCTCATTTTAAAGGGCATAAAAAATACTATCCAGCAAAGCAAAAATAATTGAAATCGGTTCATTTGTTTTAGAGAGAGAGGGTATTGATTTCAAAATAAGCCACCCTGAATAACCCTGGTTCTGAAGTAGTCACGGTTACAGGAAAACAATATTTCAATTTTGTTTTTGAGGTGGAACTTGAAAACACTGTTTTTAGAATTTTATCTTTTACCCCCTCACCCCCAGCCTCCCCATCTTTATAATTTCAAATAGCACCCCCTATTGTGCGATACCTTATTTTAAAGAGCTTAAAAAATAGTATCCAGAAATGCAAAAATAATTGAAATCAGTTCATTTGTTTTAGAGGGTATTCATTCAACTCTGGTTCTGAAGTAGTCACGGTTTAAAAAAAACGTCAATTTTGTTTTTGAGGGGGAGCTTGAAAACCATCCAGCAAATGAAAAATATTTGTAATCAGTTCATCTGTTTTAGAGAGAGAGGGTCTTTGTTTCAAAACAAGCCACCCTGAATAACTTTGGATCTGAAGTAGTTACGGTTTTAAGCAAAAATACGTCAATTTTATTTTAGAGGAGGGAACTTGAAAAACACTGTTTCTATAATTTTTTCTTTCACCCCCAGCCACATAATCTTTGGTGTGGCATATTTTGAAATGAATATCTCTGAAACAAATGAACTGATTTAAATTAATTTTTATTTGCTGGACAGTATTTTGTATGCCCTTTAAAATGAGGTATTGCACAAAAGGGGATGCCATTTGAAATTATAAAGATGGGGTGGCTGGGGGTAAGGGGGTAAAAGATAAAATTCTAAAAACAGTGTTTTCAAGTTCCACCTCAAAAACAAAATTGACATATTTTTTCCTGTAACCGTGACTACTTCAGAACCAGGGTTATTCAGGGTGGCTTATTTTGAAATCAATACCCTCTCTCTCTAAAACAAATGAACCGATTTCAATTATTTTTGCTTTGCTGGATAGTATTTTTTATGCCCTTTAAAATGAGGTATCGCGCAATAGGGGGTGCCATTTAAAATTATAAAGATGGGGTGGCTGGGGGTGAGGGGGTGAAAGATAAAATTCTAAAAACTATGTTTTTTAAGTTCCCCCTCGAAAACAAAATTGACGTATTTTTTCTTAAAACCGTAACTACTTCAGATCCAAAGTTATTCAGGGTGGCTCCTTTTGAAATGAAGACCCTGTATAATATTTATTTAGTACTTACACGTCTTAAATAACTACGTGATGCCGGTCATATATAATCTTGATCGATTTGTAAAATGTTGTGTAGAAAACCATTAATTCGGATTATAGTTTATAATAAATTTTAGCTTGATTGTGAAAAAAGTAAAACACTTGCGGAGCACAGCGTGGGAATAGGCGGGTAAATATTTTATAGTGAGGTTATGTTATAATGTGTGATAAGCGTCTTATTAAGACCACAATAATTCCTCCAAGACGCTTATCACACATTATAACACATTATAACATAACGCATTTGGTGCGGTACTTTCTACGCACCCTGTATAGTTATCATCCCGGAAGTTTAGCTCACAGGAAAAGTTCGTAATTGTCTTTCTTCACTAAGACCCAGTATTTTCTTCCACATGATGGTGTTACCGATCAGCTTTAGTTTTTTTTATTCTTTTTGCTATAATGTGACCATTTCTCGTTTATTTACATCAAATACTGAAAGAAAAAAAATGAAGCAGTTTAAATTCATGAAATTTCAGCCATTTTCAAACCGCCATAACTCGCCGTATTTTCAATCGATTTTGATGAATCTTTGAAGGCGAAAAACTTTGAAGTATCTTCTTTAAAGTCATGTATGCGAATTCAAGCATAATCCCTTCCGCCCTCCTCTAGCACCCCTGTGAAAAAAAATGTTTTTTCAGGAAACCATGTCCAACTTTGACGATGTATACGGAGTCGGAAAAAAAATTTCTACTCAATTAACCATAAAGGCATAAAATTTGATGAATTTTCTGTGCAGGACTCAAAGAACGAAGTTCCTCCGACGATTTGGCAACAAGTTATGGGTGCTGTGTGCATTGTGAGGTTTTTCACACATAACTCAGTGACTTTTTAACCAAATTTGATGATTATTTCGGGAAAAATTCTCATTTTGTGGCTCTACTTTAAGGGGGTAAGCTCTGATTAGAATGATCCCTTTTCGAACCGTTCAACCTCCGAACAAAAAACACGTTTTTGGACAAAAAAACTTGATACTTTGGCAACGTGTACCGAGTTAGAGAAAATGTGTCGATTCGATCCACCAAAAGGGCAATAAAATGTGTTCGATTACCTGTGCAGGACTCAAAAAACGAAGTTTCTACGACGATTTGGATGCATTTTGTGTTTTTTTAATTTTTTCGTTTGGAGGGGGTAGAGCCTTCTCTTTAAGTGGGGGATAAACCTTCGCAAAGAGGACATATTTTGCTTTTAATTTTTCAAAAGATCGTCGAAATCGGTTGGATAGAAGTCGAGTTATGGCCATTAAAAAATATCTAAATTTTTACAAATCTCCAGTGTAAAATTTTTTTTGTCAGTATAATTTGTTTGTTTTTATTGGACGAATGAAAAAATGGATGAATGGTGGTGAGTCAGACCCACATTTTTTCCGACCCTACAGAAATCGTTAAAGTGAGCCTTTTTTGACCTAAAATAAAGTTTTTTGTTAATGGAGTTCTAAGATACAAAATGCGATATTCATGATTTCGCGCAGAAAATAAATGTTCGTGCATACCTCAAAGAACATGAAAAGAAAAGTTCATTAGTGAAAACGAAAACAATTTCAACGAAAAACTTCGGACTTGAGTCAAAAATCCGCAAAATTCAATTTTTTTTCAAACAATCATAACTTTGTGCCAAACCGTCGTAGGAACTTCGTTATTTGAGTCCTGCGCAGGTAATTGAACACATTTCAATGCCCTTTCGGTGGATCGAGTCGACACATTTTTTCCAACTCAGTACACGTTGCCAAAGTTGGACGTTTTTTTTTTGCCAAACGTCTTTTTTTGTTCGCAGGTTGAAGGGTTCGAAAAATGACCATTCCAATCTGAGTTTGCCCCCTTAAAGTAGAGCCAAAATATGATTTCTTTTCCCGGAAGAATCATCAAATTTGGTTGAAAAGTCACCGAGTTATGTGCGAAAAACCTCAAAATGCAAAATTACTTGGTGCCAAATCGTCGGAGGAACTTTATAGGAAATTAATCGAATCTTAATGCCTTTACGGTGGATTGAGTCGACAAAATTGTTCTAACTCCGTAGACATCGTCAAAGTTGGACATGATTTCCTGAAAAACTTCTTTTTTCACAGGAGCCCAAGAGGGGGGGGTGGAAGGGGTTACGCTTAAATTCGCATGCATGACTTGAAAGAAGACACTTCAAAAATTTTTGCCCTCAAAGATTCATCACAATCGATTGTAAATACGCCGAGTTATGGCGGTTTGAAAATGGTCAAAATTTTACGAATTTAAAGTGTTTCATTTTTTTCCACCAGTATATAAGTAGAGCGCTTGAGCCGATTCTAGATATCCTCCACACTCCACCCCCCACCACAAAATGGCCGCCTAATCACCAAAATGGCCGCCTAATCACCAAAATGGCCGCCTAATCACCAAAATGGCCGCCTAATCACCAAAATGGCCGCCTCAAAATGGCCGCCTAATCACCAAAATGGCCGCCTAATCACCAAAATGGCCGCCTAATCACCAAAATGGCCGCCACCTGGTGGCGGAAAGTTGAACTACCCGATTACAGATTCCATTTCCCACGGGCGTCACCTGGTGGCGGAAAGCCGAACTATGTAACAATAGTTGCAGATTTCATTTTTTTTCTCGGGCGTCACCTGGTGGCGGAAAGCTGAACTATGTACCAATGGTTGCAGATTTTTTTTATGTGAATAAATGGTTGCAGAATAAGTGAACACTTACAAAAAATTTATTTTATGCATGGAAAAATATCACATTTTATAAATCACAAGTTGTGATTTAAGTTCAACAATTGCATAAGTTATTTAAACAAGAAATGAAAAATTTACACAATATTTCACAAGTGACACCTGATGATGAAAGCTGAACTATGTAAATCAAAACAAAATATATCAAACACTGGATAAATATTTATGTAAATAGAAAAACAATATTTATTTTTACATTTTTCATATTTATTCGTTCAATAGTCAAACATAAAATGTAGGTGTGTGTGCAAGGTTGAAATAATTTATTTTAAACAAAATAGAAATTTTTACAAGTGTCAGAAATAATTTATTTTCATTTACAAGTTCCGATACATTTATTAAGTATTATTTCGATTTTTTTATTTTCACCTTTACATTTCGCATATTTATTTTTTCAATGATATAGCACGCATGTAGCATCGTTACATCGTGGCTATCATCGGCAAGCTCCATTACTGCTGAAATGTGGTGATCATCGCCATCCGCGTAAAAATCCTTTAAAGTAAAATATATTATTTAGCAACAATATATTAATAATGTACATGAATTATCGACAATAATTAATAAATATATTTACTCACTCTAATTGCAGCTTCCACATCACCGGCCTTACTAGACATCACGTATTTTTTAATATAAAGCAAGTGCAGTTTGTAAAAGTAAACTGTGAACTGTATGTTGACATAATTCTACATTAGTATTTATTGTATTATTTTGGAAAGTCACGTTAGCTTAATTGGGGAAAATTACTCGAAATATTTGAGTCAGTAACGATTGTCATTATACCACATTCCTAAATGATCACTTTATCATAATAAATATATTACGGATGATTAACATTTTCGAAAACCAATTTACAATGGAAAATACCACAACAATGATGACGTCAGAGCACATTACCATTTCAATAAATATATAATTAAAATTTGTTGGAAGTAAAAGCAGCATTAATGGAAAACGTCAGTTGCTCGAAACTTAAACATAAATTGCCCCGCTCGTGTTACCTACAGTTAGTTCCGCAGTTATTATTATTATTAATTATCAGCATATATGATTTACATGTCAAGGTAAGTGCAATATTATTTTCAATAATCTACATTATTTTAATATTTTATTTCTAATAATCTTATACATTATCCTAATTTTATGTATTATTACTGGTGTTTGAAGTGCAACAATTATTTTTCGAAAGTAGATTGCAGGGACAGCGACAAAAGCTAGTTTAAAATGTTCAATGCAAAATATATGGTGGCCAATGATGGAATATTCGCTACAATTAAAACGAAAAGTGAATAATTCCAGGTTATAGTTCTGTTGTTTATAAATTATGGGTGCTTATTAAATATGATAATGTTTATCAAATTAAATATCATAATGTTTGTTATACGAAAGAGGTAGCGCTTGGATCTTGGCAGTAGCCTACATCTATTGATTAAAGTATCCCAAATATCGATGGATCTAACTATATTGTTTTGCCAGGTAAATATTTATAAGTATATTTTTTACCACGTAATTATCGTAACTTTGAATACATATTATTTGCATTATTTATTTTGTTTGAAACACAAATTAAGATTAAAAAGCCTACCTAAATATTAAAAACAATGAAGAGATGTGCCTGGCCAAGAGCATCACCACTGCTGTCCTCCATTCTATAGTTGAATACCAAGACCGCGTGCCACAGTATCTGCACTCTACTCAACCGCAAATTACTAGCCCAAGAACAAATAATTCATTCGAACTGTAATATTAATTATCAAATTTAGACTTGTGTGGGTATGATTTACACTTAATGATTCATGATAATGTAGATATAGACATTATTCCATAAAATAGGAAAAAATATTTCTTTGTCGAAATCAAGTAAAGTCGACGAGTACATCAATAATAATAATAATAATGTATAATTCCCGCAATACTAAATTACGACTCTTGAACAATTTAAATTGATTGCTATCTCAATGGGAAGTTAATAAACAAAAAATCTAAGTTGCGATTAATTAGTTTCGAAATTTTACAAATCAGATGAATTTAAATGGTTTTTGAGAAAGTGTTTTTTTTTTCTCTATGTATATATGGATTCGATTAGACGACTCCAAGAAATGAAATTTCCAGCTAAAACAATTGTTGTTCGACCCCCCCGCAAACACCGACATTTCCGTCACTGACTAACAGCATGTTTAAAATATGTGCTCAATTCAATTGTAAAAATTTAAATTATTATTCAAAATCTTCCTTTTGTAAGGCACATACTTTGCTAACGGAACATTTCAAAACCAAAACTATTTACTCTTCCTCAATTTAATTTAAGTTTTAGGTTCGGTCAATCATCATATTTTGTTTTTGCCTATCCATAATAATAACAATTTCATCTTTTTTTTTGTAATAAAATTTTTATATTATTAATTTACATAGCTATTTTCTTTCGTTGGCAAATATTTTTTTTATTGTTTTCTTCTTCTTGAATTTTTATATATTGCTCACTGAACGCCATATTTTTAGTTATAAATGTAGCGCTAATATTTTATGTTTCCCTACAATTGGAATTATTTTTAACCGATATTTTGTGAAGTATTCCGCTTAGTGTGTGCTAAAATATATTCATAACTGTCATATTTGGATGCAATATAAGGATTTTAAGTGGGTTCGCGAGAACGAAATCTCTATTTTAAACGTTGCTAATATACCCGACGACTCGTCAATGGGAAATATATCATGGATGTTGACATTGTAAGCATAATGCGTTTACATATTTAGGTCGGAAAACATGGTACCACCCAGGTGAAAATTCAAAAAAATTCATAAGTATTTTAAAAAAAGATCAATAAGAAAAAACAAAAAGAAAACGTCCTCCATTATAGAAATTTGTCACTTTGTTGAAAATAAACAAAATTCACAGAGTAATTGGTTCTAAACAATCTGAATTTCTTTACAAAAAAAATACTGATTTAAATACAACCATACATTAGAGTGCTTAAGTTCCATTTGTTATTTATGCGGATGTTGAGGGCATTTTAAAACCTCTAGAGTGAAACATCATTCAAAAACATAACACATATACACCCGCCATACAGTGGGACGGATGAGTATTCTAGCGCGACAAGCGTAAAAAAAAAATGATACTCGCAAAAGACGAAATAAATGTTGAAAATCTCTTTCTACAACACTTCTTCAATCATAATGACATTTAAGTCACCTGTCGCAGATACTCTTGCTGTGAAAAGCGACAATGACTATACTCATCTTGCTTGAATACTTAAGCGTTGGTATGCCGTGCATATTCAAATGCAGAAAACAGTAAGTAAAAGTTCATATAAACAATTGCGATTTTTTTGTGCAATAAGTACATGATAACAATTGTCCTTTAAGTGATAAGTATTTTTTTGTCATTATAATTTTTTATTTCATCGTTAATTTTATTCTAAATTTGGATATTTTTTTGTGATGTACAAAACAAATCCCGGATTTTGTCGAAAAACGGCTTTCATGTCATCTTTCTCGAGACATTTTCACATAATTCTCAGCATGTTCGAACTGCGGTAACTTGCAATAACTTGAGATATATCACAAAATAAACGATTAAATCCAAAAATTATAACGACAAATAAAAAACAGCTAAAAAAAATAATTATCACTTAAAAGACAATCGTTATCATGTACTTATTGCACAAAAAAAAAATCTCAATTGTTTATATGCGCATTTACTAACTGTTTTCTTCATTTGAATATGTACGTAGAAAGAAATTTCCAACATTTATTTCGTCTTTTGCGGGTATCATTTTTTTTTTACTTGTATCGCGCTAGAATAGTCATCCGTCCCACTGTGCGCCATACAGTTTCGTGTATAAAGTTAAATGCTCTTATGTTGAGTCACTAAATAAATTTTTAATTTACACCGATGAAAACTGTGTTAAAGTGTTTGTGGATCGAATCACTGTCGACGCCTACAGAATTTACGACAATCGTTTGAGACATATAATACCCATGAACAAATTATCCATCGACACTAGAATTGTTATATACACAGTGGGCCAAGAAAACGGTACAAATTATAAATATTCATATTTGCAGTAATAATAAACGCATTAAATATTGTTTTAAAAATCAAAATATTTACACTTTATGGATTGCAAAAAATGATTATTTACATTTTTTGGAAAGTTTTATTATATAGGATAATATAATAAAATCACGTTAATGAAGGCTCTGCAAAAATGGAGGTTTATAATGCCCCGCCGCGTCGCATGTGTATGTATCAAAATTAGGAGGCCATGATTTGTTCTTTTCTAATGAATCTGTCACAAAGATACAAATACAAATACCCACAAAAGGGTTGGTCGGTTACAAGTATTCTGTGATTAATAAGTACACTCAGATTTCACTGTAACCATAATAATAATAATAATAATAGGCCTTTATTTTTATAACCTGTACATACAAACCAAAATTCAAAAATTATACATAAGTAATACAGGAATTTACAGGTTATGAAAACCACAAGGTGCCAGTTCAGGATTCGAAATTAGAAATTTCCCTGTTCTTACACTGGGGCCTCGATTATATAAATAATCAATTCTTATAAATAAAATCATTTTATAATCTAATTTAATAATGAAAATATTTAAAATTAAACATAATTTTCTTTACTACCCTTCTAGCAAGAATGAATAATATTTATTTTTAAAAAACTTTAATGTTTAGACTTTTAAACTGATGAGGAACTGAATTATAAATTGGGGCAATATTGTAAGAGAAAGACTTTTTCATCACAAACAATTAAGAGGAACACCCCGTACAGTACGAATTCCTGAAAGGATAGAAGTTCAGTCAAGAAGATGCTCCGGACACATGTTTAAGTACTATTTCTTTAGAGAAAAAATACTTCGTCTTATCTATAAAAATTAGGCTTCTCAGTGTTGTATTAATTATTAAAAAAATATTAATACCTCACGAAGATATACAAGTAAAAAACTTCTTGTACCGTTTTTTTTTTGCCCTTGGTGTATATTACCGAATTTTATTCCTTTTTTCATAACTTGAACGAGTATGATTCACACTTTATTTTATTAAAGAACTCAAATGTGATAGTGAAGACATTGATATTATTCCGCAAATTATGAAAAAATATATATCTTTCACGAAATCGGTTAAAGTCGATAAGTACATTAATAAAAAAAAGGTATGAAACATACCCGCAATTTTAAATTACAGTTCTTGGGCAGCTTTAAATTTATGGCTAGTTTAATAGACAAATTAGCAAAAAATATAAGTCGGGATCAATTAGTTGAAATTTTAAAATTGTTTGAAGTCAGATGATGAATTTAAATTATTAGTGAGGAAGGACGTTTTCCCATACCAATACATAGATTCAATTGAACGATTCCAATAGACTAAATTTCGGAACTTGATTTGGAATACCCTTATACCCTTATAGGAGCTTGCATTGTAAAACACACAATGTTTTATCGTTTTTGGTCGAAAATGTGTTGACACCCGGGTCTAAATGAAAAAAAAAAGAAAGATTTAAATACAACCATGTGCCAAGCAGCTAAAAAACATTATTTTTTTTAAATTGATGAACAATTTTGTTTTCGACAAAACAATGGACAATGTGGATAAACGAGCTGATGTCAAATTGATGACTCGTTGGGAGGCAATCAAATTATCTATAAACAAGGGCGCTCCGAGCGGGTTAAAATCGGTCTCGAGTTATCCCTTCCCTAAAAATTTATGATAATTAATAAGTAAATTACCAGTAATTCATAAATCTCAATTGGAATTTATTTCCGCTAAACCCAGAAATTTTGTTAACACGCCGGACGTTGATAAGAGCGAAACATGATTAATCCTGACTTTATGTGCTAATTAATACCAAATTATAGCGTTGGAAAATAAGTAAATTCTTAAAGGAAAATAATTTCAGATTTTTGTTATATATTTATTAAATTAATATATTACAGATTTTATCTTGTTAATAGTCTACTATTACGTGTATGAATTATGTCATTTCATGAAACAAAATCGACTTTCAATTTATATTTTAATACAAGTTTTTTTAAACTAGCTGCTTTGTTTCATTTAATTTTTTCTTACTCGACCTAATTTATTTTCTTCTTCATCATTTGATAAATTTTGAATAATTATCTGTTAATTCCTCCAAGCCAATTGATTGTTGTGGTTTATTAGGAGTCATTTTATCAATATCTTGATTTATCAGATTATTGCTTAAACTGCACATCTTTGAATGTGTGGCTTCAAAACACGATCTACAATAATGCTTATCGCATTGTAAACAGCACAATCGCACATTCTTAGTGAGATTTCTAGCCTTATGTCTTCCATGCTTCAAAGCCGTGTGCTTATAACATTCCACACATCTTCTTCTTTTTGTAGACGCAATCAGCTCGTGTTCATCTTTATTTATTAAAGGTCTTGTAGTATAATGAATGCTAATTTTCTGTTTTTTATCAGGTACAACTTTTAGTGTTTTAATATGAGGTTGTTTTAATTTATAACGACGTTTGTCAGACTCATCATTAATGTTCCGTTTTGTATTGCTTGCTATATGAGACGACTTATACTGCTGTTGTTTATCATACTCATTGATAATTTGTAAATGAGGTTCAGCTTCAAATTGTTTATGAGTTTCGGCTTCAATTTGATAGCGATTTTTCGTAATAACTTTATTTCTATAACCATTTCCCTCAGAGTTTTTATTGTGGAACTCAATACCCATTTGGCAAAAAAAAAACGGTACAAGAAGTTTTTTACTTGTATATCTTCGTGAGGTATTAATATTTTTTTAATAATTAATACAACACTGAGAAGCCTAATTTTTATAGATAAGACGAAGTATTTTTTCTCTAAAGAAATAGTACTTAAACATGTGTCCGGAGCATCTTCTTGACTGAACTTCTATCCTTTCAGGAATTCGTACTGTACGGGGTGTTCCTCTTAATTGTTTGTGATGAAAAAGTCTTTCTCTTACAATATTGCCCCAATTTATAATTCAGTTCCTCATCAGTTTAATAGTCTAAACATTAAAGTTTTTTAAAAATAAATATTATTCATTCTTGCTAGAAGGGTAGTAAAGAAAATTATGTTTAATTTTAAATATTTTCATTATTAAATTAGATTATAAAATGATTTTATTTATAAGAATTGATTATTTATATAATCGAGGCCCCAGTGTAAGAACAGGGAAATTTCTAATTTCGAATCCTGAACTGGCACCTTGTGGTTTTCATAACCTGTAAATTCCTGTATTACTTATGTATAATTTTTGAATTTTGGTTTGTATGTACAGGTTATAAAAATAAAGGCCTATTATTATTATTATTATTATTATGGTTACAGTGAAATCTGAGTGTACTTATTAATCACAGAATACTTGTAACCGACCAACCCTTTTGTGGGTATTTGTATTTGTATCTTTGTGACAGATTCATTAGAAAAGAACAAATCATGGCCTCCTAATTTTGATACATACACATGCGACGCGGCGGTGCATTATAAACCTCCATTTTTGCAGAGCCTTCATTAACGTGATTTTATTATATTATCCTATATAATAAAACTTTCCAAAAAATGTAAATAATCATTTTTTGCAATCCATAAAGTGTAAATATTTTGATTTTTAAAACAATATTTAATGCGTTTATTATTACTGAAAATATGAATATTTATAATTTGTACCGTTTTCTTGGCCCACTGTGTATATAACAATTCTAGTGTCGATGGATAATTTGTTCATGGGTATTATATGTCTCAAACGATTGTCGTAAATTATGTAGGCGTCGACAGTGATTCGATCCACAAACACTTTAACACAGTTTTCATCGGTGTAAATTTAAAATTTATTTAGTGACTCAACATAAGAGCATTTAACTTTATACACGAAACTGTATGGCGCACAGTGGGACGGATGACTATTCTAGCGCGATACAAGTAAAAAAAAATGATACCCGCAAAAGACGAAATGAATGTTGGAAATTTCTTTCTACGTACATATTCAAATGAAGAAAACAGTTAGTAAATGCGCATATAAACAATTGAGATTTTTTTTTTGTGCAATAAGTACATGATAACGATTGTCTTTTAAGTGATAATTATTTTTTTTAGCTGTTTTTTATTTGTCGTTATAATTTTTGGATTTAATCGTTTATTTTGTGATATATCTCAAGTTATTGCAAGTTACCGCAGTTCGAACATGCTGAGAATTATGTGAAAATGTCTCGAGAAAGATGACATGAAAGCCGTTTTTCGACAAAATCCGGGATTTGTTTTGTACATCACAAAAAAATATCCAAATTTAGAATAAAATTAACGATGAAATAAAAAATTATAATGACAAAAAAATACTTATCACTTAAAGGACAATTGTTATCATGTACTTATTGCACAAAAAAATCGCAATTGTTTATATGAACTTTTACTTACTGTTTTCTGCATTTGAATATGCACGGCATACCAACGCTTAAGTATTCAAGCAAGATGAGTATAGTCATTGTCGCTTTTCACAGCAAGAGTATCTGCGACAGGTGACTTAAATGTCATTATGATTGAAGAAGTGTTGTAGAAAGAGATTTTCAACATTTATTTCGTCTTTTGCGAGTATCATTTTTTTTTTACGCTTGTCGCGCTAGAATACTCATCCGTCCCACTGTATGGCGGGTGTATATGTGTTATGTTTTTGAATGATGTTTCACTCTAGAGGTTTTAAAATGCCCTCAACATCCGCATAAATAACAAATGGAACTTAAGCACTCTAATGTATGGTTGTATTTAAATCAGTATTTTTTTTGTAAAGAAATTCAGATTGTTTAGAACCAATTACTCTGTGAATTTTGTTTATTTTCAACAAAGTGACAAATTTCTATAATGGAGGACGTTTTCTTTTTGTTTTTTCTTATTGATCTTTTTTTAAAATACTTATGAATTTTTTTGAATTTTCACCTGGGTGGTACCATGTTTTCCGACCTAAATATGTAAACGCATTATGCTTACAATGTCAACATCCATGATATATTTCCCATTGACGAGTCGTCGGGTATATTAGCAACGTTTAAAATAGAGATTTCGTTCTCGCGAACCCACTTAAAATCCTTATATTGCATCCAAATATGACAGTTATGAATATATTTTAGCACACACTAAGCGGAATACTTCACAAAATATCGGTTAAAAATAATTCCAATTGTAGGGAAACATAAAATATTAGCGCTACATTTATAACTAAAAATATGGCGTTCAGTGAGCAATATATAAAAATTCAAGAAGAAGAAAACAATAAAAAAAATATTTGCCAACGAAAGAAAATAGCTATGTAAATTAATAATATAAAAATTTTATTACAAAAAAAAAAGATGAAATTGTTATTATTATGGATAGGCAAAAACAAAATATGATGATTGACCGAACCTAAAACTTAAATTAAATTGAGGAAGAGTAAATAGTTTTGGTTTTGAAATGTTCCGTTAGCAAAGTATGTGCCTTACAAAAGGAAGATTTTGAATAATAATTTAAATTTTTACAATTGAATTGAGCACATATTTTAAACATGCTGTTAGTCAGTGACGGAAATGTCGGTGTTTGCGGGGGGGTCGAACAACAATTGTTTTAGCTGGAAATTTCATTTCTTGGAGTCGTCTAATCGAATCCATATATACATAGAGAAAAAAAAAACACTTTCTCAAAAACCATTTAAATTCATCTGATTTGTAAAATTTCGAAACTAATTAATCGCAACTTAGATTTTTTGTTTATTAACTTCCCATTGAGATAGCAATCAATTTAAATTGTTCAAGAGTC
Source organism: Ocypus olens (assembly GCA_910593695.2). Lineage (NCBI taxonomy): Eukaryota > Metazoa > Arthropoda > Insecta > Coleoptera > Staphylinidae > Ocypus > Ocypus olens. The sequence continues at coordinate 16,368,701 of OU343061.1, forward strand.
GTAATTTAGTATTGCGGGAATTATACATTATTATTATTATTATTGATGTACTCGTCGACTTTACTTGATTTCGACAAAGAAATATTTTTTCCTATTTTATGGAATAATGTCTATATCTACATTATCATGAATCATTAAGTGTAAATCATACCCACACAAGTCTAAATTTGATAATTAATATTACAGTTCGACTGAATTATTTGTTCTTGGGCTAGTAATTTGCGGTTGAGTAGAGTGCAGATACTGTGGCACGCGGTCTTGGTATTCAACTATAGAATGGAGGACAGCAGTGGTGATGCTCTTGGCCAGGCACATCTCTTCATTGTTTTTAATATTTAGGTAGGCTTTTTAATCTTAATTTGTGTTTCAAACAAAATAAATAATGCAAATAATATGTATTCAAAGTTACGATAATTACGTGGTAAAAAATATACTTATAAATATTTACCTGGCAAAACAATATAGTTAGATCCATCGATATTTGGGATACTTTAATCAATAGATGTAGGCTACTGCCAAGATCCAAGCGCTACCTCTTTCGTATAACAAACATTATGATATTTAATTTGATAAACATTATCATATTTAATAAGCACCCATAATTTATAAACAACAGAACTATAACCTGGAATTATTCACTTTTCGTTTTAATTGTAGCGAATATTCCATCATTGGCCACCATATATTTTGCATTGAACATTTTAAACTAGCTTTTGTCGCTGTCCCTGCAATCTACTTTCGAAAAATAATTGTTGCACTTCAAACACCAGTAATAATACATAAAATTAGGATAATGTATAAGATTATTAGAAATAAAATATTAAAATAATGTAGATTATTGAAAATAATATTGCACTTACCTTGACATGTAAATCATATATGCTGATAATTAATAATAATAACTGCGGAACTAACTGTAGGTAACACGAGCGGGGCAATTTATGTTTAAGTTTCGAGCAACTGACGTTTTCCATTAATGCTGCTTTTACTTCCAACAAATTTTAATTATATATTTATTGAAATGGTAATGTGCTCTGACGTCATCATTGTTGTGGTATTTTCCATTGTAAATTGGTTTTCGAAAATGTTAATCATCCGTAATATATTTATTATGATAAAGTGATTATTTAGGAATGTGGTATAATGACAATCGTTACTGACTCAAATATTTCGAGTAATTTTCCCCAATTAAGCTAACGTGACTTTCCAAAATAATACAATAAATACTAATGTAGAATTATGTCAACATACAGTTCACAGTTTACTTTTACAAACTGCACTTGCTTTATATTAAAAAATACGTGATGTCTAGTAAGGCCGGTGATGTGGAAGCTGCAATTAGAGTGAGTAAATATATTTATTAATTATTGTCGATAATACATGTACATTATTAATATATTGTTGCTAAATAATATATTTTACTTTAAAGGATTTTTACGCGGATGGCGATGATCACCACATTTCAGCAGTAATGGAGCTTGCCGATGATAGCCACGATGTAACGATGCTACATGCGTGCTATATCATTGAAAAAATAAATATGCGAAATGTAAAGGTGAAAATAAAAAAATCGAAATAATACTTAATAAATGTATCGGAACTTGTAAATGAAAATAAATTATTTCTGACACTTGTAAAAATTTCTATTTTGTTTAAAATAAATTATTTCAACCTTGCACACACACCTACATTTTATGTTTGACTATTGAACGAATAAATATGAAAAATGTAAAAATAAATATTGTTTTTCTATTTACATAAATATTTATCCAGTGTTTGATATATTTTGTTTTGATTTACATAGTTCAGCTTTCATCATCAGGTGTCACTTGTGAAATATTGTGTAAATTTTTCATTTCTTGTTTAAATAACTTATGCAATTGTTGAACTTGTGATTTATAAAATGTGATATTTTTCCATGCATAAAATAAATTTTTTGTAAGTGTTCACTTATTCTGCAACCATTTATTCACATAAAAAAAAATCTGCAACCATTGGTACATAGTTCAGCTTTCCGCCACCAGGTGACGCCCGAGAAAAAAAATGAAATCTGCAACTATTGTTACATAGTTCGGCTTTCCGCCACCAGGTGACGCCCGTGGGAAATGGAATCTGTAATCGGGTAGTTCAACTTTCCGCCACCAGGTGGCGGCCATTTTGGTGATTAGGCGGCCATTTTGGTGATTAGGCGGCCATTTTGGTGATTAGGCGGCCATTTTGGTGATTAGGCGGCCATTTTGGTGATTAGGCGGCCATTTTGGTGATTAGGCGGCCATTTTGTGGTGGGGGGTGGAGTGTGGAGGATATCTAGAATCGGCTCAAGCGCTCTACTTATATATTACATGGAACTATTTAATGCCAGGGTCACATGCTCTGTTATTAAAGTTCGCGTTCTAAACTTATATTCATTCACCAAAACCTGCACTATTAAACTCGTTATGTAATGTACTATTACTAAGTTGCTCTGTTCTCATCTTTTTTCCCCGTTTATATTAATAAATACAATTTTCTTCAATATAATAACCAGCTTGAATGAACATTCTGGCTAATTGTAAGAACAGCTTACATTTTGCAGATATACTGCATTTATAATATGCATGTGTAATTGAATTACCCTTCCATAACTTGAGCTTAGTTAATTATATGCATTGTTTTGTCACATTAAACTTGGAAAACTTTGCTAGGGCAAACCACTTTGTACGTTTGTCTTTCGTAATTACTTTCTGAAGTTAACGAATTTTAGTTAAATTATTAAACTACGTAACTGCATTTATGATTGAAAATAAGGTCAATTCAATTAAAATATCTTTAAGTTTCTTTATCGTAAGTAAGGGAAAATAATAGTTTATGTAAAAAAAAATTAACGAAAACTTCTATTTTGTGGTTAAAATTGTATAAAAGAGTCGTTTCATAAATTGTTTCATCGCAATTGTCTTTTGGAACACCTTTTATATGAACCGTGTGTTTTAATATGACATAAATGATAAAAATTGTATGCAACATCTGGTATAAAGAACATTAAATAATATAAAAAAATACTACCGTGACCATCATGTAATTTTCTCCGATTTCTTAATCGATTTTTCAAAAACCAATGTGATTTTGAAATCAATTTATTTATTTATTATTACTACACGGATACACCATTTACAATAGTAATTAACATACCGAGTGTTTGGGATAAGGGGCGAACATAGGGATTTAACATGTAAAATTAAATATGTGTAATTATTTGCTCCCCTATTCATTTTAGAGAAAAATCGTAAAGGAATATTTTTTAGAGAATTAAAAACTGTAAATGTATCTTCCATTTAATTTACGTTTGTACCAGCATACACCTCAGAAATAATAAAAATAAGTTTAACAATTTACCATTTAATAAAAACCCTTGCCATGACTTTGACAAATGTCATGTTTCATGTTATAGTGAAAATGATAATATTGCAAGTCAGATATCAATTCTAGTTATTACGATGAACAATAATCTGAGTTATTCCAATGAAGAGAGGGTATTCATTATTAAAACATTTTACAGTGGCGTCAGTTTACGCAGAGTTCGTGACTTATTTTCGGTTACATTTAACAATCGACCAATTCCGTCTGTATCAACAATTTCCAAATTTGTGAAAAAGTTCGAAAATACAGCAAGTGTAGCGGCAGATGATTCAAAAGGTATTTCAATAGTCCAATTTTAACAAATATTATTTCAAAAACATTAACATTGCAGGCAAACGGAAGAGAAGAAGCAACGATGAATTGGAAGAAAGAGTTTTGGGGTTGATAAATGCTGATCCAACAACTAGCACACGATGCATTGCTCGTGAGTGCAGCGTGTCTACATTCTCAGTGTATAAGATTCTGAATAAGCATGGGTATTATCCCTACAAACATCAATGCCATCAGGAGATATTGCTAGTGGATGAAGAAAGCAGGCGTGTATTCTGCGAGATAATGCAGGATCGATCAAACATAGACAGAAACTTTTTGCAGTCTATCTGTTTTACGGATGAATGCACGTTCACACTTAACAACGAGCCCAACACTCAGAACACGCGATACTGGACCCAAGAAAATCCGCGGATATGCCTTAGAACTAGAACCCAGTTCCCGCAAAAAATCAATATTTGGGCTGGTATTTTTAAAAATAATATTATTGGGCCGTTTGAAATATGTGGAAATTTAAATTAGAATTCTTATTTAGACCTTTTAATCAACCAGGTTGGCCCTGCGTTAGAAGAAGTTGCACGTGACAATCAGGAGATATGGTATCAGCATGATGGATGTCCAGCCCATTATGGTTTAAATGTAAGGGAATATTTAAATGCTAATTTTCCCAATTGCTGGATTGGTCGCGGTGGCACTATCAACTGGCCACCAAGATCTCCTGATTTAGCACCATGTGATTTCTTTTTGTGGGGTCACTTGAAAAACAAAATTTACAAAAAACACCATCCAAATATTGAATCTTTGCGGGAAGCAATTTTTGCGGAATGTGCACATTGATTACAGATAGGCAGTTGGCTAATGTTAGACATGCATTTTATAACCGATTGGGTTATTGTTTACACCAGAACGGAGAACTTTTTGAGTACTTGCTCTAAAATTTCCCGTTGACCGCTGGTTACGGTAAAGCCAAAAATATATCACGAACTGTGTGTAATCTGACACCACTTTAATTCAATTTATCGTTGCTTCTTCTGTTCCGTTTGCCTTTAATTTTAACATGTTTGAAATAATATTTGTTGAAATTGGACTATTGAAATACCTTTTGAATCATCTGCCGCTACACTTGCTGTATTTTCGAACTTTTTCACAAATTTGGAAATTGTTGATACAGACGGAATTGGTCGATTGTTAAATGTAACCGAAAATAAGTCACGAACTCTGTGTAAACTGACGCCACTGTAAATATTTTGATAATAAATAATACCCTCTCTCCATTGGAATAACTCATATTATTGTTCATAGTAATAACAATGCGTGAATTGATATTTGGACGTGGATGGAACTGCGGGTTAAGGAGATTGAATGATTCGGGAAATTGGCGTCGGCTACGAGGCCATCTGCCATAATCATTGTATTGTAATATATCAGAAATTAAATGAATAACTGAATAATGAAAGACAAATGCAATGTCCATGGTCCCGAGCGAATATTCCGCGACCCCGAAATCGTTCGCCCGGGCTGGGATTCGAACCCTCGCGGCACGCGGTGCAACCGGCATAAGCGCTCGCTTGTACCCACTACACCAACGGGCCGCCCGAATTAATGTTTGACTAGTAAAATTATTCTCACCATAACATGACATTTGTCAAAGTCATGGCAAGGGTTTTTATTAAATGGTAAATTGTTAAACTTATTTTTATTATTTCTGAGGTGTATGCTGGTACAAACGTAAATTAAATGGATGATACATTTACAGTTTTTAGTTCTCTAAAAAATATTCCTTTACGATTTTTCTCTAAAATGAATAGGGGAGCATATAATTACACATATTTAATTTTACATGTTAAATCCCTATGTTCGCCCCTTATCCCAAACACTCGGTATAGTTAAATATAATAGAGCATATAATTCGATAAAAACAAAAAAAACATATTATTCTAAAGTGAGTAAATTAATTCTAGATAATTAAGTGTATAAAAGTTACAATTAAAAAAAATTACATTACAACGATTACATAAAACATTGGCGAAGCGTAACATTCTACATACAGGAGCATGGAAACCGTAATTAGTTGCATGATTTTTGCATTTAAAGGGAAAACATTGTCTCGTTCTCATAGGTGACACCACCCAGAAATTTACCAAACTGAGAAGAAACTCGCATGAAATATGACTATTAATTAATTTAAATAAAAAACATAAATCTATCACTAATCTCCCTCGTTTAAGAGATTCAATATTTAAAAATTTTGCAATATCAGTATCTTCAGTCTGGGTAAAATGCATCTTGAACGCTATAATTTTAATAAATCTATTTGGCACTTTCTCCAGTTGAGATTGAGCACCTAAATAAAACGGTGTCCATACTGGTGATTCATATTCCAATATAGGCCTCACTAAAGTTACGTACAAGAGTCTAAAAGTATTTGCTGAGAAAGGACCCGAAAATCTTTTAATAAACCCTAACATTTTCATGCCCTTACATGCCACAATATTAATATGAAATTTAAAGTTTTGCATCAAATGTCACACCTAGATCCTTAACCATCGCTACTCTTTTTAATATTGTTCCATTTGATGTATAATCAATTGATAATGGCGAATTTCGCATGCAATAAGACATAACGAAACATTTTTCAATGTTAAAATGCAAATCATTCATCAGGCACTAGCTGTAAATATTATCTAAATCTTTCAGAACTTTGTAACAGCAATTAACGATTTGAATTGACATAAATAACCTTAAGTCATCGGCAAACAACAAAAATTTACACGAACCAATGTAATTACATATATCGTTAATAAATAACGAGAACAAAATGGGGCCACAGTGAGACCCTTGCGGTACACCAGAAGGCACACTGATAGCACTTGATAGATAGATTATTATAAATTCTATAATTTTATTTAAATAAGTTTAATGTAACTATCATCATTTCGTGAGCCGTTTATTTTGAAAGTGGCATAAGTCACTTCACTTTTAAATCGATATTTTTAAGGGTTTGCGATTCAGCACGTTTCAAAATATTGATGGTAAATTGCGAGAAGATCTGCTTGTACGAGTATTTGTTATCTCAGGATGGTTATATTTTTCTCAGTACAAATAATTTTGTATAGTCATTGAAAAATCACCAATTTTCGTTACGGTAAAGTGACTTACGCTGGCAATATCTATATCTTGTCGGTGGTTAAGCTACTCGGATTTGGTTTAGTACAGCATTCAGGAAATATATTCCGCCACTTTGACCTCTCTACTTATAAGGGGGCCTGCCCAAAGTGCCGAATACCCAAAGTGCCGAATCGGTATTTGGCCCAAAGGGTCAAATTTCATACTACCGACCATGCCCAAAGTGCCAAACGACGCCAAGCGACGACACATCGTTCGTAAACAAGGCGTCGAAACCGAATGCGAATCGGCACTTTGGTCATTCGACAGAACGTCTTCGCACGCACCTACGAGTAAGGCCCAAAATGCCGAATGCACACCCTCATGTATGTTCGTAATGTGCGAAAATAATTTTTGGTAATACAAGTTTATTAATAGAGGGTAGATGGTTTCAGGCTTGGAGATTTTTTTTTAATTTTTATTTAAAATGAAACAAATTGTACTTTTGTTTTGAACGTTTTTAAACGTATTATAACATAAATATTCGGCATTTTGGGCCTTACTCGTTGGTGCATGCGAGGACGTTGTGCCGAATCGGCGAGCATTCGATATTTTGGGCCTTACTGATAGATCGCTGCGAGGACAAAGTGCCGAATGTCCAAACTGCCGATTCGGGTCCGACGACTTATTGACGAACTTATTGAAATTAGGCACTTTGGGCATTCGGCACTTTGTCCCGGACCCCTTTATAAGTATAAGTAATTCATAATTATAACGTATTTCATATAAAATCACATCAGTTCAATTTAATCTTCGTCATTAATAGGAGCAATAACTGAGGTATATAATTAAGCAAGTCCATCATGTCTTCATATTTTTCTGAAGTAACAGGACGAGACCCTGCGGACAACGAATACATTTCTATTTGGGAATAACGCCTAGTCCTTCCTCTTTTTGGTTGTCAAATCCAAAGTTAGAATATATATTTAAAATTAAAATTCATTTGGTTTGTTTCACGATTAAATTGATTTATTTTCAACTAGTTTCGGCTTAGTGCCATTGAATGCCAAGAATGATCATTCTTGAAAATAAACCAAGCGAATTTGAAATTTAGGGCATGCTGCTTACACGACAGTCCTGTGTTTACACTATGTACCTTGATAATTTTGTTAAATAAGTGCGCTGTCAGTTAATTGAGTTGTCAAATTTATTTTGGTTACAATGAATACATATGAATTGCTTGAGAAAATACAATTTATTAAATGAATCTACAGCGGCAATTCAGTACGTCAAATAAGAGATTTATTTTCTGTTGTTTTTCCAAATAGTCCCATCCCAGATACTCAATACACGGAATTCTGCAGAATTTTGACAAAAAAGGATGTTTGTCTCCCAAAAAAGCCTCAACCAAAAACTAAGGAAACTAAGAATGTGTGCTGCTGTAGAAGATAATTTGTGCCAGTCTTCCAGAGAGATTGCTAAACAGATTAATTTGGACCTTACTACTTTATTAAAGATTTGAAAGCAGAACGGATATCGTTCCTATAAATTGTCAAAAACTCAAGAAATCCCCACCGATCAAATAATTTACGAACAAATCAATCTTTCCAATAAATGGACGACACAATCCTTCACTTGCTCTTTTCTGGTCGCGACATAACTCAGACATTATAATTCGTTACCAAAATATTGAATTGCCAATGAACATCCTTTTAATAACCTGTATTACACAAAGTACTTAAGTACAAACTTAAACGTCAGCTTACCCGTTGATGCCATTTTGGTAAATAGCATCAAATTTCAAAATGACCCACTGACCCCAGTTTTGACATAGAAATTCTGAAAAGAAAATGTTACCATTTTTCATTATGTACTTGCTGACATTTTTTTTTACAAAAATCTGTGACTGAGGGCAACGAGATTTTTTTATTTTGGGTGATTTGAAATGAAATGAGCCTTTTACGTTTTGGAACACGCTTTATAAATAGATCATAACATCGCTACAAAATGGTAACATATTAAAAGTTAAAGTAATGGAACATTTTCTAATCGAAAAACAAAAAAAATATTTTTTTCTATTACATTTTTTCAAAAAAAGTTTATTATTTTGTTTTGTTTAATTGACAGTGACTACCTGGTCATCAGCTATAATTTTTTTTACTTAACAACCAGCAACCCTAGACCTTCATAATTAAAACATTTTTCCGTTGCTCGTTGGTTAATGGCTAACTTTAATGTACCAGAATTTATCAAAAATTGTTCATTAATGACCCCTATTAATGAACGATTTTTCATTAGTAAACGATTTTTTATTTATGCACGATTTCTAGTTTAGCATTAAATAGCTAATTCATGAGTGGCAAATTACTTATAATTACTGGAAATGTGAACTGATGATAACTAAAGGTGAGAAAACCATCTATAATTTGTTTCACATGTAAATGCAAAGGTATATCAATTCTATGCGCTAGAAACAAATTAACGGTGAACCGCCTTCGATTTTAATTTACCATTAAATGTCAAAGTGCGAAACGTCAAATTTATAAAACGTGTGTATCAAGTGATTGTCTGCTATTATGGATAGTGTCGAGTTTACATTAATACTGCCAGAAGTACTAGCCAATGCAAATAATACAACATTAAGTTTTGCTTCCAGAAAAGAGTAAACATTTTTACGAAAAAATTTAGAATTTATTTCCTGGTGCAAGAAGAAACAGGTAAGACGTCCTTCGGAATAGGCGATATTAGTTTCTTTATTGTAATTTTCATATAAGTTACGATCAACAGAAAAATCTTGTAACCAACTCGTATGTTAATTGGCGATTAATGATCTCGATAATTAACGCACTCGCGCAAGCGCTGGTGCCTGAAAATATCTCGATTATTAATAGTCATAGTCATTTATTACGGATGGCCAGTATAGTACAGTAACATAACAATTAAAATACGGAATAAAAACAATACAAAAATGTATAAAATAATTTATAACCTTGGCGTAAAGGTATTATTGTTGCTCTCAATAGCTTTCCGGCATTTCGATTTAAAAGTACTCAATAGAGTCAATAAGAATTAACATGTCTTGTGAGAGTATTACGTGGACAATTAAATTCGTACCAGGTTTTGTGACTGTCCCATGCTAGAAGTTTTTGGCATCTTGTCGTGCGGCTCGGAACTCTTATAAAGATACAGGACACTATAAATGTACAGTCGATGAACCCATTTAGTACCCGAAAAGCAAAGCACAAAGAAAACTAAATCCTACGATTATAAAGAGGCAGCAGACCAAGATATGTAAGAGCTATAGTTGTCAGAATCATAGTAAATATTTGTACGAAAGCAAATCACTTTTACCATCTTTCGCTGGATACTTTCAAGTCTCTCAATGTGACACTGGTAGTGGGAAGACCAAATCACACAACAGTAATCAATAATTGACCTGACCAAGGTGGTATATAGAATCATGTAGGTACGAATACATTTAAATTTAAAAGTAACTCTTCGTATAAAGCCAACCATTTGCAATGACTTTGCTGTAATCATGCTAATGTGATCCCTGAAATCAAATTTACTGTCAAAGAGCACACCCAAATCCTTAATAGTATCCACATTGTCCAAAGTATGGTTATTTAAAATATATATAAACGGCAAAAAAATTGCCCACTTTTCGAGAGAAGCGTATGCATTTGATATTTTGTTGTATTTAAATGTAGATCGTTCTCCCAACACCAAGTCATGAGATGGTGCAGGTCGTTCTGTAATATGTAACAATCCTCAAAGGTAGCAATTTTCTGATATAGTTTTATGTCATCTGCGTAAAGTAAGAAGTTTGACTCAATAGTAACACCAATATCATTAATAAAAAGGAGAAGCAATAACGGACCCAGGTGTTAGCCTTGGGGCACACCTGAGGTCGCATTAATTTCGGTATAGAGACTATATCATTAATCTTCACAAAATATTGTCGATCACTTATAAAGGATCGAAGCCATTCAATCATGCAACCGTTTACACCATACATTTGCAGTTTATACAAAAGTCTGCTGTGACTAACTCTATCAAATGCCTTACTGAAATCGGTATAAATAGAATCCACCACGGCCCCTTCTTCCAAAGTGTCACTTATAAAGTTAGTATATATGAACAAGTTAGATTCTGTTGATCTTGTAGGAAAAAATCCATGTTGTTGCTCAATGATTAGTGATCTAAAACTAAGCATCATCTATTTGGCAACCAATTTATACAACATTTTAGAAATACACGATTGAATGGCTATCGGTCGATAATTACGTATAAGTTTCTTTATGCCAGATTTAAAAATTGAAACTATAAAACATAGTTTCCAGAGAGATGGAAATGATCCATCTTTAAGAGACCGATTGAAAAGTATGGTAATTGGCAAAGAAAGAGCAGATGCACATGCTTTGACGAAAGAGGGAGGTAGTCCATCAGGACCCGGTGCTGCTTTGACATTGATTTCTGATAAGCATTTAATAATATCGGTTTCAGTAAATCTTAAATAGTTAAAATTTACGCTACCGGTCTCACCAATTTCGGGACCTATATTCGAACTATTTGAGTATGACTCTTGAAAGTAATTGCAAAATAGATTAGCAATGTCCAGTTTTGAGTTGGCAACAAGTGTCCCGTTGGTCATGCTAGAAGGAAGGTCAACGCCACTACCAGCTTTGGATCTACAATACTTCCAAAATATATTTATATCATTGAGTATGTTCGTCTCAATATTCTCAATATAATCTCAATGATTACTAACAACTCATTTTTTACACTTAGTTCTTAAATTTGAGAAAATAATGTAGTCATTTTTAGAGCCTGTTCTCTTAAATTTTGTATGCGCTGCCCGCTTTGATTAATTAACCTAATTAGACATGAAGAGAACCAGCTAGGAAAATGAGATTGTAACCTCTTACGCTTAGGAACATATCTATCAATAGCCTCGTTAATAATTCTGTAGAAAGCATCAAGATCTAATTCCAGAGAGGTAGACCTTAGAACAGCAACCCAATTAAAACTACTAATATAATTACAAATATTTAGAATATCACAGTTAGCAAAATCCAAGTAAAATGACTCATCTGAAATTGACGAGCAAGAGGGTACATTAAAATCGATACATAATGGCGGATGGTAAATATCACACTAATGGATAACTAATGGATCATTATTAACGCAAGTTACAGTTGACACATTGGAGAACACGAGATCCAATATATTACCGCAACTATTAACACAATTGTTAAATTGGTGCAAACCGCAACTCATAAAACCATCACACAGGAGACGCGCGCTGTCGCTTTCCGTATTTATTGGCAAAAATCCGACACACTCGTTTTCCGTAATCCACTTCACATGCGGTAGATTATAGTCACCAACGACAAGCATATTGGAATCTAGGTGTTGATGAATTATGTACGATAAAGCACCAATATGTCCAGCATAAATCTCTGAAGGGGATCCAGGAGGAATATAGATACAGCCAATAATACTATTGGCATTGACAGAGACCCAAATTTCTTCTCGGTTATCAGAGTCCACAATTATCACGGAAGATTTGACCTTTCTTTTTATCGCAATAAAAACACCGCCACCCCTGGAGTTGGTGGATGTAATTAGGTTACGATCACAGCGATATAAATTGTATCGATTATCAATCAATTCATTGTCTGTGACATCCAAATTTAGCCATTATTCAGAAACGCATATAACATCGTAGTCATTAGCCAAAACAGTATTATAAAAATCGAATAATTTCTAACATTTTGATACATTACAGATAGACCACATTCGGTAGTATTGGTCACATTTGATTTATCAGTGACTTCGTTGTTTGAAAATGGTGGTTACGGAAAGGAATGAATTCTTTCAATGCTACTCCTTGGGGCAACTTTGATGGATCAAGTAAAGCCCTAAAATGAGACTCATCAACTCCAATTTTAAAAGATGATGATTGATCAGAATTAGCAGTCTGAAACATTTGACATCAGCTTTAATCGCTATCATGAACACACTCGTTGGTTAAATAACTATTAATGAGGAATACAATAACTTATTTGGTTTTGAGATAACCTTAAATATGATTGGCCAATTGTTGTTTTAATATTTGACGATATTTTGGATTTTAATATTTTCTGAGATGTTTTTCGCGAATTTTGTGGTAGCGTGGAACGCTGCCCTAGCCACCCCGGCTCTCCGAGTGACCTTTCTTCATTTATAATTGATTAATTCAAATTAGTTTAGAGAGTCACCTTCAATGACAAAAAAGTGCAATTGCGGCTAAAAAATAAAAGGTCACATTTTTTACCTATGGTGCATCAATGTCCATTTGAATTTTAATACTAGGCAGCTATACCCACAACATGTATCAATGTTATTTATAATATAAAAACATGCAGGCTGTTGCAAAATACGAATGAATGACATTTATATTTCTTTTTTTACCTTTTTATACTCTATAGAAGAAATATTGACATTGACATTTAATAATAATAATGCTTCGACCAAATTTACATGATACATTTTAGGAAAAATACACGCACTACATTGCAAAGATGTGTCTATGTTTTATATGAACCAATCTTGAAGCAATACTGTCATAATTCTTTAACTAATCACGTTTTGCTAATAATATGTATCAGTAGTGGTAGTGGTATTTGTTAGGTAATTTAACCATAACTAACCATCTTTCAGCCGTTTGTAACTGGGCTTGTTAGTTCAGAGGGTCATCTCCGTCACTCTGAAGCGCCATTAATTTGCCTCCCATCCAACTTCAGACCTAAACCAATGTTGATTGACTCTGGCAATCGCTGTCCCGGCATTCACCGGTGTTTAATATTTATCAGTTAAACCCTTTTATTTGAAATATTTTATCTTCCTTCGCTAAAGTTATCTAATAATTTAATTGCCGTATGACACGCCTGCATCGTACGTATATCTAACATAAACTTATAAAGAGATTAAATAGAAACTCTGACCACGCTTCAAAGTGCTTCTTGTAATATTATAGGCCCCACGGAAACTGGAAGAGTCCTTATAACTTGCGGCTGGCATGTTTCGCAGTACGACGTATGGCTTGCTAGTTATACTATTCCTCAAGACTGTATTAATTAAGCTAGTTTACTCTCTACTAGCTCAATAACTTTATACAATAGCCGATGTGGAAAGGGTGGAGTTTTTAATCACTAACTTTGCTGTAAGCTAGTTCAATAGCGATTACTTTACCAGCCTCTAATAAACTATTTCACTAGCAAGTAAAGTTGAAACTTTTACCTTTATATCAGCTCAGTATACTAGTTCTGCGTATTTTAAATCGGCTATTGGATAAATTAGTGCGCTAGTAGCGAGTAAAGTAGGTTACTGTTATACAGGTTTCACCAACATCGTGAAAATATTAGATGGTGTGTTCCGGTTTCCAGTGAGATTGGATGCGTAATTGTCAATCTCGTAAAAATACTTGTTTGGCTTTGAAAAGTCGATATAACTAATTTGAATGTTCGTTGTATTTTAATCTATTGGAATTTTATGGATCTCGTTTCGTTGTCTGTATTAAATTAGTAGTGTACACTACGCAAAAATAAACAGAAGCTGTTGGGGTTCACGTTAAATATGAAAGTTATTACATATTTATAGGTTATGTTGTTTGTTTACTGCAAGGTCAGTAATATGTACAGGTTTGATTAGTTTCGCGCACGTGTAAATAAATATTTCACTAATGTCGGCATTCACGTCAACAATTTCTGAACATATTAAAGACAAGTATAAAAAATAATATAAAATGGTAGGACATTTTATACTATTTACATTACAGTTCGATCAACCGATGTTTGCGTGCACGTACGTCATAGATAATGGAACCAAGTTCATGCGTTCACTTCCTCCGATACGTTAAATTAGACGAAATAATTTGTGATAAACATTTCTTTGTGGTCGATACGATATTGACAGCAGAAAAGCAAACAGCGGCTCTCTATTTTCCCTGAATGCAGTTAAACAGGTAACTTATTTTTTTCATTGTTTAATTACCTCGTTGTTAATATTATATCGTTACGTAACTTTACAAATAAGTTTACAAACTGTAACTACTATTAAAATTGGCAGATAAGCGGAGATGTTCACATATAATTTATTGTACTTATTTCAGTTTGTTGTTTAACAGCACATGGCTGTTTTGCAATTTTTTTACTACAGCACTGGTAAAATCGCTAACATTGATTGTAGCGGACAGTTGTGAGTAATAATAATTATAATAATAATAATAGTATTTATTGCCCTACCGTAAAAATAAATTACAGAACAATATAATTAAAATAATTTTAATCCTAAGAAAGCTGATTAACAAAAATAATTAAAATAATATATCATAATTATAACAAAATTATTAATCACAAGTAACAAAAAATAAATAAAAGTTAAAATACATAACAAAGTAAACAAGAGAAACAAAACAAAAATTAATGTATGTATTACCAAAATCATCAATTCGGCTTACGAGAATGAAAAATATCAGTAGTGACGCACACGCTAATATCCGTTGATCTAACTATAAATGCGCATCATCGCAGTCAATAGTAGAAACGACTGTCTTCTAAGCGTTGATACAAGTATCGACAGCAGTGCCCATCGCTCGAAAAGGTGTGACAATGGTTAGACAAAGAAGACGGTACAGTGAATGTCTATCTTGCCGCAACGCTCACCAGGACCGTTAGTTATCTGTCAGTAGCGTACATTTTATACTATACAATTTATATACATGGTCTTAATTTCCAAAGGATCCACCCTGAATAACTTTGGATCTGAAGTAGTTACGTTTTAAAATATACAGATGGGGTGGTTGGGGATGAGGGGGTGAAAGATAAAATTATAAAAAACAGTGTTTTCAAGTTTTCCCTCGAAAACAAAATTGACATATTTTTTCATGAAAACATTTTCTGAAACAAATGAACCGACATCAATTATTTTTTGTTTGCTGGATAGTATTTGGTATGCCCTTGAAAATAAGGGTGTCAATTGAAATTATAAAGATGCGGTGGTTGGGGGTGAGCGGTTGAAAGAAAAAATGCTATAAACAGTGTTTTTCAAGTTCCCCCTCGAAAACAAAATTGAGATATTTTTGCTTAAAACCGTAACTACTGCAGATCCAAAGTTATTCAGGGTGGATCCTTTTGAAATGAAGACCCTGTACGCAAGGTATTAGTGTTTTTAATCTTGTGTATTAGTTTGTAGTATTTTTTGTATTATGTATTAGTTTGGTTTAGTGTAAATAAGTGTAAACAGTTGTTTAGTGGATTAGGTCTAGTTATAAATAAACACAACCACAAAATGTCTACTTCATTAAGGAAAAACATAATGGAGGTCCCCTTCTAGACACATCGGAAAAGTCTAGGGATATTTTTCTGCCTGTAGGTATTTTGGTGAAAAAATGAACATTTGTTTTTAAGAACTAGTCGTTTCCACGAAATAACAAAATACACAATATATAACTTTTTACCTAAACGGACAATTCTCGAGGAGTATGACCTCCACGCTGGTTAATCACGGCTCTGCATCTATTGTTCATAGACAAAATAACGTTGTCAATATCTTCTTGGGGCAAACGTGCCCATTCTGCGGTCAAAAGCTCCCTGAATCTAAAGGCATTATGAATGTTGACCATATGCGGATTGATTATTTTTTAAAGCATGTCCCACACATGCTCAATGGGGTTTACGTCCGGAGATTGTTCTGGCCATGGTATTGTCTCGTCGTTCAACCAGTTCGTCACAATAAGTGCGACGTGCGGTCGAGCATTATCATGCATGAGATGGATGTTTTTCCAATAGCAGCGGCAAATGGACGCACAATAGGTAGAAGAATATTGTCCAAATATAACTGAGCTCTCAGAAAACCATTTGGGAAAATGAGCTCCGTTCTACCGACCAGAATTATTCCGTCCCATACCATTACAGTACCACCTCTGTAAGTATATACCTCCTGAACGTGTTTCAAGCGTTCCTCATTTCTGGATCGCCTCCACACTCTTATACGACGGGAATATGGATGAAATCCAAATCTAGACTCATCAGTAAACAACACGTTCATACTATGTTTATCCCAATTGTGAAAATCTCGACACCAGTCTAATCTTCTTCTTCCGGTATAACCGTAAGTCGAATAATCTTGAAAATATTTTCATTAAAAAGAGCACCCTCAATTAACTAAACATTAATTACAAGTCCATATACTTTTAATGTACCATCTCGGTGGGACACTCTGTATAAGGAATTACACGGGAAACTCACGTTTATAACAATGTATTCCTACTCCTACAGCAAACAATTTTGTGTGAGTGTGACACATCATTAGTTTTTGGAGGTGAAAAGCTACTTAAAATTTAAATAAAAAATCTAGGCCAGTATTAACAAAAATAGTTTATGTGGGTATCTAAATAACAAAACGTTGTATTTGAAAAATAAAATTATTTTCTGGAAGAGCTTACAAAAGTGTCGCAAGAAAGTTCTCTTGGTTTTTCAAAATAATCAGTAATAAAGTCGTAAAAAAGTAAAATCCAAAACTATTTTTTTCGGATGTAATAGGAATATTTTAAATTTCTTTTTAACAAATTAGTCAGCGTTAAAATACACCTTAATCAACTCTCTATCTCTTATAGTTACCGAGATAGCAATGCTAATGCATCGAATTTGTAACACCCGGTATAAACAAAATTATGAATTTTATTTTAAAAAATAAAAATTTGTAAAATATCAAAAAAATACTCTGGCATGCAATCTAAATTGTTGTATTCTAAAATCAAGCCCCCTTACGACTGAGTGCATTTCGGTTTTCACAAGTACTGGAAAAGTTAGTCGTACATTATTTGCAATGTAAAATGTGTTATTCAGTTTACATTTCACAAGTACTGGAAAAGTATTTCATACCTAATTGCAAAGTTAAATTTGTTGTACAGTTTACTATTAATAATAATTATTTATTAGACGAGTGTAGAAAGTACGATATTAGTCAAAGAAAAAGTAATTTTCTTAAGCAACTAATGAGTAATTCCACATGAGTGTAACATTTTATCCAATATCGTAAATATTGAAATAAGATTTATAAAATTTTAACAAGAATATATTACAAGGGAACTGTGGGATGGTCATGACATTTTGTCTTATGGTTTATTAAAAAAAACTGTGAAAAAAAACCTGCATTGTGTCGATTTGATTTATTTCAAAAATCGTATGAAGGACACAATTATTCCGTGAGTCCAAGTTATTCTCTCACTAGAGGGTAATGAACAACTTTACGCCTCAAATTATCACAATAATACGCTTATTACACTCGATCGAAAAAGGTATATTAATGAAATTAAACTTTAAGCTTTAATTATTGAATGGAAATTTAATCTATAATGGTTATAACTCCGATTTATATGCGCTAAACAAAGGAATTATAATTTTTTTATGCGCTAAAAAGAGGCATTATATTTTTTTATATGCGTTTAAAATTGGCTAATATATGGGATAAAATGATTCAAATATGGATTTTAATACTTTGGTTTAATAATCGACTTTGTTATATCAAAAATAGTTTAATAATGGGATTATCTATTTTACACTTTTTGCTCATTATTAAACAATTTGTAGTAACATTTTAGTTGTCGCGATTAGCAGTACTTAAACGTGAGAGGTGTCGACATCAAAATGTAAAAATGCCGTTAATTCATAGGATAATTGGAACCCTCCAATGAGTTACATACTGAAAATGTTCGTTATTGTATATTGGGGAGTTCGCCACCAGTACCACTAAGGTAAAAGAAAACGGAGGGGTAATATTGTTCACTTTTTACCGGCGTGAAAATGTAGGAATTTGGAACGGCCGGATGCATGAATTCACTCAACTCTCGACGACGACGTTTTGGTAACACAACATACACAGAGGAAAGGTTGTAATTTATGATATTTTCACTTTGTTTGTAAACCGAATAACACGGAAGAAACAGCGAGAGTACAACGTATGTTTCATTCGCGGCGAAAGAGAGCCGCTTCTGTCGGTATATTAATTCGGTGTGTATTTTTAATTAGAGTCGATCGATGCCATTACACGAGAAACGAGAAACAAATGTAAACATAACCTTAAATTTCGATAAACACTTAGGCAAGTACGCTGCATTTTTCTATACGCTTAAATTGGTTGTAACTTACTTGGACCGAGGTGAAGATAGCCACGGATTTTTCAGCCACGAATTTCCCAGCGCATGCACCACCAAATAAAAATTTTATTCTTCAAATCGTTTAAGTGGACTTTGATCTACACGTTGTATGTTAAATAATTAAATTTGAAACGCGTCAAATAGTTCCATTTTGGACTTTGAAAGTTGGCTATATTATCTATTTAGTTTGGGTGGACCCGAGAAAAAAAAATTCATAAAAAACTTATAAACAAATTTACGCAAAATTGCATGCCTTAAATCATTTAAGTAGACTCTTATCTATACGTTGTTGTTAAGAAATTAAATTTTAAACGCGTGAAACAGTGCCATTTTGTACTTTGAATGTTTGCTATTTTATCTATTTAGTTTGGGTGGACCCGAGAAAAAAAATCATAAAAAAGTTATAAACAATTTTTGATTTATTATAAATCATTAAAATTGAAGACATTTTTATTTGGTGGTAGAGGCGCCGGAAATCCGTGGCTGAAAAATTCGTTGCAATCTTCACATCAGTCTTACTTGAAAAAAGTTTGTTTCTCGCACCCTTAGCAACTAATTACAATGCGTGAATTGATATCTGACTAGAATAGTATATTCTGTAACAAGGTTAGAATGGAAATTCGATGCGAGTGGAATATTTCGAGCGCGAGCCGTGAGGCGAGCGCGTGGAACCACGAGCATCTGAATTTCCATTCTTACCGAGTATCAGACTATACTTTCTCCTCGACCAGATAAAATAGACTAATAAAATAATGAACACAAAGAACTTACGTTTTATCACGTTTGTGGTTATGTTTATAGTATTTTGACAATTGTGGTATCCAAGGCTAATTGTTTTATTCGAAACGATGTGAGAATATTCATTCTATCCCTTGTTATGGAATGAATTACATGCAAAACGCATAAGCGCATTGTGTTTTGTTCCATAACAAGAGTGAGAATGTGTACGTTCTATAATCAAATATGATTTCAGAATGCTTAAATTCTATGGTGGTCGTGGAGAATAGTATATTCTGTAACAAGGTTAGAATGGAAATTCGATGCGAGTGGAATATTTCGAGCGCGAGCCGCGAGGCGAGCGCGAGGAACCACGAGCATCAGAATTTCCATTCTTACCGAGTAGCAGACTGTACTTTCTCCTCGACCAGATAAAATAGACTAATAAAGTAATGAACACAAGGAACTTACGTTTTATTATTACGTTTGTGGTTATGTTTATAGTATTTTGACAATTGTGAAATCCAAGGCTAATTGTTTTATTCGGAACGGTGTGAGAAAATTCATTCTATCCCTTGTTATGGAATGAATTACATGCAAAACGCATAAGCGCATAGTGTTTTGTTCCATAACAAGAGTGAGAATGTGAACGTTCTATGATCAAAATTGATTGCAGAATGCATAAATTCTACAGTGGTCGTGGAGAAAAATTATTCTCACCATAACATGACATTTGTCAAACTCATGGCAAGGGTTTTTTTAAATGGTACGTTGTTCAACTTATTTTTATTATTTCTGAGGCGAATTCTGGTACAAACGTAAATTAAATGGATGATTCATTTACAATTTTTAATTCTCTAAAAAATATTCCTTTACGATTTTTCTCTAAAATGAATAGGGGAGCTAATAATTACATATATTTAATTTTACATGTTAAATCCCTATGTTCGCCCCTTAGCCCAGACACTCGGTATAATACTTGTTTAATAAGAGACATTGTGGGGCACTGTGCGAATCGTGCTCTATTCCTACTCGTGCCACAATATACCTCATTAAACTTGTATAATAACGTACTAATATATGCGGTTTAATTAAAAATAATGTTGCAAAATAAAAATAAAATAAGAATAGCAACTGATGATAATTTATTTATTGGAATTACAATGTAGAACCAAAATTTGATTTTTATTTTTATTTCTCTGTGAAAATAATGGCTTCCAAGAGAAATTTTAAATCTTTTGAAACACTGCATAAATTTATTGAAACCCATGCAAATTATGATGAAGAAGATTTACATCTAGAAACACTATCAGTTTCAATTTAAGAACATCTTTCGGAGCTAATAAATAGTTTTAATAAGTACTTTCCGGATATTCCTTCAAATAATCATTTGAATACCCCCTCTGGCTCAATTCTGAAATCGGGCATTTTCCAAATTGCCAAAAAACAATTCATTTTTCTATTAAAATTTGCAAACATTCCTGCCTTAGATTTTAAACACGCCGGTTCAATCCAGAAATTGAGCATTTTCCAAACATTCCTACTCCAGATTTTAAAATAATCACAATTAAACACTTTCACGGTTCAATTCTGAAGGCGAGCATTTACCAAACCGCCAAAAAAATATAAAAACAATTAAAACAAACTTTAAAATCACTTAAAATAGATTCTACTCTATGGTTTTATAAAAATTGGAAAACATTCTTATCTTAGATTTTAAAATAATCATACTTGAACAATTCCCGGTTCAATTCTGATAAACTTTTTACAAACCGAAAAAAAAAAATTAAAACAATTGAGACAAACCTTACACTGTTGACATTCCTCTAAAATAGATTGCACTTTAAATATCTACTAAATTTTGCAAACATTCCTACCTTAGGTTTCAAAATAATCACATTTCAACATTTCCGCTTCAATTCTGAGGTCGAACATTTTCCAAACCGCAAAAAAATGAAAAAATAAACATTGAAACAACTTCTCATTTTTTTTTTAAATTCACTTAAAATATATTGCACTTATTTTTTCTGCAAACCATTGCATACGTTACAACGCTAGATCACACTTGAATACCTTTCATTTCATTTCTAAAGTCAAGCATTTTCCAAATCGCCAAAAAATATAAAACCAATTGAAATTTTTAAATTCACTCAAAATGCACTGCACTTCATTTTTGCAATCATTCCTACCCTTGATTTAGATATAATCACACTCCTGTTCAATTCTGAGGTCAAACATTTTACAAGCCCCCAAAAAAACACAAAAACAGTTGCAGCATTCTCGAACCTTTTCCAATTTAATCAAAATAGATTGCGTTTCGTGATTCTATTAAAATCTATTAATTAATAGCCTGAATTTTGAAATATTTACCTTACACACTGAATTCAATTTTGTGGTTGGATATTTTCCAAGTTGCATTGAGAATAAAAACCAATTGCTAAAAATTCCAGACTTACTCAAAACGGATTAATTTCTATAATAAAATAGGCAAACATCCTGGGCCCAAAAATTGCAATAATCACACGTGCAATAAAAGGCATTGTTTTAGTTTCATATTTTTACCGAAATTTCGACTTAAACATTTTTGAAAATGCAAAATCATGCATTCGCCTAGATTTTCTTAATTTCCTAGAAAAAATTTAGTGGATTATCTTCAAATTTTACAAGCACATTCTATAGATTCGTAGTAATAAAACAAGTAAATAATTAAAAAAAAATAATGTGAGCTACTTTTTCCGAAATAACAAAAGTGCAAAATTATGCATTCACCTATATGTTCTTAATTTCCTAGAAAATCCCTTAGTGGATTATCTCCAAGTTGTAAAAGCACACTCTGTAGACTTCTAGTAATAAAGCAAGTAAATAATCCTAAAATAGTTTAAGCTAATTTTTCCGAAATTTCAACCCAAACATTTTTGAAAGTGAAAAATATGTATTTGGCTATATTTTCTTAATTTTCAAGAAAGTCTCTTAGTGGATTATCTTTAAACTTTAAAAGCACACTCTGTATACCTCTAGCAATAAAATAAGTAAATAATTAAAAAATAATTTGGGCTTGTTTTTCCGAAATTTTGACTC
This sequence comes from Ocypus olens, assembly GCA_910593695.2. NCBI lineage: Eukaryota > Metazoa > Arthropoda > Insecta > Coleoptera > Staphylinidae > Ocypus > Ocypus olens. The sequence goes on from OU343061.1 coordinate 16,391,469, forward strand.
AAACATTTTTTAAAATGCAAAATCATGCATTCGCCTAGATTTTCTTAGTATTCTAGAAAACACCTTAGTGGAATATCTTTAAATTTTACAAGCACATTCTATAGATTCGTAGTAATAAAACAAGTAAATAATAAAAAAAAAAAAATGTGATTAGTTTTTCCGAAATTACAACTCAAATATTTTTGAAAGTGCAAAATTATGCATTCACCTATATGTTCTTAATTTCCTAGAAAATCCCTTAGTGGATTATCTTCAAGTTGTACAAGCACACTCTGTAGACTTCTAGTAATAAAGCAAGTAAATAATCCTAAAATAGTTTAAGCTAATTTTTCCGAAATTTCAACCCAAACATTTTTGAAAGTGAAAAATATGCATTTGGCTATATTTTCTTAATTTTCAAGAAAGTCCCTTAGTGGATTATCTTTAAACTTTAGAAGCACACTCTGTGTACCTCTAGCAATAAAACAAGTACATAATCAAAAAACAATTTGGGCTAGTTTTTCCGAAATTTTGACTCAAACATTTTTTTAAATGCAAAATCATGCATTCGCCTAGATTTTCTTAGTATTCTAGAAAACACCTTAGTGCAATATCTTTATATTTTACAAGCACATTCTATTGATTCATAGTAATAAAACAAGTAAATAATCAAAAATAATTTGAGCTAGTTTTTCCGAAATTTCAACTAAAACATTTTTGAAAGTGCAAAATTATGCACTCACCTAGATTTTTTTCATTTCCAAGAAAGTTCCTTAGTGGATTATATTCAAACTTTAAAAGTACAATCTGTAGACCAGTAATAAAACAAGTAAATAATCAAAAAAATCATTTGGGCTAGTTTTACCGAAATTTTAACTCAAACATTTAGAAAAATTAAAAATACGCATTCGGCGAGTGGGCGATCGACGTCTAAATTGGGCGTTTGTCTGACAATCCGTATTTGGGGCCTATGGTCATTTTGTGGGGGCGAATGCATTTTGAATACCAGCCTGCAGAGATGGTTCAATTTTAATGACTTATGTTTTTCTTATATAATTATTTTGCAATTTTTGTGTAGAAATAAACAAACAAATAACTTGATTTTTATTAAAAAATAAAATTTGTTTTGTAAATAAATGTTTTTTTTTCATAAGGTGGGTCGCGAAAAATGTTAAAACCTCGTACCGGGCCTTGGTCAAAAAAGTTTGGGAAACGCTGCTCTAGAAGTAATCCTCGACAACGTGCCATTGAGTTAATCCGCTATTTTTACAGCACCCAGTATAATTTGCCCAAACTGCATTTAATTTAGCCAACAGCCTTTACCTTGATTGAGGGAACATATGAAACAATTTAAAAATCAGGACAATAATCCATCATGGTACTTTGTACCAGGAAATTAAAACAAAAATGCTACAATTCAACGTAGCATTTTGCAGATTAAACTGAATGCATACATGATATTAGACACAGGATTGATGATGAACCATCATAATATTTCAGGGGCATTTATCTTACGAAATATTCATTACGTAATATTAACTACTTATGCAATATTTTACAATTTATGACGAACAGAATCAAAGATGTTCTTTTCGCATAATGCAGAAATGTATGGAATGAGAAACCTTTACTAATAACTTATTAATATAAAAATATATAGCTTTACAATATTATTAATTATAGTGTGGTTAATTAAATAAATATATACCTAAGATCGACTCACTAAGTATGGATATGATTGTTACACTGTAACCTAGTAATCTACTCCTGTTTATAATTAGTATTTTTTTTACTATCATTCTTATGTGCGTACAATGCATCCAAAGGCCTACATACTGTGACCTCTCATTCGTATTTGCCTATATTACGCATAAATAATACGCACTATTTTAAAATTAAAAAATACAATAATTCAGTCGTTGTGGAAAATAAAAATATCACCATTAAAAAAGAAATAGCGATTACCAGTAAAACGTTAATTAAAATATTTAATTCTTTTGATAGATAATATTCGTTGTCATATCTGCATATTCTTACGGAAAATATTTTGATTGCGTATTTTTAAATTATGGGAAAAACGTATGAAAGCTTCACATTATGGAAAATGTATTCAATCTTACGAACTACGATAAGTATTCTGTTAAATGAAATGAATATTTGATTAATATTACATAATTTTCATTGATTAATTTCTATTTGTTACAGGTAAACAAAAAGTTACCAGAAGTCGTTGTGGAATGAAGCTCGCCGCCGTAATAAAATTTGTGCGGGAATGACTAATTCCATTTTTAAAACGTATTATTTCGTTTAATTATACGAAAGTATATTCACATGCAACCACAGTACCTTTTTAGGTGTTGAAGAACGTCCCTTAACACTGTGTTTTGATGAGCACGAGAGAGAGTATGAGTGCAGTATCCGATTAGAATGTCTTTCGAGGGTTTGAACTTTTATGTAGCACTCGACGTGAAGCACTTACGTAACACGGAGAGGACACACGAATCGACGGAATGTGAGGAGCACACCGAACCCAGAGTCCTCCAGGATCCTTCAGCAGGACGTCCTGCCACTTGCACCACGCGCGCGTTACTACCATTCCTGCCCACCAATGTCTCGTGTTGGAGCTTGTGCTTCTGCTTGTGCCGCATTGTCGATGCAGGAGCGCGGGCAGATCCTGCCAGGATTATTTTATCGCACAACAAATTGACGTTTAAATGCCAACATTCACATTTACTCTTTGTATTGTTCTCTTTACCATGTAATAATATTAATAGACAATTAACATTTATTAGTTCTTACACTTTTCGACATTTACATCATCATCAATAAATGTAATTTATTAGTTCTTACACTTTTCGACATTAACATCATCAAAAAATGTACATATTATATGAGAGTATAATGCAGGGTTAAAAATAGGTTGAATATTCATATTTTCAGGATACTTTTCATTTTATTTAATGCTTCTGTAACAAGTGAAGGTTTTCAATTTTAATCATATTATTAAACTTTCATTTAAAACATAAAAATGTATTATTCTGAGATAAGAATACTGCAGTGAATATGCAAGTCAATTATTTATACATTCTTCACCGGATAAGGCAGCAAATGTGCACAAAAATTATAAAAAAAGTAAATAAATTAATGAATAATTTATTATGTCACGACACAACGTTTAATATTAATTCAATTTTCAACAGTAATACTTACACCCTCATTTGTGACTGACAAGTCATTGTTGAAAGAAAGCTAGAAAACTGAAATACAAAAGTGTATTACTAAATCAAACTAAAGTAAATTAACCGAACATTGCAGTATATATTCATCTGAATTAAATGAAGACTAAGTAGCGTCTATATATTCTGTACCCGACATGGCATTAGACAGGGTAGTGGTTGTTTCAATAAGTCATTTGTTTTTAGTAAGACCTAAATTTGCAGAGTTACGAACAGGTTAAATATTCATATATTCAGGGTAATTTATTTAATGTTTCTACAGCAAGTGAGGGTTTTCAATTTTAATTACATTTATCTCATATTAAACGTTTTATTTTTAATTCCTGACACAATGATTATTCAAATTTATAATAGTCCATGTACAGTCGGCGCTTTTGAAGGCGGGACAAGTCCTACGATACATTCTATGTATATTTTATTCATGTAATTCGATCTTTTTTGTTCGATTACAAATATAATCAGTAGGGTGACCGGATCTCGTAGAGGGGGAAAAAATGTCGGAGGAATCTTGTTCGCCTGGACCCCAAAAAACGATTCCCCTTTCCAGATATTGAGATGGCCGAAAGTTGAGCTCGATTAAACGACATTAACCCGTGCCGCTCGTCGCTCAAAGTTTAAAAAAATTCAAATTTTTGGCCAATAAGCTGACATATGGAGCCATAACTCCAGAACGGTAAATAATAGAAACACGCTTAATACCTCAAAAGAAAGCTAATGTTGTGCGATGGTGATTTTACTTCAGCATACAACCAACGTTTTATTTATTCAGTTTAGTTTCTAAAGTGCCTTTGAGCTGGTTAGATAGAACTATTATCTAGTGAAGATATTTTAACGTTTTTTTTTAATTTTTCAAGTGTGTGTGTTATTGTTTTTATAAGTATTATGGTATTATTTTAAAAGACATTTGAAAACATTTTATTGAAATTAAAGTTTGTAATATATTTTGTTACATTTTTCAAGTTAACTGTTATTTACCTATTGGACTCTGAAATGACATCCACATCAGGTGTACAAAGCCGGACCAAGGATAAAATATTTCTTGTGGGCTATCCCATTCACCAGATCACCGGTTGTAAACTACCCTCAAATCGTCAAGTTTTGTGTGCTTTATTTTATAATTTACGTACTGTGAAATTAACTGTAAGAGAATCAGCAAAACTTACCATACGGGAAGTGTTCATTTTTTGGGAGAAAGCTCGAATCCCGACTAAACACGAGCAAGATGCAATTACTAAGCCGGAAAAACTTCACGCCGAGTGGATAACTCTTCAAACAGACCGGAAGAAAACATCGGAAACGGCCAAGAACAAATTTAAACAGTTTGTTGAAAAGTTGGATGATCTCTTTGATATTGCTCAACAAGACGCCTTGGCTCTGATGAAATCGGAAGAAGATAAGGCGTTTCTCGTGAAACAGAGCCAGAAGGGCCGCCCAGGTTCCATGACTGGAGTGGATCTCAAGTTGTCTCGAGCTGAAGAAATCAAGGCGCAAAAGGAACTTGCAAAAATGAACCGACCAATCCAAGAAAAAACTTTTGATATTGGTGAGTTTTTTTATTATTATTATTCTAAAAAATAGATAACAAATAAGTAAATAGTTTCATTATAATTGAAAGAAAATTGTACATGAGAGCATCATTTGGCATCTTTATGAGTGAGTTTATATTTTTTATCTACGACTGCTTAGAAACTAATGAAACTCATTACCTAACTAGTGAGGTAATGAAATCAAAAACACACTCATTTTTTAATACCAACTAACGATCAAATTTATTAAACAATTATTTATGAACATTAATAATAACATGTTTACATTTATTCAAGTGTATTCCTGAGGACATTTCTGTTTTAGAAATTTCCAAACTACTGCGTTTACTGGTTGAAGCTTCTACAAGTACATTCTTTTCTCCAAGAATATTCGTTGCGATACGTTTTTTATTTTCAACCGAAGTTTCTATGTATCCTTCGGCTACTGTATTGCTCTTCCAGCCCCCGTGCCTTTTTATTGTTAGCAGGTCCGCCCCTGAGTTTGCCAACAGTGAGGTTGACGATCTTCTGAAGCAGTGACCAGTGTACTCTTTAGCATTTGGTAATTTTAAAAAAGAAGCAATATTTTACAGTATGCTACCAATCGTGTTAATGCCAACGGGCTGTTTTATACATTTGCCATTCCTGTAACCAACAAAAAACCTCTCTACGGCATTATGTGGACGCAGTGCCATGTATTTTTTTATAATGTCTACGAAATTGATCCCATCAATGTCTCCTGATGTTATAACAAACTCTCGCGAAATGTTGTTCTTTGTATTTGGTACTGTGACGCAGAAGACCTGCCCTTCGTTCCTAACGTTGGTCACTTGCATGTAAGTGAGTTCTTCTTTTCTACAGGCTCCACCAATTCCAAAGATCAAAACTACCTGAAAATATTTCTTAATCTAAAATTTCATGCCTTGTTCTTATTTACCTTTGTTAGTAGCCACTTTTCATCATCAGCTTCTTGTAAAAATCGGGTTATATGTTGTTTTGTTAAAATATTGGATTTCTTCGGTTTATATCCTTCCGACTGCCTCTTCAGAAATGCGACCAATTGAATAAATTTACTGATATCTACATTTTTCTTTATGGATATCATCGCACGTATCATCGAGTAATATGCCCACAGACTTGAAGGTTTATAGCGTTTCGAAATATTTTCAAAATATACTAGAAGTACCTTTTCACTTGCTTCATTTATTATTTTCTTCTCATCGCACCATTTCCGCAAACATTCATAAGCTTGCTCATATTTAATTTTTGATTTTTCCGGCAATACCGTTGAAACTACCTGCGTGGCCGATTCTTCGATATCCGAAGGCAGAGATTCGGAGTCGCTCATTATTTCACAGAAAAACAGAAATTAGAAAATTAATTCTTGAAGTTTTGACTTAAATTGTTGACATTCAAATTACATGTTGCCATGGTTCTACATACATACTATGATATTCCGATTTTTCATCGAATTCAATTCAAAAGTATAATTTCCGTAATTCTGAGCAGTCGTAGATAAAAAGTTGTATCTAATACGTGGGATAAGGCATATTAACTGAGACTCATGCTCTTACTTCGACTCGGGCTACGCCCTCGTCTCAGCAACTCACAGCATTCATCAGTTAATGATGCTCCCACTAATTAGATAAATAACTATTAAATAATACCTATTGATAATTAGAAGTAGGTAATTTAGTACCTATGTATTATTACTTTTCTGCTAAAACGACAAGTTTTTAAAGTCTTTTTTTCTCTTTCTTTTGTTGCTTCTTAGAGACGGATGATGAAGACAAGTTCGAAGAAGGAGGAGAAGAAGAAGAAGACACTGAAGAGGACAGCATCTACCAGGAACTTGAGAGCTTGGAGGAAATGGACATCCCTGAAGAAGCTGCAGAAGATCCAGGACCATCTGAGAGCAAGAGGATGAAAGTTTCATTTGCAAGGGGCGTCAAAGAGATTTTAAACATGAAATTGTCCATTTTGTTAGATCGGTGTAAGGTATCCGACAGAAATGCCACGAGAATTTTAATAGCTACTCTAGAAGCACTAAACCTTGACCCTCTTGACTACAAAGTCTGGAAAACTTTATTACATTCTAGAAGGAAAATGTTCAGAGAACAATATACTAAAAGAATTTTAGATAAAGTAAACATTCCTGAATAAGAGCCCGTGGTTGTCCATTGGGACGGTAAACTTTTACCGGGTGTTTTAAAAAATGAACAATATGAGCGAATAGCTATTGCTATTTCATATGGCGAAAAGGAACAGCTGCTGGGAGTTCCTGTAACAGCAAACAGGTCTGGAGAGGAGCAAGCCGTAGCCGTATTTGAATACCTACAGGAATGGGGTCTTCCCAGCACCGTCAAGGCGATGTGCTTCGACACCACAGCATCCAACACGGGAAGATTCAAAGGAGCATGCGTCATATTGGAGCAAATGTTAGGAAGAGAATTGGTATACCTAGCTTTCCGTCACCATATCTTGGAAATTCTGGTAAGAGGCGTATTCGACACAAAAATGGGATCAACCTCTGGACCTCATCCAGACATTTTCAAGAGATTCCTCACTGCGTGGCCCAAGATAGACAAAGGAAAATACGACACAGGTATCAGTGACAATCTAATGCAAAAGCAGCTTACTCCAGAAGTAATTGCAAATGTTACTGCTGAATTCAAGACCAAATTAACTGAAAGAGACCCCAGAGATGGCTACAAGGATCTGTTACAGTTGGTTCTCGTATTTGTTCGATCACTAGACGGCAATGTTGTGGGTTTTAGAACTCCAGGAGCCATTCATCACGCTAGGTGGATGGCAAAGGCTATTTACTGCTTAAAAATGTTCATTTTCCGTCGTCAATTTAAGATGTCTAAAGATGAAGAAAGTTCTGTGCGTGCCATTTCTGTTTTCCTAGTTAAAATTTATTGTAAAGCTTGGTGCAATGCTCCAAAAGCTCATCTTGCACCAAAGCAAGATTTAGGTATTTTGCATAGTCTATTAGACTATTAAGAATGTGCAGAAATAGCCCTGGCCAAATTTTCGAATCATTTGTGGTATTTGAATGCAGAGTTGGTGGGATTATCGTTTTTTGATCCCACCATTACAGACGATGAAAAGTTGCTAATGGCTAATAAATTGCTCAGTAGCACAGATGAACCATCAGAGCACGCTAGGGTTGTAAATCGAAAAGTTAGGAAAGAAAAATTAAAAGAGGTAGTTGATGGAGGATTGGTAAATTTACTTACCAAAGAAACGTTTACATTCTGTGACCGATTTAATATAAAAACAGATTTCCTAAGACAACATCCAAACACCTGACCTCAAAATAATGACTTCCAAGCAGGATTGAAAATTGTCAAAAAATTAAAAGTAGTTAATGATATGGCTGAGCCTGGTGTTAAATTAATAACCAACTTTAACGACCTTCTGACAAAAGATTAAGACCAAAAGCAATACGTCCTGCAAGTTGTAACCAAATGCCGAGCATTATATCCTGACGTTTCAAAAACTACTTTAACAAGAATAGCTCTAGCTCTAGAATAGATTAGATAACTATGTAAAATTATCAACTCATGTAGGTACTACGTCTGTATCTTTTCTGTGTCTGTTTTGTGTGTATTATACAGGGTGTCAATTTGAAAACTTTCAATGCGAAAATCTGTGAAAATATAAGAGTTAGAAAAACGCAATTTGGTACAAATGTTATACAGGTAGGGGGAACTAAAACCACCATATTTTGGTTATGGGGTGAGTGACCCCTTGGGCCCCATTTACCCTAACCCCAAAATTTTAAATGACATCACCCCTTTTGTGATTCCTTAAATTACGCGTTTTTTTGAGTAGTATTCACCAGCACAAGAATTTTTTTTAAAATTTAATACAGGGCCGAACAAAAAAGTATAATTAAAATAAAATAAATTCTATGAATTGCTATTTTATTTAATTGGATTCTTATAATTCATTCCATTTTGGGCTACAAAAAAGGATAATAAAATTTTTTGCTCCAAATGCTCGAAGCTGTGGGTCAGGTTTCAATAAATAACAATCACCTATTTCAGTCAGGTGTCTAAATCGCAATTCTTTCAGCCATACTGTAAACCATATCTAATACCGGATAAAAAAGAAAATTAAATAGTGAATTCGTCTAAAATTATTTCACTTCGATCCTTTTTGAATTTGACGTACAATCTAACACACCTGACTACAATAGGTGATTGTTATTTGTTGAAACCTGACCCACTGGTTCAAGTATTTGGAGTAAAAATTTTATTATCCTTTTTTGTAACCCAAAATGGAATGCATTATAAAAATCTAATTAAATAAAATAGCAATTCATAGAATCAGAGTTTATTTTATTTTAATTATACTTTTTGTTCGGCCCTGTATTACATTTTAAAAACATTCTTGTACTGGTGAATACTACTCGAAAAAACGTTTAATTTAAGGGATCACAAAAGGGGTGATGCCATTTAAAATTTTGGGGTTAGGGTGAATGGGGCCCAAGGGGTCACTCACCCCATAACCAAAATATAGTGGTTCCAGTTCCCCCTATCTGTATAACATTTGTACCAAATTGCGCTTTTCTAACCCCTTTATTTTCAGAGATATTCGCATTGAAAGTTTTCAAATTGACACCCTGTATACCTGATTTTTATATTTTAAAATAAAAAATTATCAGTATTACTTATTTTTTTGATTATATTTCTACTTTAAACTCAAAAATATACAGAAAAAAGCAAAATTTATCACTTAATAACAAAATATAGGCAGTATGCTCCTAGTGGTACCAGGTCACGTTTTTGGGGTTAAAGGCTGTTGTACTCGGTTTGACTTAAAATAACAACAATTATGTATAGAATATAAATTTTGAAGAACAACATTAGCTTTCTTTTGAAATATTGAGCGTGTTTTTATTTTTTACCGTTCTGGAGTTATGGCTCCATATGTCAGCTTTTTTGCCAAAAATTTGGATTATTTCAAACTTTGAGCGACGAGCGGCACGTGTTAACGTCGTTTAATCGAGCTCAAATTTCGGCTATCTGAATATCTGGAAAGGGGAATCGTTTTTTTGCGGTCACTCTAATAGTCAGATTTTAAATGGCAGCTCAGATTAATGACTTAACTAGAGCAAGAATACTCCAAAGACTAAAATATAGGCCGTCTATACAACTACCTGTTCAGTTTAATATTGGCCTTCAGAATCAAATTATAATAAAATTAGAAATAATAAAACAAGAAATAACACAAAACATATTACTTGTCCCATTTTCCAAGACTCCGACTATACCTTAATAATCTCAACATGGATGCGTATTTCTTATAAATCAGGGGTGCCCAACCCGTCGATCGCGATCGACCGGTCGATCGCAGGATTAGTTTTGGTCGATCACCTAACGGTTTCAACTTTCGGCGGGATGTTGTAAAAAATAAAGTTATTGCCTTTTTGCAATGTGCGGAGGGGATCCACCGAGCTGCCTCTTGGGTCAGCTCTTCGCATCCGCATAATATTTAGTGCGCTTTTTACTCAGTAGAGGAGTGTAAATTATGGTGTAATGCCCTTTTTTGTTAATATATTGCCTTGAAGTCTTAAGAATAAGAAAAAAAAATTTCATAACCCATAGAAATCTCAAAGAGGTCGTTTTCGAAGGTTTTGCCACGGCACCCCGCTACTCCTAACCGATACATCGCGCTTGAATTTCAAATTGGGCGAAACGATAACTCCTACAAATCTTTATCGATTCTCCTAAACTTTTGAGAGTGACTTCTAAGATATATTATCTAGTGGATAGTGTGCGGATTTTGTAAGAATGTGTATTAAGTTTATTTTTTATGAACAATTTTTCGGTGAAATTTTTGGGTAAAAAATTAACTTTTTTTTAATGTGCACCATTTTTCAAGAAAATGGTATTTTCAAATTTCCGTACGCTATCGAGTAGCATTTGGCATATACTACTTAAACAATTTAGGTTTTTTGTTATAGTTTGAAAACTGCGGGAGCAATCGTTTCGTCCGTTTAAGGCCTTGCATAAAAGGTGCCTTGTAATCTAGGGTTCTGAAGCCGCCATTTAAAAAAAAACAAATAAGGATTTTTTTTCTTATACTAAATGTGTGTTTAATAAATTACCTTACCTGAATTTTTCAGTGTTTTCATTATACTCTTGAAAAAAATTCCCGAATTCAGCCTTTTTTCTGTGACCTAGAGTCGTCTTACCCCTTTAGGAATCTTTTATTGCTGTAGCGGCGGAATCCTTATTTTCCGATTTAAAAAATAAAAACAAAAAGCTCAAGGGCCGGCATTATAAAGGTCATATAAATTTAATTGGTGATTAAATGTTAATTGACGCTTGTGCTACATCTATTTTGCATATAACCAAACTTCATTTAAATTTTAATCTTCGAATAAATTTAATTGACCTTTATATCATAATACCTGCCCTATATACAACAGATGTCATAAATAGTACATTTATAATTTAAAAAGCTCTATTCGATGATTATGCAAATTGCAAGCAGTTGATGATGATGAAAAATAACTTTTCTCCATGACCATTATAAAATTTAAGCATTCTGAAATCAATTTTGATCATAGAACATACACATTCTCATTCTTGTTATGGAACAAAACACTATGCGCTTATGCGTTTTGCATGTAATTCATTCCATAACAAGGGATAGAATGAATATTCTCACATCGTTTCGAATAAAACAATTAGCCTTGGATATCACAATTGTCAAAATACTATAAACATAACCAAAAACGTGATGATAAAACGTAACTTATTTGTGTTCATTATTTTATTAGTCTATTTTTCTGGTCGAGGAGAAAGTATAGTCTGTTACTCGGTAAGAATGGAAATTCAGATGCTCGTAGTTCCTCGCGCTCGCCTAGCGGCTCGCGCTCTGAATATTCCACTCGCATCGAATTTCCATTCTAACCTTGTTACAGAATGTACTATTACCTACGACAACTTGGATATATGCTCATTACATGCTTGTTAATGATTAGTATATGTAGTGCATTGCTTACGCATTTCATTCTCGCATCGATTATCTGTGCTAGAATATATTCCAACACTGCACTGTCATGCGAGAAGCCTAACCTTCAATGTGTCAAAAGGACGGAGTAGATTTAAAGATGTTTGCTTCGCCGCTTCTACATACATGGGGCGTTAGTTGTAGTACCTCGGCAATTTTTTTGTTTTCGATGTTTGTCTCCATACCATTTATATATACTTTTAAACACTAAGAATGTATAAACTCGAGAAATGATATGAACCATAATAATGCGGCTGGCGGCTTGGTTTTTGACTGACATTTGTTTCCGCGGTAACGTTAAGCAGGTGCCTCTGATAAAAGTTATCGCGTACGAATTGTCCGCTCTCGGTTTTTTAATTATCTTAACTATCACAATGAAGCTCAACAAAGTTGTCATAGGTAAAGCATAGTGTACAACTCGCATGGAATGACAATTTCTCGCTCTTATGAATTGCAGCATTCGCCTTTCGGCTTATGCTGCAAACTTCATACTCGCGAGAAATGAATGTCATTCCATGCTCGTTGTACAACATACTATTTTCATACAATAACATTCGTTGACTCAGGGCCTCGATATCCACCTCTTTATAAACTATCTAATGGGTATTAGCCGAATATATTATTTATTAGGAGAATAAATGTATTGTGTAGTTCAATGCCATTTTAATATCATAATAGCTATTAGGTACCTACTAAATAAATATTAGTAACATTCCAAGGTTGGCTATCCGTTTGAATGATAATAAGAGAGAGTTTTTATGTGTTAGAATGAGATAAAAGAGTTGATTTTAGTAATCACAAAGCATAATTTTAATAAATACAAGAAAACGAAATGTAGCCTGAATATATGAATATTCAACCTGTTCGTTAATCTGCAAGCAAAAAAAAAAATGAAGTCTTACTAAGACTATAAACAAATAACTTATTGAAACAACTACTTAATAATAATATAATAATTTTAATAGTAATTTACTGTTTGTTCCGTGCTTCAAAATTTGTAATTATGTCGTCAAAAAAGAGTTTGTGTTACTAATTTCAGTACAGCAAAGGTGAGATTGAAGTTGAAAGGGAAAACATCATAAAATAAATTGGAAATTTATAAAACTGGCGGTGGGCCTGCTGATATCAAGGCTCTTGAAGATTTCTTAAGAACATTTATTATCAATCATTTCAGAGCACCTAGCAAATCTCTCTCCTGGCCTTTGCCAGACATGCTCACGTCCATCAGAAGATTTAAGGCTAATCCTCGTTTTATATGAGAATAAAACCACCTTCCAATAATTAAGAATCCAATCCTAATGATTTCTTGCAAAACGCAATCTTAAATTTTGCGCTCTCTGGTGAGCAGGGCTTTCTTGGCCGGTTTTCTGCTATCTAATCCAGCTTAATTTAGGCGTCTTCTAATAGTTCAGGAAGATACAAGAAGATTGTGAGCGGCTACGAGCTCATTTTTTAGGATGGTACTAGTCGTTCTCCTGTTTCTTAGAGCGGATCGTTTAAGAAAATGATCCTCTATTGCATTAGTACACCGTTTTCGCCCTTGTCTCGGCCTTCGTAAGTGAGAACCTGTCTCATTAAATCGTCTCACCATGGGACTTATGCTGGAATGGTTTCTTCCTATCATATTAGCAACATAACGCATCAAATATCCCTCATCCAACAAATTTGATGCTCTTACTGCTTCCTCCATTGACAAATAAATTTGTTCTTAGATTCATTACTAAAATGTATTACAGTCCCACTGACACTATCAATAATAAAAACATTATGGTGGCTAAAGACTACTAGTCTTCGTAATCAAAATTTTTCGATCAGATTTTAAATCAATTTTTGCCAAAAATGCTTTTCTTTGAAATTGTACTTTTCAAACAACAATTATTTAGACTGTCAAAGTAGGTCCACAACCAACTTGTAGAAAACTAAAAATCATCTTAATTTTGGAAAAACACAAAACATATGCGGTTGTGCGTTAATTCCGTCCATGAGTTTATAAAAAAAATCTGTTACGGATTTAAGGTTAACTAAATTGAATTACATTTTCAAAATAAACAAACTTTACTGATAAATCAAGTTCAGCAAACGCTGGTGGTTGACGGATTCCGTTTCGGCTCCGCATCAGCGATTGCTAGAGCAAGCAATGTTAGTGCAGATCTGAAGCTTAATGGGGTGTCATTCGCATTGGGATGCAATTAGTGACGCATCGGAAAATATTTTAAACCAATTTTGACATATGGCCTTCTAACCAATTGAAATACTCACCCAGTATAGACGGAGCTTAAATATAATTCGCATGTAATTTGTGTTTAAGACTACTCTCTTAATTCGTTCAAAACTTATTTCGACTCGAATCCGTTTTTTTTCCTTTTAATTAAAATAGATTCAACACTAGAGTAAAGGTGAACAAATTATTGAAATATCTGGATTCGTTTACAACTCAAAGCAAAGAAACTAAATAACAATTGTGACTCGAATCCATTTTTTTGCTGTAATTGATTGAGCTAGAAGAATAGAGTAAAATGGTGAGCGAATTATGAAAATATTCATTCAAAACTTAGTATTGAAAAACTGAAAAACAATTCTAATTCGTTTCTCTGCTATAATTGAATGAGTTTGAATAGTCGAGTACGATGGTGAGTGAATTATCGAAATATCTTAGTTGGTTTAAAACTTATAGCAGAAAAACAATTGCGAGTCGAATCCGTTTTTTCGCTTTAATTGCAAGAGTTGCATGAATATAGTAAGGGAGTTAGCCAATTATTGAAAAATAATTATACATTCAGTACTTAAATCAGAAATACTTTTTCTGTCACATATTTAAAAATTCTGGAACGTCTAGTAAAATGGTTAATATAATTCTTTCGCCGGATGAATAGTTGTTATGCTTGAAAACAAGCAAAAAAATGCGTTTTAGACTGACAGATTCTGAGATTGTACTATTAGGTAATTCTAAATTAAAACACCTGTCTGGTTTCATATTATTATATTCAGTTTCCTGATACGTCTTTCGGTCAATCACAAATTACATTTTTACTTTCTCCGTTACGAAGTACGAGAAAGTATTGTGATCGTGATTTTTTTTTCAAAAATTTTTTTTACGGAAATATCCGTTTTGGGGTCCCTAGATGCCATTTCAACAATTTCTGGAAAAAAAAAATTGTGTCTGTGTGTGTGTGTGTGTGTCTGTGTGTGTGTGTGTGTGTGTCTGTGTGTGTGTATGTGTCTGTCTGTGTGCGTTGTATCTCAAAAACTAATAGAGCAATTGATATGAAACTTTAAACATACGTCTTATTTGATAATCCGAAGAACTGAAAAGCTTTTGGTAAAATTTCGTACACCGGAAGTGGGTGTTTACCTTAACTGTTTTTTGTTTTTTGCCAATATTTTCTCAAATATGAAAAATATCACAAGAATATTTAAACAAACATTGAAGACAACAAAGAAATGCACATCTTTTGCTTAAAAATATTTTTCATAAAATCATTGATATTCGATAAAAAAATGTATTAATGTTTTTTTTAATTTTTGGTTTATAATTATAAAACGATAATATTTACAGCAAATTTATGTTAATAATAATTGTAGAGAATGCCAAAATGAACAACTTTCAAAGAATAAGTTTTTTTCGAAATCTCTTTAGTTTTTGAGAAAACTGAGTTTTTGAATTTGAAGTATAATTTTTCCATCTTTCATAATTTTGACGTTTTAAACGTCAGTTTCATCCGAGTTTACACAACGCTCGATGTACATTTAAAATATGATTTCAATTGAAAATAAAAACGTAAATATAAATGGCCATGATACCATCAAGTCGGAGAAAGTAACATGATGGCCACATCACCATTTTTGTAATTCCTTTGAGAATAGCCGTCACTGACCGAAACACCTGTCAGGTAACTGAATATAATAATATGAAACTAAACGTGTTTTAATTTAAAATTACCTACTAGTATAATTTCGTTTCATCTAGAGTTCAGTGAACAAAGTATTTATCGTCTGAAATTGTATTCAATATATCTGCTCAAATTGACATTATTCGCCCTTGGCAATATTCACATTTTGAAATGCGCCCTTTTTGACGAAAGGTTGCCGAATTACCCATTTTTGCAACAGTTTTCGAGTGAACATTTGGAAAAATTAATTTTTCGAGAGTGGCAATTATTTTTTGGTTTTTAAGTGAACTTTTTTAACAGATAAATACATTTTGGAAATTTATTTTGACTCCTCAAAAACTCAAATCAGACTACTGTAAAATACTCTTTCGATCTTCATATCTTCCTTTCTTTATTGTGGAGAAGACCCAAAATCTTACAGACGACTGTAAAATACTTCTGGATCTTCGTTTGTTTTTTTTTTAAGTACTTAAGAATAATTGATTGTTTTAAGAAATATATTTCAAAAATTCTTTTACCCTCTCATTAGACTTATTTGTTTTAAACCGTTGCTAAAAAATGTTTCAGTTTTTTTCACTTTAACTCCCGAACGAATGTCGTTATTTTGATAAATTGCTCACATTGTGATTGTATTCGGTAAGCTATTTAAAATTAGAGCGAAAAATCTTAATCGGGTCCTATGTTTTTTTAGCTTTTATGCCTCAAGTGAATTAAAGGGAGGTTCTCATGTAAATGATAAAAATAGGCAAATTTTGAATTTTTTTTTTGAGACAATTAAAAGGAATGAATGGTTTGTTTTGGGATTACGCTTACCGATGTTTTTAACTTTATCTTAATTTTTTTTTTGTTACAAAGAAAACAAAATAGTGCTCGTTATTTACGGGTATTTAATGGTATGTTGTAGGAATATGGTCCCACTGCGTGCATCCTAGCACCCAAAAACCGATCTGAAATCAAAAATCGACTACACCATCGAAAACTATATTAAATTTGTGGGACCTCATATCTAAGCAATGTGAAATAACTTTAAATTTAATGATACGATGCACACTTGAACTTTGGTTCAAGTTCAAATAGTTCATATTGATTTTTTTATATATTATAGATACAGGGTCCCAGGAAAAGTGTTTTCTTTAAGAGGATCAAAGTTAGAAGTTAATAGGTGAAACCGTTTTCATTTTATCGTGCACGCAGTTTGGAAAAATCATGTTTCGAGAAAAACGCATTTAAAGTTTTGGTAACACATTTATATGAATAATAGTTGTTGCTCAAATTGTGCACTCAAAATGTGTATTATTGCATTTTGAGGTCGCTGAGCGCGAATCTGAGATTAGTTAAAAAAAATTCAAGCGGATCCAATACGGCAGACTTAAAAAACATTTCAGCAATTTCAACCAAAATTTAGATAAATGGGTTGTCATGGTCGCTGAACACTAATCTGAAGTAAGATTTGTAAAATTCAAAATGGCGGATCCAGTATGGCGAATATCCGAAAATGCGAAAAAAAATCGATTTTTTTAAATTTTTACATCAAGAAATTTTGATAATTCGCTCACTATCTTACTTAACTCTTAAAGTTACAGTAAAAAAGCGGATTTGAGTCGCAATTGTTTTTTTTTAATTTATCTCCAAACAACTTTACACGAATTAACGGTAGGTGTATAGTATAATTGGTATTAAAAAAAATGGTGATGTCGCCATCATATTACTTTCTCCGACTTGATGGTATCATTTATATTTACGCTTTCAGGGTTTATTTTCTATATAAATCATATTTCAAATGTACATCGAGTGGATGAAACTGACGCTTAAAACGTCAAAATTATGAAAGATGGAAAAATTATACTTCAAATTCAAAAACTCAGTTTACTCAAAAACTGAAGGGATTTAAAAAAAAAACTTATTCTTTATAATTTGTTTATTTTGGCATTCTCTACATTATTATTACTAACATAAATTTACTGTAACTATTATCGTTTCATAATTATATACCAAGAATTAAAAAAAAAAATTCTTGAATAAAAGTTTGTTTCAATGTTTTTGTGATATTTTTCATATTTAAGAAAATATTGGCAAAAAACAGTTAAGGTAAACGCCCACTTCCGGTGTACGAAATTTTACCAAAAGCTTTTCAGTTCTTCAGATTATCAAATAAGACGGAAGTTTCATATCAATTGCTCTATTAGTTTTTGAGATACAGCGCGCACAGACACACACACACAGACACACACACACACATAGACACAAAAAAAATCCAGAAATTGTTGAAATGTCATCTAAGGACCCCAAAACGGATATTTCCGTAAAAAAAAATTTGAAAAAAAAAATCACGATCCCAATACTTTCTCGTACTTCGTAACGGAGAAAGTAAAAAAAATAACTTTGAATGATTTATAATTACTCAAAATTTTTCCATATACTATATGTTATTCGAGAATGTACAATAAATGTATGAATCTTTGGAAAAACTGAAATTTCCCTTTAACAACAAAGTTATGTATTTTATTGCTCCCAATAAACTAGAAAAGGATCAGAGATCTGCTTCTACGCTTTAGCGTCTAGTGAGAAATCGCTGAACTATTCCTTGGATATTGAAGGGAGATGGAAGAGACGATACTAGCGTTCATGGCGGACATTATTGAAACCCGGAGAGCTATAGCCTACCGGTATTTTGATAATTTGCTCGCCAACTTACTCTACCCTTCAAACTATATCAATTAGGGCGAAATAACGGATTTAAGTTGCAATTGTGACTTTCAGTATTTTTGTCATAAGCTTTGAACGAACTAAGATAATTCACTATTAGATAATATTTAAAGCTAAATCAATTCCAGTAAAAAAAAAACTGATTCGAGTAGCAATTGTTTCTTAGTGTTTCGGCTAGAACTCATTTACGAATCAGGTGATTTCCATAATTCGTTCACACCAAGTTACTGTTCACCTCGCTCTACTAAATTTCTTTTTTTTTTACTTTTTACAGCATATCTCTTGTCCTAAATTTTTTTAAATTTTAATAAATTTACTTTTACAAATCTTTCAGATTAGTACCAGAGGTGAATGCCGTTTTCAATTGTTTTTCGTGGTATTATTATAAAAAACTTTAAAGAGAAAATTGTTCATAACATCTCCAATTTTTTTAAATAGACAATAAATCGAAATATGGCGTAATGAAGATGAAAACGGATTTTGCAGAATTTTTACAAATCGCAGGTAAAATTCTTTTATTTACATCAAGTAAAATAGCCGAGAAGTTGCTCGATATCTGGGATTGCTCAAAAATGCACTCCGTCGCCCGATAGTTTCGTTGCGATTTTAGAAAACGCGACAGAATATTTTTGTTTCATGTTAATAATCTTACTGAGTTATTTATTCAAATATATACCGTGCTTGAAATTTCGCTGAGTGACGTAAATCAACGGAGATGGGAAGGATATGTTACCAGAAGTTTACTGGGAAAACTTTCTATAAAGTTTACTTGGGATACTATAAGGCAAATCGCTTATTAATAATATGTTTTATAATCTCCATAGGATTACTTTTTTACGTGTTTAATCTTCGAGGCGTTCATAATGATTATACGTTTCGTAGCTTTAAATTTAACTAATATTTCATTAAAATAATTGATCAAAGGCGGTCCATTTTTGCTGCTCTATTTATAATGCAAAATTTTGTACGGAGAATTTATGAAATTGTATTTAAAATTATTATCGCTGTAAGCTGCTTTTATTATCCATCCCAGTAAAAGCCTGTGTGTGAATTCATCCAACTAAATTTAATTAATGTTCCTGAAGCATATATAATAAAATCAACTTTGCGCTCGTATAATGTGAACTTCGAATTATTACTAGAATTTTAATTTTGTACAAATATAAATTATGTGGCGAAATATTCGAATTAGAATGTTATTTGTGTCTAAAATATTACTATTATTAAAATAAAGAAAGCCTCCTAACTCATAACTGGTCTAAATCTATTTCTTTAATTATGCATTTTAAACATGATGAAACAAATTTGGTCTAAAAATTAAAAGAAAACAACTTATAATTGATTTTCTGTATAAAATTATTCAATTCTGCAACGTCCTTAGATTTTTTGTGCATATTTGAATTTAGGTGCCATTTTGTAAGCATGTTTAAAAATAGTGTATTGTACAACGAGCATATAATGATCAAACGATTTGCTCCACTCGCCTACGGCTCGTTCCGCAAACATCGTTCTCGTGATTAATAGCCATTATATGCGAGTTGTACACTATACTTCGTTTACGAAAATTAAAATCAAAATTAAAATTAAAATCAAAATAAAAAGAACAAAAACAAATTCAAAATCAAAATTAAAATTAAAATGGAAATGAAACTTGTAATTACAATTACAATTGAAAAAAAAAAAAAAATCAGTATTAAACAGGGTAAACAAAATAATATCATAAATCGCGTTCTGTGAATTAAAGCGCAAATTAGCTTGTTTAATAACCATATTAAACACGCAAATGCGTGTGCGTCTTTAATACGCATATTAAACACACAACTGCGTGTTTAAGAAATTGAGTGTTAAATGCACCCCATTAATGTTGCCCATAGAGTTAAATAATGCGCACATTATAACATTTTTGTGAACAAAAAAAATTATATTTTAAGTGCCTATTCTTGATTTTTGTGCTATAGTTATTACGATTTAAGCAATTAATAACTGTAGCCTTTTAATACCCAACTCTATTAAGAACAAACTTTGTTTCCTATTTACGTTATAATAAAACCCAATTCTGTAAGCGCCAACTTTAAATTCGCACACGTAACCTGGCTGTGACCTATAAATAAGGAACGTTATTATTCCGGTTTCATCCCATATCTGAAGATATGTTTTTATTGTGTTCTCGATTGCGGGGTATATAGCCATAATGAGGCACTCGAGGGGCACAATTGTTGCTATAAAAATGCTAAGGACAGCGAATGTTTTTGCGCCGTTCGAGTCGTAGGCGAACTTTGCATGATAACGAAATTATTCAAATTGGGGTTGCCCGTTGTTTTCGGGGTGGAATACTCGCGTGAACGTGTCCCTTTATAAACGTCGACGTTTCGAACGAAAATAATAATAAATTTTACGTGTTTTTCTAGGCTTTTCGGTTGTTTTCCATTTTTCCCAACGGAGTGCTTTATTATTTATTAATGCATGTTATTGTTTATACATTGGATATTTTCAATATGGGGGATGTTACAAATATGTTTTGGGGTCATGTTACTCTTAGTACGCTGATAAATTATTAAATTTATTATTTACTTTACGTGTTACGATCAAATTGTTAGATTTTTAATTATCTATACTCAAGCAAATTTTTTGTTAATTTTTATAAATCATAATCAATTAATAAGAAATAAAAACATTATCACTCTGTATAAGTTAGTTATTTTATTTTATGACTATAGTTTTAACATGTTTTAACCAAACAGTACACAATATGCTGGCAAATGTAATGGACCCCAACGGTGTTCCCAACCTTTAAAATTTAAGATTTCCTGACAAGGCCACTAAAGTTTCTCTAAAATATTCGCGGACTATTACTTCCGGGTTTTATTTTTAATTAATTAATTTCCTACTAGAAAACTTTCTTAATGCAAATATGCTTTCAACAATGAAACTTACTTTAAAACAACGAAACTCTAGCGAATTGTAAAGTATTTTTTTTTTCATAATCCAGTTATTATAACCAATGTTCGAAAATCTTTTTAATTTCTATTTTTAAAACTGATTAAATTTTGTATAATTTTATCGCATGGAAAAATGTATTTTTGATGTATTAGATTCAATCAAATCCTTTATTTTTCTTTCATTGCTGGGCTTTCTAATAAAACAAACGCATATTTTGTAACTTCTTTTTATTATTTTATTTATGGTATCAATATCAATATTAAACAATCTATAAATTTACATCCGAAGAACTATTGAATGCCTAATTTAAAGAACAATGTTAAAAAACCCTTTTTTACTTTCTCCGTTACGAAGTACGATAAAGTATTGTGATAATGATTTTTTTTCAAACTTTTTCTTACGGAAATATCCGTTTAGGGGACCCTATATGCAATTTCAAAAAAATAAAAATTTATATAAAATGCAGGGATAACAGCGCACAAAAATTCAGTTTACTTCACAAGGAGTCGATCTTTCAAAATAATTTTGGTTTTTGAATGTGCACCAATTTTCAGTCGAGTTAAGAATTTTCGAAAATGTATTTTTTTCAATGACGAATTCTCTAGCGCAAAAAATTAAAAATCAATATGAAACGCGGGAAAACAATTCTACAAAAATTCAAATCCGTTCACAAGACGCCGATCTTTTGAAATCATTTGGGTTTTTGAATGTGCAGCAATTTTCAGTCGAGTTATGAATTTTTGAAAATATATTTTTTTCAGAGACGCACGCTCGAATGCAAAATATTAAAAGTTAATATGAAACACAGGGAAAAAATCCTCATTTTACAAGACGTCGATCTTTCAAAATAATTTTGGTTTTCGAATGTGTAGCAGTTTTCAGTCGAGTTATGAATTTTTGAAAATGAATTTTTTCAACGAGTGCAAAAAAAATTAATATGAAACGCAGGGATAAAATCCTACAGAAATTCAGTTCACTTCACAAGGCGTCGATCTTTTAAAATAATTTAGGCTTTTGAATCTGCAGCAAATTTCAGTCCAGTTATGAATTTTTGAAAATGAATTTTTTCAATGACGCACACTTGAGAGCAAAACATTAAAAATGAATATGAAACGCAGGGATAAAATTCTACAAAAATTCAGTTCACTTGACAAGACGTCGATTTCTCGAAATCATTTTGGTTTTTGAATATGTAACAATTTTGAGTCGAGTTACGAAGATTTGTAATTTATTTTTTTCAATATCTAAAGTCTCGTGAGCAAAAAATTCAAAAATCATATAAAACGCTCGAAAAAAGTTCTACTAAAATTCAAATCACTTCACAAGACGTCTACCTTCTAAAATCATTGTGGATTTTAAATGTGCTGCAATTTTCAGTCTAGTTATGAATTTTTTCAATGACGCACTCTCGAAAGTAAAAAATAAAAATTAATATGAAACGCAGCGATAAAATCTTACAAAAAATCAGTTCACTTCACAAGACGTCGATCTTTCAAAATAATTTTGGTTTTTTAGTGTGCAGCAATTTTTAGTCGAGTTATGAATTTTTGAAAATGTATTTTCTTCAATGTCGAACTCTCGAGCGCAAAAAATTAAAAATTAATATGAACCGTAGGGATAAAATCCTACAAAAATTCAGTTCACTTCACAAGACGTCGGTCTTTCAAATTAATTTCGGCTTTTGAATCTGCAGCAATTTTCAGTCGAGTTACAAATTTTTGAAAATGTATTTTTTTTCAATGACGCACACTAGAATTAGAAAAATTAAAAATTAATATGAAATGCAGGGATGAAATCCGACAAAAATTCAGTTCACTTCACAAGACGTCGATCTTTCAAAATAATTTTAATTTTTGATTTTTGATTTTTGAATGTGCAGCAATTTTCAGTAGAGTTATAAATGTTTGAAAATGTGTTTTTTTTCAATGACGCACACTCGAGTGCAAAAAATTAAAAATTAATATGAAACAAAGGGATCAAACCCCCCTCCCCAAAAAAAAAATTGTTTGCTTCACAAGACGTCAATCTTCCAAAATAATTTTGGTTTTTGAATGTGCAGTAATATTCAGCCGAGTTTTGAATATTTGAAAATGATTTTTTTAATGACGAACACTCGAAGGCAAAAAAAATACAAATTAATATCTCCATCGATTGTTAATATTTTGAAGGTGCCAGAAAAATAATAATAAATTTACATAGTGTAAATCAGATTTTTGCGCAAAACATGCGGCGATTGTGGGTGTTTTAATAACTCTATCTGCAGAATAAATAGATTATATTTCTACAATGAAATATTTATAATTTTAATAACGCTGCTTCGTAAAGTTAGTATTGTAACAATTTTGCTATTAAATTTTGCTACAAAATTTTGCTAAAATGCATTTGATAAAATTTTGTGCACCGTTAATGGAAATTTTTGGTAACAAATGATCTTCGTAGTTTTTATTTTGAAAAAAAAAATGTAAAAATGAAAGTGTATAATTTTATATCTACAATTTAGAAATTACATTTTCAATGTTTGTAAATAATTTCAAAATAAACAATTTACAAAGAATAAAATTATTTCTAAAGCTGAGCAATTTTTGAAAATAATCAATAAATATGAAAAATATCTCTAAAGCCCCACTGTAATTTAACCGGAGACAGTAACATGCAACACACATTTTTAATGAAAGAACCATGCATTTAAAAGCCAAAGAAGTTCAAAATATAGAAAGCAAAAAATAAATATTTGTTACGATTCGTGGCAACGTTGCTTTTCACACATTGGTAGGTTATGCAATATTTGTGGCAACCCAAGCTCACACACGGTATGTTTCCGTATATTTGTGGCACCCTCGATACACACTTCACGTTTCCCTATATTTGTGGCACGGGTGCCACAATAATTTTTTTGCAATTACTTATTTTTTACATGGAGGGTAAAGCAAAAAACAACAAAAAAATGAACATTTTTTGCTTCAAAATATTTTTCATAAAATTTTTTTTTTTATTTTTGGTTTATTATTATAAAACGATAATAGTTACAGCAAATTTATGTCAATAATAATTGTATAGAATGACAAAATAAACAACTTATTAAGAATAAGTTTTTTTTTAATCTCTTTAGTTTTTGAGTAAAGTAAGTTTTTACATTTGAAGTATAATTTTTCCATCTTTCATAATTTTGAGGTTATAAACGTCAGTTTCATCCGATTCTACAAAACGCTCGATGCACATTTAAAACATGATTCAAATTGAAACTAAACCATGAAAGCGTAAATATAAACGACACCATCAAGTCGGAGAAAGTAACATGATGGCCACATCACCATTTCTACTTTCTCCGTTACGAAGTACGAGAAAGTATTGTGATCGTGATTTTTTTTCAAAATTTTTTTTTACGGAAATATTCATTTTGGGGTCCCTAGATGGCATTTCAAAAATTCCTGGAAAAAAAATGTTTGTGTCTATGTGTGTCTGTGTGTCTGTGCACTCTGTATCTCAAAAACTAATAGAGCAATTAATATGAAATTTTGAACATAAGTCTTATTTGATAATCCAAAGAACTGAAAAGCTTTTG